>OX637580.1:15728268-16312772 GCA_951800085.1 Comarum palustre | reverse complement strand
AGAGAACCCTAATTTTCGTCCATTGACTTGTCTATGTGGTCTGGGCCTTAAAATTGAAGTTCCAGTCCAAATCTGAAATTCGGCTGACTGACATTCTTTCACTAAAACGGTCATAACTTCTTAAAAATAGGTATTGCCGATCCGCGAAAAGTTCTGAAAACTAGACTCATCTAGCTTTCTAATGATATAAGACTCATCTCCTGGTTCATTGTGAACTGTTCACAATCATGGTGAAGAGATCTCTTCTTAACTCACTAAGAAGAGAATTTGAGGTTCTAGCAATGCAGAAGGATGAAACCATTACTGCGTATTTTGCAAGAGTGATGATGGTCTCCAACAAAATGAGAAGCAATGGAGAAGATATGCCTGACTCAAAAATTGTTGAGAAGATCCTACGAACCCTAACTGAGAGGTTCACATATGTTGTAGTGTCCATCGAAGAATCAAAGGATACTGACAACATGTCCATTGATGAATTGCAGAGTTCGTTGGTGGTACATGAACAGAAGTTTCGAAAGGTGAGCAATGAGGATGAGGATCAAGTTCTGAAGGTAGAGGACCGGACTAGAGGCAGAGGAAGACACCTCTCAGAAGCAGAGGACGAGGAAGGGGAAGAACAACTGTCAACAGAGCAACTGTTGAATGTTATAAGTGTCACAACTTAGGACATTTTCAATATGAATGTCCAAAATGGATCAAGGAGGCAAATTATGCAGAGTTAGAAGAGGAAGATGAGCTGCTGTTAATGGCATATGTGGAGCTACATGAAGCAAAGAGAAGTGATGCGTGGTTTATAGACTCCGGACATGTGTGGGAATCAAGATATGTTTACGAGTTTGGATACAACATTCTCAAATACTGTCAAGCTTGGAAACAATACTAGAATGAAGGTCACTGGAAAGAGAACTGTGAAGCTGTTTTTGAAAGGAATTAGCTATGTCATAAGTGATGTGTATTGTGTACCTGAGCTCAAGAACAACCTCTTGAGTGTAGGGCAACTTCAGGAAAAGGGATTGACAGTGTTGTTTAAGGATGGTGTGTGCAGTGTGTATCATTCACAGAGAGGAAAAATGGCGGAGTCCATCATGAGTGCAAACAGGATGTTTGTTCTGTTAGCTGAACCACCTGTCAAGCCAGAGGAAGAAAGGTGTCTCCAAATTAGCACCACAGACCAATCAAAGCTCTGGCACCACTGTTATGGTCATCTCAGTTACAAAGGTCTACATACCTTGCAATACAAGAAAATGGTGTTTGGATTGCCAAAAATTGTAGATTCAAGTGTAACTTGCGAGGCATGTATGAAGGGCAAGCAGCATCGGACTCCAATTCCAAAAAGGAGTCAATGGAGAGCAACAGAGAGACTAAAACTAGTTCATGCAGATCTTTGCGGCCCTATCACACCAGCTTCAAACAGCCAGAAAAGGTACTTATTGTGTTTCATAGATGATTTTTCTAGAAAGGCTTGGATTTACTTTCTAGTGGAGAAGTCAGAAACATTCTACCACTTTAAGCTTTTCAAGATACTAGTGGAAAAAGAAAATTGAATGCCTATTAAATGCTTGAGGACAGATAGAGGAGGAGAGTTTAACTCTGCAGAATTCAATGATTTCTGTAAACAACATGGGATGAAGAGACAATTGACCACAGCATACACTCCACAACAAAATAGAGTGGCCGAGCGCAAGAATCGTACTCTGATGAACTTGGTAAGAGCTATGTTGTCAGAAAAGAAAGTACCTAAGCATTTCTGGCCAGAGACAGCTCGGTGGACAATCCATATCTTGAATCGATCACCTACCTTAGCTGTGAAGGACATGACCCCAGAGGAGGCATGGAGCAGAGAGAAGTCATCAGTGGAGTATTTTCGAGTGTTTGGATGTGTGGGACATGTCCACATTCCTAATGCTAGGCGAACCAAGCTTGAAGATAAAAGTGTGAGTTGTGTACTACTTGGGGTTAGTGATGAATCCAAAGGGTACATAATGTTTGATCCAGTTACTAAAAATATTATTGTAAGTCGTGATGTGGTTTTTGAAAAAGATCGTGTGTGGGATTGGGATGCCAGCTATGAAGAAGATCAGTTGCTGGAACTAGAATGGGGAGACACCATTGAAAGAAATGCAGATGAAGAAGAAGCAGTGGAAGTTGTGGATGGAGCCGAGAATGTTTCACCATCTGTTGAAGAGGATTTGATAATAAGAGAGGGCAGAAATCGACGTCCCCCTGTGTGGGCGGCAGACTACACTTCTGGTGAAGGTTTATCAGAAGAAGATGAAGCAAACATGGCACTTATGATGTCATCAGATCCTACAAGCTTTGAGGAAGCTGTCAAGAGCTCGAAATGGAGGTTGGCTATGGATCAAGAAATCAAGTCCATCGAAAAAAAATCAGACCTGGCACTTAGTGGAACTACCAATTGGAGCCAAGAAAATAGGAGTAAAATGGATTTACAAAACCAAGCTAAATGAGCTTGGTGAAGTCGACAAATACAAAGCAAGACTAGTGGTGAAGGGATACTCTCAGCAGCATGGAATTGATTATACATAAGTGTATGCACCTGTGGCTAGAATGGATACAGTAAGAATGATCATAGCCTTTGCGGCTCAAAGAGGCTGGAAACTCTATCAATTAGATGTCAAGTCTGCATTCCTACATGGGGAATTGAATGAAGATGTTTTTGTAGAACAGCCGAAGGGTTACGAGAAGAAAGGAAGTGAGCAGATGGTGTACAAGCTACAAAAGGCGCTTTACGGACTAAAACAAGCACCTAGGGCTTGGTTTAGTCGAATAGAGTCGTATTTCATCAAGGAGGGTTTCGAAAGCAGTCCGAGTGAGCAGACACTCTTTGTCAAAAGGAAGGAAGGTAGAATTCTCATTGCAAGCATTTATGTTGATGATCTTTTGTTCACCAGTAATGATGAAGAGATGCTGTGTGAGTTCAAGTGTTCTATGAAAAAGAAGTTTGACATGACAGACTTAGGTAAGCTGAGATTCTTTCTTGGAATTGAGGTGCTACAAAGATCTGATGGTGTATTTATATGCCAAAGGAAGTATGCAGCTGAGGTCTTGAGCCGTTTTGGGATGGAGGATTGCAAGTCTGTTTGTAATCCTATTGTTCCAGGACAGAAGATGGGTAGAGATGAAGATGGCATCAAGGTGAATGCAACTCAGTTTAAGCAGATGGTGGGGAGTCTGATGTACCTCACAACCACTCGACCTGATCTCATGGTCATTGTATGTCTCATTAGCCGTTTCATGGCAAGTCCTACACAACTACATTTTGCAGCAGCAAAAAGAGTCTTGAGGTATTTGAAAGGGACTGAGAACTATGGCGTATTTTACAAAAAGGGAGGAGCTAGTGATTTAGTGGCCTTTACTGATAGTGATTATGCTGGGGATGTGGAGGACAACAAGAGCACTTCAGGCTATGTGTTCATGATGTGTGGAGGAGCAGTAGCTTGGTCATCAAGGAAACAACCCATAGTCACTCTGTCAACCACAGAAGCTGAATTTGTCGCAGCTACTGCATGTGTCTGCCAGGCTATTTGGATGAGAAGGATACTGAAAGAGATCGGTCATTTATAGGCGAAAGGTACTGTGTTAATGTGTGATAACACTTCAACTATAAAGCTGTCTAAAAATCCAGTTATGCATGGCCGTTCCAAGCATATAAGGGTAAGATTTCAATTTCTTAGGGATCTTACTAAAGATGGAGTTATTTAGTTACTATTTTGTGGCACTCAAGACCAGCTTGCAGACCTGATGACTAAGCCTCTCAAGTTGGAAGTTTTTCAGAGACTTCGTGAGGAACTAGGAGTGTGTATTGTTCCAGATTTGAACTAATTTCTTGTCAAAGGAAATAAGTTCAAGGGAGGGTTTGTTGGAAGAAGTTTGCTGGAGTTTAGGATTGTTGGAATAAAGACCTATTCTTTAGGGTTGTTAGAGTTGTTTTTGCTGTTTTGAATTCTTCATGTTATCAGTACCAGTATTTTTCTCATTCTTGTTGAGATGTAAGGCTATATATAGCCAAGTGCAGTTGCAATGTTAATCGATCACTTCAGCAAGTACAAACATTTATGTTCTGTTCGAGTCAAAGACAAGTGAAACGGAGAAATCAGTGGCGAAAACACAGTACGACAAATTAGTACTCGGTATTACAACAACCTTCCAACAAGTAGTGAGGTTGAAGCGAAGAAAGGAACAAACATTTCGTTCACCAAGATAAGAGATATAGATGGTAGGAAAGGACCTCATCTTGCACGAACTAATAAGCTGGTGTTGGTAATGAAGTTGAGAACATCGATCAGCTGTCAAACACCACGGAACTATCCAAATACGAGCTAGATAATGTGCTATAATACTAGATTCTGACGTTATCTCTTTCCAAGCAATCTCTGACCCTCAATTCTGTCTACTTGAAACTTGAAAACAAGCTTACCATGATGCCCCATTTCCTTCCAACATTTCACTACCAAATACAGTCCATCATATATATAATGCTTAGTTTTTCCTTCTCGCAATTCAAAACCACGGATCATTCTAACATGAGTTTTTGCACGCATACTATTCTTCAAAGCTAGGTTTCCCCGTTCAAGATTTTGATCCTCAGGTTCCTTATCTGGATGCATCACATTTCCTCCTTGGCCTGTGTAAGTCAAGGAATTCAAGTTATGCAAATCATCAGCATATCCCCCAGATGCGACAATACTAGTTGCTAGCATCTCCCAACCAAAAGTTGCATAATCTATACCAGCTTGAGTCGGGTGATGTAAGCCAACAATGTTAAGTTCAATCCTGTAGTGGAATTCATCACCAACTTCAGTACCGGGGACAGGTCCCAAGGTTTGTTTCCCTGTATTCATATATTTTCCTTCCTTCTTGAGAATCCTTGCAGCTTCAAAATCGACCCTTCTGACAGAAGTTCTCCCCTTTGACTGTCATATTCCAGTTGTGTACAAGTAGCCTTGAACCGGTCCAATGTCTCTGTCACCTTCTTTCGGATGGCATGCATGTTCTTTTCATGAATGCTGCTACTAGAACTAGCCTGACCAACACCAGTAGTCTCCCTTCTTATTGAATGAATATTCTTTAGAGTTTGTGTCTCTGAGCCAACCTTTGTTTTCCAAGCATCTTTAGATCCTTCTAACTGAGGCTTTGCATCAGATTTCTCTCTTTGTCTTTCCCTCATACCTCCACCTCCACCTGGTTTAGACTTGTAAGCCACTTTTCCCTTCCGCCAGGAAGGAGGTGACGCACGCTTCAAGCTCGGAGTTACTTTCTTCAATTTCAGTTCTGATCTCTGAACATCTTCTTCAAGCAGATCATCATGAAACTTAGATATCTCAAAAGACTTTCCTCAGAGATTCCATATTTCTTGGTTGGAGATTGCCACCACTAGCTTGAGAAACATTCGCTTCCAATTCACTGTTGTTAAACTCTGTATCATGGACTTCAACTCTTGTGTTTCTCACTTGATCGAAAGCCTTGGCCTCAAGAGATACTTTTATTCCACATTTGGGTGGCAAATCCCTGAAGGTGCAAAACTTCCACATCCCGGGGGGAAGTCACGAACAGCAGAGACTCTAGGTCTCCTATACTTAGGTTCATTGTCCGAGGACAATCTTTCCTCAGAATGGCTACCCTGTAGCGGTCCAATTTTTATCAATAATTCCATCTGCTGCAACCTTTCCATAACCATCATCCAAAGTTTTCAATTCCCAAAATGAATACAGCACAATTACTCCTAACAACGATATAACATAACAAATCAAGCAAGACCTATAATAGCAACAATCATCCAATATATTCCGTTAATGACAAAAAATATGGAACTTACCCAAAAGGCAATAGAAGAGGACTATGGCTTTGTTGCAGACACAATCTGGAGTTGTGAAGGCTATTAACACCTTTTACACAGAGAGACTACTGTTAGAAACAAAACATATCTAAGACTTCATAGGGCTAACAAATCAAACACTTTCTTTCTTCACCACAGTCAAGCGCTAACAAACCAATTAAGACTCCATGTTACTTTTATCAAATCCAAAAACAAACACAGAATTACAGACATACAAATCATAATAACAAAAGGGCGTTTCCCCAACTTCTAAAAATGTAGTAACATAGTCTGATATCAAATTGAGCATCATGAGACACTTTACTAGAGTGGAAATACTAATCGACAACACTCAGATGAGTGCTTAACCCCACATACAGATAAAGAACATATAAAAGTGCAAAATTTGGATAATCATGCACTAATTCTACTTATATTAGCAGAAAAAAAAATTACCAAGAACAAAATTTGAGCAACCAAAAACACTAAAGAATAGTTGATGAAATCAAAAAAGCACACCTTCAACACAAACCCAATTCTCTGTTCATATCAAAAATGCAGGAAACTTGAAAAGAGAAAACAAAATCCATTTCGTTCAACTCCACAATGCAGTAAACGAAGAGGCAAAAAAGACTCACCGGAGATTGCAGAGAAAACGAGAAGCACTCAAAATGGAGAGGGTAGAGTCGTGTATACGGGTGGGTTTGGTGCAGCTGGGTTTATAAGATATAAGCTGACTTTTAGCTTATAAGCAGAAGGTGGATGTTTGCAGCTTCTCCTTTTTCCCTCAAAACACTTTATACTTTTTTTAAAAATTAGCTTATTTTTGGACTTACCAAACACCAAAACCTTTAGTGCTTAAAAGCAAAGGAGCTTATAAACTCTCCCAAACCCAACCGAGTGCCGCTTTTATACACTGAAAAAGAGTATCAGGTAGGATTGTCTGAATCGTTGAGTCGGGTCATTTTGGTCATTGGTGCTTGTCTAATGGTTGACGGGATACACGCGGCGGGTTGTGATTTGGGGAACTGTGTGGAAACACAGCTTTGGGGAGTTGGTTGGTAGTACATGATTGCAGCTTTAGGACACACTTAATTTTTAAATACCACCTACCACATCGTAACATCACATGATAATGTCTAATGGTATTACAGCCTAATCAGAACAAAACATGTGGAGTTATTACAATTAAACTTAAACATGTGGATTTTAGCTATATTGTTAAAGACCATTTTGAGTTTCTTATTATTTTTTAATAACAAACCCTAAGCCTTAAACCTTATACCCTAATCTTTATACCTAATATCCTAAACCATATACTCGATACTCTAAACTTAAACTCTAGACTCTAGTATGAACTCACTAAATACCCTTGAATTTCATTTCACAAAATATATAAAACATTAGTTTCTATTTTAATTACAATAAATTCACATGTCTTGTTCTGATTGAAATGTAACACCATTAGACATTGTCACGTGGTGCTACGGTAGTATTGAAAAATAAATTTTCTCCTTCTTTACTTATGAGGTTTTAACTTTCTATGACGTGTTAATTTTCTATATTCATTTACTTAGTACTATTACCTAATTTTCACGATCTTTATTTGTTTTATAAAATATCTCTAGTCTTATTTGTGATTTTCTATGTTGCCCTTAGAGCAAGTTTATCAGACTTTCTATTTTAGCTTTTAGCTATTTGAAGAGCGTGTTTAACATTTTTGATGTTTTTAAAGCTCCAACAGACTAGCCAAACATAAACTATTTTAACTTTGAGCTATCTCGCTACCTATATTTAGCTAGCAAGATGACTCATATGAGACTAGCTATAATTTAATACATTCCTTTTAAGATATTTGAGGTGATATATAAATACATTTAAAATATCTAATATTTGTTTAAGGAATAATATTGATGTAATGCTAGCTAAATAGAAAGCATTGATGCAAACACATTTCTAATGTGGCTAGCCAAAATAACTTTCTAGCTATTTTAGCTTAAATTTGACTTAAATATGGCTAGCATTGTTGAAGTTGCTCTTACTCACAACATTTTTATTGGTGACTTTAACCCAGCTTACTTTTATCACCGTTTTTGAGTCAATATCGCTCGATTTTTCCATGATCATAAAATCAACGTCACATTTACCTTATTTAGGAAGACAAGTTTCGAAGACAGCTTTTAAAATGAAAATATTTTCTTAGAGCATCTTTAACAATGCTAACCATTTTAAAGTTAAATTTAAGTCAAATTAGCTGAAATGTTATTTTGGCTAGTCACTGCATCAATGCTCTTTATTTTAGCTAGCATTACATGAACATTGTTCTTCAAATAAAAATTAAATAATTTAAATATATTTATATATCACGTAAAATATCTTACAATGAATGTATTAAATTATAGTTAGCCTCATGTGAGTCATCTCGTTAGCTAAATATAGCTATGAGATAGCTAAATGTAATAATAACTAAACTTTGGTTAGTGTGTTGAAGCTCTGAAAATATCAAAAAATATAAACACGTTCTTCAAAATAACTAAAAGTTAAAATAAAGAGTCTGCTAAAGTTTGTCTAAATGGATATCGAACTCGGTAAACTCGGTACGGTGATGCCATATCACAATGACTTTTTCTTCTTTTTGCAATACAAGGGTGATTCTTGATCAATGAAATAGAGGAGAAGAAAAGAGAACTTTAAGTGAAATAGAGAAAACTGGTGCAGCAGAGGTTTAGCTTTTCTAAAGTATGAGGTTATTCTTTGGAGTTCGATTGTTAATTAGATTACAATCAAGGAGTATTGCAAAGGATTCAAATTAGAAACTGGTCTCTACTTTACCAAAACCCATTGTCTAACATGAAATCATCACACTATTTTTCTGTGAGATACAAAAGCTGGAAATCAGCAGCAGAATCAAACATAGAAACAACAGTACTGGTACAACAACCATCAACAAGGAAGAAGATGATGACGAATGATGCCAATGATGGACTAGAGAAACATAAAAAATTATCCAATTGTCAGCTAGATCTTTTTGCACCATCAATGATCATATGTTATTTCTACCTACGGATCCAGCTCTGGCCCTGAATTCTGTTCAGTTGAAACTTGAAAACAAACTTTCCATGATCCCCCCTTTCCTTCCACAACTTCTCCACCAAATATAGTCCAGCATAAACATATTTCTTTCTTCCACCTGAAGTCTCAGACCCGTACATCACTCTAACAGGATTCTTCGCATCGATACTTTTCTTCAAAGCCAGGTTTCCACGTTTAAGCTCTTGATGCTCAGGGAGGTTATGGTGCATCACGCTTCCACCATGACCGGTGTAAGTTAGGGAGTTCAAGTCTCGTGTATCATCTGCGTACCCTCCAGACGCCACAATGCTAGTAGCAAGTGGCTCATTACCAAACCATGTATAGTCTATCCCACCTTCAATCTGGCGATGTAACCCAATAATGGTAAGCTCAATTCTGTAGCGAAAGCTGTCACCAACATCCACACCAGGTACATCTCCCATTATTTGTGAGCCTGTATTAACAAATCCTCTTTCTTCCTTGAGGATCTTTGCAGCTTCATAATCGATTCTTCTAGGAGCAGCTGTTCCTTCCCTCAACTTCTTGTGCTCTATCTCGATACAAAGATCTCTGAACCGACTCAATGTCTCCGTCACTTTCTTTCGGATTAGAGATGTGTTGTTGTTACGAAGGCTAGCTGCACCATGGTGAGTAGTCTTTCCTCTGATATTGTCCGAGTCATTACGAGATCGTTCTGGCTGACGATTTACTTCAGCTGCAGGTTGCTTTTTTAAAGGGCCAATATCTCCGTTTGGTTTAGACCTGTCGGCTTCTTTTCCTTTCCACCATGAATAATATGCATTAGTCTTGGCAGTTTTTGACGATGATGATGGTTTGTCACCCGCAACCGAGTCCTCTTGATCGAAGTTTCTGGCCTCCAGAGATGAACTTTTTCCACATTGAGGAGAGAAATCTCGAATGGCTCCTACATGATGATTCCTAGCCACGCCAGCAGTACCAACTGATGAAGTTGTGAAGTGAGCCGATGGTCCGCAACCTGGGGGGAAATCACGACCGGCAGAGACATGATGCTTCCTAGCCATTTCATCAGAAGTACCAGCTGAAGTTGTCAAGTGAGCAGATCGTCCACACCCTGGGGGGAAATTACGAACGGCAAAGACTATTGGCCTTTTATGCTCAAGTAACTCATTGGAATGGGAAGTGAAGGAAGATCTGCCATATGCTTCCTCATGATTTTTTCTGGAGGACTCTATATGCTGCAATGATCCCTCTGACTCCATTCCAACTCACAACCCAATATTAGGTAAAGGAATATTGCTCAAGAACCTGTGAATACAGAATAATTAATCACCAAGTGAGCTATATGTATTCCAGTTTCACACAATGATCTAACAAAAGTTACAAAACAAAATTACCGGCCTATGGATAGCAATAGTAAATGTGGAGAAGTAATCTATAGTACGTCTCGAGAAAATCTTAGGACTCTTTACATCTGACAAGTAATCTAACAAGCATAGCACCAGCTAGCAAAAAGTAGTGCTCTGCTGCCAATTAACTCAATATGCTTTGACACAACACTGTAGGATTACATATTTTAATGTCTAATAATTTAATTTTTCTAATTGTGTTTGTATCTAAAAGATAGATCTGACAACACTTATCACTATCCTAATATTAAATAGCAATAATCATTTGACGAAGTAAAAAGCTCGCCGTATATAACAGGAAAATGAAAAAGAAAAAGAGAAAACAAAACCAATAAAGATATAAAGTTTTCTCAACATTAATTTCGGGTCTAAAATGTCAAAAAGAGACTATTCACAAATGTTACACTAATTCGAAAGATCATAGCCCAAACAAACTTTTCACTAAATCTCGTATAAAAACGATCTATGCATACAATTCACTCAAGTACTAGCAACTAACTTAACTGACCTCAAACGTTAGTACATTTTATCATTTAGTAATTATGCTCATTTTTTATCAATTGAACAACTAATATGCTACAACAAGTCTATTATGAGTCGAACTCAAGACATCTCACATATAAAGAGAGACTTATATCACTAGACCAAACAGTATTGGCTATTATACTCATTTGTGTGTGGAACTTACGAAATTAGGGAATATCTAGTTCGTGATCTGGAAGTTGCCAATGACTGGAATTGTGAAGGTTGCTGATACCTACTTAACAAAGCAGACAAATAAGTCATCCCAGATTCATAAGGTAAACGAAGGTGGCAGTGGCGGATCTGAGAGGAGACGAAGGAGTTGTGGCCCCATAAACTTGCTCAAATTTTTGATGTGGCACATCATGATTGCAAAGAATTATACATGAAATTATACAAGTAGACCACTTTTTTAAATTAATTTCTCTACGTGTGAAAGAAAAATAATAATATTAAATATATGACAAAAAATCACAAATTGACACTCACTTTTGACATTTTTGACATTTTACTTATTGACTTTTCTAAAAAACAATTTTACTCACTCACTTTATGCACTGTGAGTCACTTTACTTACTCTTTTTATTTAAACTGTTAAAAATGAGATTTCCGTGTATAAAATTTCACTAGTTTTGGAGGAAAAATTTGACTCATTTTGGAGGGAATTTTGTCGAATATTGAGCAAGACGAAGTAGGACAGCTATACCCCTCTGATAACCGCAGTTTAAATAAACGGAAAGTGTTAAGTAACTCACGGTGCATAAAGTGAATGAGTAAAGTTGGTTTTTTTAAAGAAAGTCAGTGAGTAAGGTTGGTTTTTTTAAAGAAAGTCAGTGAGTAAAATGTCAAAGATGTTAAAAATGAGTGACTATTTATGATATTTTACCTAAATATATTATGTACTATATGTCTATAATTATTCTTTAAATATGTCTATAATTACGTAAACTTATTAATTAGTGTTTTGAAGAAAGGAAACTACGAATTTCAATAAATTTATTTGTGGAAAAAAGCTTTAAATCAGTTAATGCATTTTTGTTGTCAATAAAAATTTATATTATTTATTTTTTCAGCCCCTCTAAGAATTTGTTTCTAACTCCGCCACCGGAAGGGGGTAACGAAATCTGAAATCACCTCACCTCTGCATGCAGCTATATCCCAACAGAGGTAAGTTTACTACTTAAATACTGTAAATATATACACACATGGTAGCAATAAGAACAAAGGCAGCCAGCTGGTCACACTGTATTCCCATCTTGATCTCATCAAATTGAAACGCCAATTGAAATTGAAACGCCAATTGAAATTGAAACTGTAATCTTGAAGCATCAGTACATCTATCTGGGCTAGTTTTTAGATATCACTAGTGTAGTGAATAAGTGTGATCAAGCAGCATGCAAGAAGATTGAGAATGAAAATTGAAAACGACCAAGAAGCCACATCATTAGTCACTCAAATACAATGATCCATTCTCACCCAAAATCCCAACTATATATATATGCTGAAAATGCAGATCAGAATTGAAAGGTTGACGAGGAGGTAAGATAGAAACTCACCCAAACTTGAGAGAAGAAACGCAGAAACCCAAGAGGGTCGTGCCAGTCACAGTGATGAGCTATCTATCAAATTGTATGTAGAGTCAAGAATGCCAACGAGTAAGACCATCTCCAAGAGCTTCCCCATAATTTCTCTATAATGGGGAAGCAAAAGGCAATGCTTCAAGCAATTTTTCTTCTCCAACTCCAACAGATTCTCTATTTTGGAGATTTTATGTTCATTCCCCAAATCCTTCCTTCAAATTTTAGAGTTTGCTGCAAATATAGGGAATTTAGTTTTCTCTCTCCTCACATTCCCCATTTTGGAGAAAATTATAGAGAATCTGTTGGGGAAAAACACCCAAAATCTTCCCCAAATTTGAGAAAACCAAGAATTTGAGGAAGCTGTTGGAGATGGTCTAATAATGAGTCACTTTCTTGTTTGTGTAAAACAGGAAATGTCTGAACGGTTACACAGGGTCACTTTGGTCATTTTCGGGGTCCTTGCAATTTGAAAACAGTTGACTGGATTGACGTGGAAGTTTTGAATTACGTGATGGACTGCGGGTCTAAACTTTACACATGCGCTAGCAAACACATAAGCACAAGTTCATTATATATATCCTATTGTAGAAATTTTATTTATCATTCAAACCTCAATATATTGTTTCATAAATAAGTTGAACAAACACGGATCTGTACAACACAGATTTGGAAATTGGTCACGAGCACAATGATATGTACACTGTTACTTTTCAAACTTAATAACATATCTCAGTTACAAATTTTAATCTATATTTTATACAACACTGCGCAATAGAATTTTCTAAACCCAAAAACAACACATCAAACTTTAATCATGCGGTGGTAAGCACACATATGTACAACTTCACTTTAATCCTCATGTCATTGGCCTTGAAACTCTATCTACTATATGATTCACACCTTCAATTGTTTCATTTAAATATATCTACTTTAAATGACTTCGTAAAGAACTATCATTTATTTTCTGCCGCTATTTCCACATGCAATATCTTTTCTTTACCTTGGGGCCCAAAATCCACAATTAGTGTAGCTTCTTTAACCACCTCACATTGAAGATCATTTATACCAACTAATGATTAAAATTTTGATAATTATAAAAATATTGATATTTTAAAATATAAATATTTTAATGATTATATCGTGGATATATCAATAATTATAAAATTTAAAAAGATATTATAGAAAGAATATAAAATATAGTTAGCAGATATGTACATATAATTGTACAACTTGTAGCATAAATGAGTGTTAGTAGGGTTGGTTTGGGAGATTTGATACCTTGGGTGACCGAGGTTGGAATCCCCACCTAGAACCTTTGGTTTTTTCCAATTTGGAAAAATTTGGACGGAAGTCAAAGTTATAATGGTCAAAATATTGCAAATTTCGTGATAATTTTGAATTTTTTGTTAAATATCGCAAAATTTTGAAAATTTCGTATGATATTTTCATGGCTATGTAAAAATATTTCGCTGGGTATAACAAAATATTATCGCTGATATTACTGATTTTTAAGACAATGTTAATAAAAAGATACAAACAATGTTACTAAAAAATATTTAAGAACATAGAGAATTTAAGTAAAATTTCACGTCAATCTCAAGAAAAAAGAGAGTAAAATTTCACACGTATATAGAATTGATTGTTGAACGAAAGACTTGCTGGGGGTGGGGTGGGGCTATATATGTTGTATGCAAACGAAAGCCGAAGCGTTTTTTTTTAAATTGTTGAAGCGAAACATTTTAAATTGTTGAAGCGAAACATTTTAAAATTGTTGAAATAAAATAATTATATATATATATATATATTATGTATTAATAAATAAATTAAAATATAAGCCATCATTATTATTATTATTTAAATAATTATGTATAAGACAATATTGTATAAATAACTAAAAATAGTCTAGTAAATATTGTAGACAAAAACCAACCTCCGATCAAAAAAAACCAACCTGACCAAACCAAACACATTGCCTAACCTATAACCTATACCCAAGTAATCCAACCATCTCCAACCATTATTCTATAACCTATACTCAAATTCAAAATTTGACTCATCTCAACCTATTTTATTATATAGATTTTCTATCTCCAACCCTTGTTAAAAACCTAACTCAAATCATGTGGGATCATTCAATTGATGAGTGTGAAATTTAAGATTTCCTCATAACTAGTTGAGTAAAAAATCATTTTTAAGATTAAACTTATAAATTTTAGAAAAAGGATCGGAGATGCTCAAGGAGCATCTTCAAAAACATCTCCAACCTATTAGTTAATTTTTTTGTCAAAATTTAAATTAGACAACTGTGTAAAAGACAACCGCCTCGTCTGACTCCAGTATCAGAGAAGAAAGGCCCATATCTAATGCTTGCTTCAACCCGCACGAGATTGCCAAAATCTCAACAAGAGGAAACTCCGGCGCCCAAACCTTTTGGTCTACACACCAAATCCTAATTAGCAAGATGGATCTTCCTCTTATTTTTACCAAAAAAAGTTTTTATGTTTACCTAGAGCACACAGAAATAAGCAACTTGCCTATTGATATTAGAAGAACATAAGATATTCTATTTCTCAAAGCGCCCTGAAACCATGCAAAAATCATCCTAATCAGTTTCTCGTGTCGCAACTGGATTCGATAAGCTACGTGTCTGGTGCACGGAGAACTGCCTTCGGTCCCCCAAACTAACTTACTCGTGGCAACCTTCCGGCCGCCCAACGACCTATAACGCTAGTCACTACTCCCACTGGGGCTTACTCCCTAGGTCTGCATCCATCCGTGCCAAGGCTATAGTATGAAAGTAAGTACCATCTCGTCATGACGGAGCCACAGGCGGCCGACCGAATTGGTTGTTTGCTCAAAGTTTATTACGTTACGTGTTCGGTTTGGGGATTTCCCTTGGAAGCAAGGGGCGGTGGGGGCTTTAAGCTCGGTGTTTCTTCAGGCATTCTACTTAATTACTTAGTACCGATGCCAGTAGAGATTTCGATTACATTGCCCAACCTAAAACACCCATCGAAGAAGTAGAAGTCGTGGAAAAGGCGCGGCTAAAAGAGTTGTAGAGGAAGCATAGCTCAAAATCTACTATTATATAAGAAGGGAGGGCGGTCCATAGGAAGTTATGAAAGAAAAGAATTGGTCTTCGCCTCAGGAACGAAATCCTAGGAGCTAATCCAAAATCACCTACTCGATTGACAGGCATAGCTTTTGTAGCTGCTTTATCTGCCTGAAGTCTTGTAAACCAGAAATGAATTAACAAATATGAAGCAAGACCTACTCCTTCCCATCCCAGGAATAATTGAAGAGAGTTATCTGAAGGGCAGTGCCCTAAAAAAGGAACGGGGCGGAAAAGGGAAGCTGTCCTCAAAAAGAGGATCCTGCTTCATCTTAAAGAGAATTACCAAAATTATGATTAAATGGAAGAGGGTCATAATCCCTGCCGGGCTCATCGAACTGACTTCAACCACAGGAGGTTGGCTTGGAACAAGTGGAGGAATTATCTTGTAACCCTTCTTTAGGGCATGCTTTAATTCTTCAGAAAAATACACACCTACAAATTCCCCCGTAGGGAAAAGTAAGGTATTACTTTCATCCCTATATGGTAAGATGACTTGTTTGGATTTATTGAGGCTTATGTGGAGTGTTCTACTACAATTAATAGGCTTAAAAGTTCGCACAACACCGCACGGAAGCTCCCTTAACCTCAACAACTCCCTAGACCCAGAAGAAGAAGAGGATGCCATTGTTGGTTCCCACTTTTTCTTTTCTACTCGCTTACCTGATTTTGTCCCTGTCCCTTCGGGGTCCAGGGTGACTTGACTTGATTGACTTGACTTGTCGTTGACTTGATTGACTTGACTTGTTTACTTGACTTTTCATTTCGCTTTTACAAGCAAACTCAAAAGAACTCATAACATCGAGCTCCATACCCTATCCCGGTGGTGGGATCAAGCAGAGCTTGACCCTCGTGGGGGATAGGGACATTTGTTCCTATCATGGATTGCTCAAGGGCTTCCCTTAGAGCAATCTTTATCGATTGCAAGAGAAGCCTATAAAGCCCTTTTAACCCACGTTAAGAGGGCTCAATAGGCTATCATAAAGCAATACAAGGGAACGGGCCTTAAAAGGCCCTATAATATAACAGGGTATTAAAACTATTGTTATGCATTACATTATAACAACAAACAACAGACAACAGAACAACAAACAACGGAACAGCCGAGCAACTAGCCCAAGGGATTATGGCTCATTTGGCTAGCTTGCCTTATAAGAAGCTACAATAAGGTAGCCCCTAACTCCATTTCATCTATGAAATGGAAGGGGCGAGGAACAAACAATTGTTATGATGTACATTCAAACAATTGTATTAATATAAATAAGGTAGCCCCTAACTCCATTTCATCTATGAAATGGAAGGGGCGAGGAACAAACAATTGTTATAACAAATATAAGGTAGCCCCTAACTCCATTTCATCTATGAAATGGAAGGGGGCAGTAGCTACTCCTCGTCTCGCCGCAGCTCGGTCCAGTGCCTGCCTCAGCGGGTTAAGCTTCGCAGTGGCACTTCCTTGATTAACACTTTTTTTTATAAAAAAGTGACAGCTTTTATCATAGGAGATGTTCGAAATCACTGATAGTATGATTTCTTAGCATAGTAGCTTGAGTTGAAGGAACCTCTGATTAAGTTCCGCGGGAGTAATCCCCATCCTTGTCCAGTAGCCAATCTGAGTGGGAGTGGATTCTCAAGTCAAACGCTAAGAAATTCTCCTTTCCTAACGGCTTTGGATTTCCTCTAAAAGAGGAGTCAAAAGAAGAGGGTTGGGAACAACCATGGAGGCTATTAGTACAAGAAGGCGGACATTAATCGAGAACTAGGGGTTTCCCCACATTCTCTAACTCGCGGTAACTCCAATTCTAAAATTTCGGAATGCCGGTATGCTAGACAGGTGGTAATTCCGACGGGAGTGGGTTCTCGGTTGCGCGGTGGTCCCACCGGTGGCCATCCTTAGTGCTCAGTAAAATGCGGCACTTTGTAACGTACGTCATGTGAAGAAGGTCGTCTCCATACGGGATAGAACTTAGGGTATGGAGCTCGATGTTATGAGTTGCGCTTAGTATATTATGGCGTTTAGTTTTGTAAAAGTCAAGTCAAAGTAAAGCCAAAGTCAAGGAAAGCGCTTAGTCTATTATGGCGCTCTGCTATGTTGCGAATTGTTAGGGACTTTTGTTCGGGCGAGAGGCTAAAAAGCGTTGCGATTGGAAAAATAGGGCAAAAAATTTTCGATTATCGATTTTTTTTGCTTCTTTTTTCGATTGGAACTCTGGATTTCTATCGATTTTAAAACAGGTATTTTCGATCGATTCGATTTTTTTTTTCGGAAGCGCCCCTTATCCCATTCCTCTTATTGGAGTAATGGCGGGGTCGCGAACCCAAACAGCAGAACAACAAGCAGCCCCCAGCGTTCCATTAATGCATCCTACCTAGGATGCATGAACTGCACCCCCGATCTACTTTTTCTTTTCTACTCGCTTACCTGATTTTGTCCCTGTCCCTTCGGGGTCCAGGGTGACTTGACTTGATTGACTTGACTTGTCGTTGACTTGATTGACTTGACTTGTTTACTTGACTTTTCGTTTCGCTTTTGCAAGCAAACTCAAAAGAACTCATAACATCGAGCTCCATACCCTTTCCCGGTGGTGGGATCAAGCAGAGCTTGACCCTCGTGGGGGATAGGGACATTTGTTCCTATCATCAATTGCTCAAGGGCTTCCCTTAGAGCAATCTTTGGGTGTGAATGGTGCAGCTGGGCTTATCAGATAAGCTGGCTTCTGCTTTTTTGAGAATAAGTGGCTGAAAAGCAATGAAGCTGTTTGTTTGGTAAACTGACTTTTTATAGGTGCTGTGAGTATTAAAAGCAGTGGTAACACGTTTGGTAATCTGAGGATGAGCTTGTGCTTTTATTTGTAGAATGACCAATTTAGACATGAAAGATGATTTGAGGGTGATTGTTTGGTAATAAAATTGATATTGATATAATTGATATTGGAAATAACTTATAAAAATATATTAGTAGCAATGGTTCCTGATTAATATCATGAAAATACATAAATTGTCATAACTCATTCTACATTAAATATCATAAAAATACATAAATTTTCATAACTCATTCTACATTAATTATTACGCACACTCATTAGACTTTGAGCAATTATATTTCTTAATGTCTCCATTTCTTGTGCACCATGACCATGATATCCTTCTTCTAAATCAAATACAATCCAGAGAGGGAGGGACAACAATGCATCAAACATACATGAAGAAATATCAAACTCATACCTAATAGATTTGTGTAGCATTTCAGAACAGAAAGCGGATAGTTCAAGACTGTATATTAACTGAAAAATGTAGTTTTATCTGAAGATTAAAGTTATAATCCTCACAACACAGTTGCAGTAAATTGCTATTTAAGGCTCAACAATTCTCACAACTTCAGTATTACATTTTACAACGACTAAGATTCACCCGATGTTGCTGCATCATCTTTGTGCTTGACCATACCAGAATCCACAAGAATGGGAATCTCTGCTGCAAGCCATGGAGCAAGACCCAAGCACAGCGCATGTGCTATACCAAATCTAGGGCTGCATAACATAAGAAAGATTTTAGTTGATAGTACTCAAACCTATGACTCCAATAAAGTGAAAGATAGATAAGGCGCTTATCATCGTTATTATAGATCTATAGTTTTTCCGTGAAAAGGAAATAAGTAACTAAGTTGAGAAACTTGCAGTGCTTTTGTTTCCATCAATGCTTCTTGTTTGTTGGATTAAAAAGACCAAAAATTTTCTAATCAATCACCAGAGCACGACATGAAAAACCATAGTTTCATTGTTCAAGGTTCTCTATATGTTTCAAATGTTTTAAAGCTGTATTGTTGCATCTCTGAAAGTAAGTAATTTTCTTGTCTGTCGCTATAAAGTCATCCAAAATCCGTATGACCGCATCCTTATTCATGACCCATGACTGCTACTATTATTGAATCTAAGCCATACTCCTAGCAGGTACCATTTCTGGTCATAAAGCAATGTTAGCTAGAAGAATTCATCCTACAAGTTTACTAGGGAAATCTAAATCTAGCAATAGTGAAAATATGCTAAACTGATGGCTCCATTTTGAAACTACAGTAACTAATGATTTCTGTTCAGGTAGCAAAACAAAATCCTACAAGCAGCAGTACCAATAAAGAGTTCAAAACTTACAACAGAGCAAGTTTCCAATTAATCAATATAGGCGAATAGGGAAGGTCCTCATGTTCTATAGAAATTGATATGCAAAACGATCAAGCACTAAAATATAATTGTCCACTAATTTATTCTGCCCATCCTTAATAATGTCTAGCCATATTCCAACTTTAACTTAGGAAAGAAGACAATCCCCACCACACAACTGACTTTCACCTCACTAAATTGTCCTGGTACCACAATTTCTATGCAACTACAGCTGCTATAAATCATCTTTTTATTCTAAAGTATTAATATTCTATTTTTGTGTAACATTTCTATCTAGGCAGTCCAACATGACCGCAACAGACCCACCTTTGCTTTGCCATAACTTTACATATCTAAGCTAACACACCTTTAAATTCTCCTGTACTTTGTTCACTTCTCCAAACACCTCTTTACTTCACATCATTAATTACTCCATCAAAAAATATATCACCCACCACCCCTTATACCCACCCCTGAACTAAGGGCGCTCAGGTCAGGTACTTTCAGACCTAAGAGCCCCTGGTCTGCATTTTACATATCTAAGCTAGTAACTTCTCTCCATAAATTTCAAAATGACTAAGTACCCAATTTACTAGCCTAAGTTTTACTATAGAGTCACTTTGAACTTCATAAATCTAAAAACCTCAAGCTCCCTCAACTAAGACAATGCAGTTAAACATTTTTCACGATACAACACCAAATCATTAGGAAAAATACTTGACACAATTCAGCCTTAAAATCGCAGCTAAGTCCGAAATCATCAATTCATAGGTAACCGCAACTACGAAAGAAGCGAAAAATACCAGTTTTTGGCCCAAAGCGGCTTGAAATGCACGGTCAAGCAAATCTTCCCTCCTCTATACATCTGCACAAAACCACACGTAACCTCAAAACTTCCACTCTTACAACTCGCAACCAATGTCAATGGGCAAAACAGTAAAATCAAAACAAAACGAGAGGACCTTTTGGGTTTTTCCATCGAGCTGGGGGAGCTCGAGCTCCGGCGCGGTGGCGGGGTAGGTGACGGGAATATCGAACTGGAGGTCGAACTCGTACTTGAGGAGGTTGTGGACGTACCAGCACTTGCCGGTCCAACGTGTCCCTTCGGGATTGGCCGCGGAGATTCAGAACCAATCGTTGTCGTTGGACTTGTTCATCTGTGTGTAGGCGATCAGGGACTTGTACTCCTCTTTGAGGCGCTGAGTCCACGCCGGCCCGTCTCGTGGCCCGGCCTTGGTGGTTAGGAGCGGGATCTGGGTCAGCGTCGACTTCGTGTTCGGCTCCCAACCCTCCATTGTGTGCGAAACTCCGATTTGGGGATTGAGCTCTCTCTCTCTCTCTTGTGGCTATGTGGGAGAATAGCAGGAAAGCAAGGACAGCCAATGGTATTACAAAATTTTCATTAATGTACAGTGCAACCGCGCGGAGAAGCGGCTTCGAGAATCCAGGGTCGATCGGCTTCCGCTTTTTCTTGTAAAACGCTGTGGCTTCCTAGAGAAGCGGCTGTGAAAAGCTCTCCCAAACACAACGGGGGCTCCGCTTATAATCACATGAGCAGAAAAGCTCTCCCATTCATACCCTTTATCGATTGCAAGAGAAGCCTATAAAAGCCCTTTTAACCCACGTTAAGAGGGCTCAATAGGCTATCATAAAGCAATACAAGGGAACGGGCCTTAAAAGGCCCTATAATATAACATGGTATTAAAACTATTGTTATGTATTACATTATAACAACAAACAACAGACAACAGAACAACAAACAACAGAACAGCCGAGCAACTAGCCCAAGGGATTAAGGCTCATTTGGCAAGCTTGCCTTATAAGAAGCTACAATAAGGTAGCCCCTAACTCCATTTCATCTATGAAATGGAAGGGGCGAGGAACAAACAATTGTTATAACAAATATAAGGTAGCCCCTAACTCCATTTCATCTATGAAATGGAAGGGGGCAGTAGCTACTCCTCGTCTCGTCGCAGCTCGGTCCAGTGCCCGCCTCAGCGGGTTAAGCTTCGCAGTGGCACTTCCTTGATTAACACATTTTTTTATAAAAAAAGTGACAGCTTTTATCATAGGAGATGTTCGAAATCACTGATAGTATGATTTCTTGGCAGAGTAGCTTGAGTTGAAGAAACCTCTGATTAAGTTCCGCGGGAGTAATCCCCATCCTTGTCCAGTAGCCATTCTGAGTGGGAGTGGATTCTCAAGTCAAACGCTAAGAAATTCTCCTTTCCTAACGGCTTTGGATTTCCTCTAAAAAAGGAGTCAAAAGAAGAGGGTTGGGAACAACCATGGAGACTATTAGTACAAGAAGGCGGACATTAATCGAGAACTAGTATATGAACAAGACATGACAATGCATCTCATCTAATATAGATAGTTTGATAATAGCAACCTGGAGAGTATTAAGATCGATCAGTATAGGATTTTATCAGTGAACACTGCTACAAGCTGTTACGAAGATGACCAGTTCGTTTTTGCCACATCGGTAAAACAAGTGTTTTATCTTAATGGCCCTGTTAAGGGTGGCGCGTGGAAAGTAGTCAACCTTGTACATCCTCGAAACATTTACCGGACGGCTACATTTGGAAAGGCCGAAGACGATGAAGAAGATGTTGCGTATCAAGAGCCTAACGCAATAGGTATTCGTGACTCCTCTACAATTCGCCTTAATAATTTTTAAGCGGGTCGTTCGGTTCGAATTCGTGATTTAGACGTAAGGCTTATTGATGTTGATCCAAATCAAGAAACAGACGAAGACTCTTGTGACGAGGAAATTCATAGATTGCCAGAAATTAATTCTGACATCGAAGAAAACTCATCAGATAATTCCGATTACGAGTCTTCTTAGTTTGAATTTGTAATACAAATTGATGTGTGCTTTATATGCTACAAGATGCTGAATTCATAATTTTGTTTAATTTTGGTGATATATGAACAGGAAATTAGTCTGGTTTATATTAAACAACCTGTTTTTTATGTATTTTTCAGTTTTAGCCTACGAAATAGACCATATTTCGTCGGCTAAGATATGTAGCCGACGAATTATATCATGTTTCGTCGGCTAAAACTCTCTTAGCCGAAGAAATAAGTATTTCTTCGGCTAAACTATCTTAGCCGACGAATTAAGATGTATTTCGTCGGCTAAAACAATCTTAGCCAACGAATACCCTAATGTTTCGTCGGCTATAGGTAAATAAATAAAATAATAATTTTATACCATTGGTTGCGTCTTATCAATTTGCAACTATTTTCAGTTGAAGGTCCGGGCAAAATACGTAATTTAGACGGTCAAATTACCGTTACGAAGCGTTTAGGGGTTTGACTTATGGATTGACCGTCCAGATCGAGTCTTTAACGTTGTCGGATCAAGCTGAAAATTTACCCATATACATGTTTCAACATAATAATAATATCTGACGGTCAGATTTTTGTTTCACAAGATTGATCATCACAATCACAACATGTCTACTAATGTTGTATAACTCGTTTACCAAGTGTTAAGTAGATGTTCCGTTTGAAAAACAAACTATACGTAGAAGCTTCAAGCGAAAAAAAAGTCATGAAATAAGATATGACCGGAACGTTGAAATATATCTACGGTTGAAAAATCACGTAATTCCGATAAAGTTTCGGTGTCGATAGCTGCGGTCAATGCATTTTTTTATTTCTCCCTAAAGGTAGCCCTATCTCCGATGGTTATTTTTCATAAAATTTTTATACCACTGGTTGTGTCTCATCGATTTGAAACTATTTACAGTTGAATGTCCGGGCAAAATATGTAATTTAGACGGTCAAATTACCGTTACGAAGCGTTTAGGGGTTTTACTTACGGTATTGACCGTCCGGATCGAGTCCTTAACATTGTCCGATCAAGCTGAAAATTTACCCATACACATGTTTCAACATAATAATGATGTCTGACGGTCGGATTAGTATAAAAATATAATTAAACATATAAATTGGAAATAAATTAAATAAATTAGTATAAAAGTACTATAGCCGACGATATTATTATTATAGCCGATGAGTTTCTTATTTCGTCGGCTATACTTCAGGCTATAGAAAAAAAAGAGTCATGCTAGCCCGAAAACATAAACCCTAAATCGGCCTCTCTTCTCCCTTTCGCCACCTCTGCCTCCACATCCTCGCCTCAACCTTCGCCTCCTCGAGCCCTCACCGCACTCCACAGCCTCCACCGCCTCAAGCCTCCTCCTCTACCTCCACTGTCGCCTCTCTCTCTCTAGCAGCAGCCGAAACCCCTAAATCGAGGTAATTTCTAATTGTATTTTTTGATTGTTTTGTTGTTTTGGATATCATATTGGTATATATCTATGTATATGATAGGGGTTGGAGAATTGAATTGAATTATTTTGGATCTCAACTTTGAGTTTTGGTGTTGGGATTAGTGTTTGTATATATATATATATATATGAATTGCTTTGAGCAGTCCGGATCAGGAGCGGAGGTCCGTTCCTAAGCTTAGGAACGGATTTCATCATTTTGACCCACTTCCCGATCGAATTTCCTCAAACTTCCTTCTTGACATATCTATATCATCTTGTGTAGATCATCTCTGCAAAATTTCAGCCAATTTGGTGATCATAAAGGCCTTCAAACTTGTGTTACAAAACTGACGGACAGAATTCTGTCCAGTTTGTCCATCTTATTTGTCCACAGATTTATCCACTGCCATTACGTGCAGTCGATACTGGCATTACGTGCAGTCGATGACTCAGAGCCACAGATTTATCCACTGCCCCAGCAGGTGACCCCATCAGCGGCGTACCACTTCGTGCCTTTTGACACGGATCTTATTTCTGTGAGGGTATCATCATCGGCGCAGAGTCGGAATCCGTCGCGTCCGCCCCAACGCCCTCAGGTAATAAAATATAAATAATTTGTTTTCTTATAATATCATAATAAGATAATTTTTATTAATCAATTTGTGAAAGGCACCATCGGAGCCAAGCCGACAAGAAAGAAGAGAGGTCCCGTCACAGGGAAAACTCTCGAGAAGACCGTGAGTACCTCGGGAAGGATCGTCATCGATACTAACGGGGATGACAACGTAGTATCGGGCAGGAAGACGAGGTTGTACTCCGGCCACGTAGGAGCGCTCATTAGGGATAGAGTCACTATGTTGTGGTCAGACTGTGGCAAGGTCCCACATGAGGTTAAGGACATGGTTCACAATGCAATGTCGGTAAGTTTAAAAAAATCCATAATTAATATTATGTATTATATTGTTGATTTATGAAAACCTATACTATTAAACTTTTTAATGCAGGTGTGGTTTGACGTTCCCTAGCACCTGAGGAACACTTGGGCGGACGTTGTGCATGGGGAAAGGTACGTTGGAAAGTTAATGAAAAAACAAAATTATATGTGTAATTAATAATATTTATAATTTTTTGTGGTATCTGTAGGTACAAGGAGTGGAAGAACGAGTTGCGGACCCATTGGACTACGCATGGGAACGCACGTTCTGGTACCCCCTTAAGTTCCAATTCAAAGAGTACGAGTGGCGTTGGCTTCTGATATCAGAATTCAACAACCTTCATAAACAGGTAATTAAAAAATTCTTATATTGTTATTAATTAGTACGTTTTAAAATATTTTACTAATTTTTTATTTTTTTCCTTTGTAGGCCATTTTTCGGGCGAACGCACAGAACCGGCAACGTAACACAAGAAACCATCATGCCGGTTCTAGACCGTTTGCATCGTTAATGGACGAGGCAGCCAGGGAACATCCAGAAGTCAATCGGTACGTCTATACGTACAAGAAGGCATATCATGACGCCCAGGAGGATATTGTAAGTCGTTTTACGTTTTCAAATTTTTAAAATTATATATATATATTTCAAAATGTTAATTAATTATTTTTTCTATCCAATTAGGTGAAGGTAGGGCAGGCTAGTGACGAGATGATGACTGTTATAGTAAGGGAGACATGGCCAAACACGCAGGAGGAAGACATGTCTGAAGCCATGTCTCGGATCGGCACTTCGGATCTCAGGGTTGGGGCGAGGATCAGGGTTGGGAAGACATGTCCGAAGCCATGTCTCGGATCGACTCAAAGATTATTAGTGAAACTTCAAGCTCACTAATCTAACTAATTGTAAAAAAGAATGGAATAATATAACAAACACATCTATACAAATGATGAAGATTAGATTTAACAAAATAAAGATAAACTCATAGATTATGAGTGTGGATAATGAGCAACAAACGTTGTACCAATATCTCGTAGACAATCATAGAGTTTTATAGAAATAAGAAGTGAAATCGTGCTAATAACGTGTTATAAACTACAACTTATTTTTGTTAAGAATAAACTAACAAATAGATAAAAAATGGGAGAATGGAGTGAAAAATCTTATTGATTGCCTCATTTATATAGAGACAAACATTATATAATAAGTCCTCATACTATTAAGATATTAAGTATTAGTGTTAAGAGTATAAATGACTGACACTTTTTTAGGGAATGAAACAAATCCATTGATTGAAAAGATCATACACGAGCTCTCTCACTCAATCTAAAGGATCGGGTTCGAAGATCACATATTACATGTAATGCTCAGCTAATGCACCGACTGCACATGAAACCATAACTCTCAACCAAGGTTCCTAGCCTAGACTTATACACTTTGAACCATCAGTCATTACAAAATTAACCCAGCAATATATCCGCCTAAGACCTCATGGTGTACATCAATACCGGTGCAATTGGGTTAAATCGTAACAATTAAAGGAACAAAGGACACAGGACTGAAGCCACTCCAACAAGGAGAGCATTACATAGAAAACTAAATAAAAACACAAACTAAAAATAAATAATTGAGCTAAAAGAAACCCAAACCCAAAAAAGTAGCACAAAGAATAATGAAGGACCTAACTCAAGGCCCAGAAGATGTTGACCCAATCCCTACGGCACCGCTGCCTCCACCGCTCATGAGCTCCGTCGTCTCCATCTAGCTCCAGCACAGCCGTATCCTCCTCCCACACGCCCCACAGCAATCCACCATTGCTCAAAGTCCTAACTAAGTCCACGCAGCCATGAGAAAACAGAAGCAACTCCATGAATGAGAAGACCACCGTTTCGCATCGTACTCTGTAACGCCACCAAAGAGAACCAAGGTCCTCGTTGCCGTCGATATTGAGAGCACGAAAAGTGTGCCGCTACTATACAACCTTCATCCTCCATTCCAAGCGATGTGATCCCAAAACCTGACGTCAAAACATCACTCAAAAACCAAGACCAAGACCACATCACGACCCCTAGAGGCCCCTGTTATTCCAGCACCCGTCCGGCAGCGGCCCTAAATTGAGATCGGAGGCCACCAGACGAGCATCAAAGAGTCTGCCTGTCTTTCCTCTTTTTCTCTCGCTCTCGCTCTCGCTAAATGACAGACACTTAATACTTACAACATAATTCAAATTAATAGATCAGTTGAGAGGTAGCTCGAGAAGCGTAATTAGTTCAAAAAAAATATGGACAAAAGCAAGGTATGTAGGTGTCAACCTGCTGTGCTTTGTGGCATGAAATTCCAAGAGCACCTCAAAAGAGAAATTTTATTTACACTGTTACAGTCACGCCCCACTTTTTGTAAAAGGGAAAAGCTTGGGTCCGATTTAGATCGGGTCAAATACTTCGTTCGATCTCCTCAAAATGTATTTTTAACAATATCAATCGTAATCTTAACCATTTAATAGTTGAATTAACCAATGAAGATCATCTATACAAAAAATCAATGTAAAAAAATATTGTTTGCTCACCCGAATGGATCGAATAAAATGGACAGTTCCTGAGCTTTTATGATAATCCGTTCATTTTGGTCGATACATTCGGATGAACAAACAATTTTTTTTTACATTGATTTTTTGTATAGATGATCTTCATTGGTTAATTCAACTATTGAACGGTTAAAATTACGATTAATATTGTTAAAAGTACATTTTGAGAAGATCGAACGAAATTCTTGGTCCGATCTAGATTGAACCCAAGTATTTTCCTTCGTAAAAACTTAAAATCCTATGTTACCCCTCATTCTAAGGAAAACTAAAGAATGGTGATGTAGTTCGATGGGCAACCTTGTTCACTGTGTTTCACAAACCCTAAATAGAGGGGATTCCAACCTGTCTTCCGTTGCAGGGAATGATTCTCTAAATTAATATTCATTATGTACCACTTTATATATTGTTGGAAAGTGTGAACGAACTGGATGATTGCTGCTTTGTATTTGAATGATTATGATTGATGTTTTTGCAATTTTACATATGGGTGGATTCTAAAATTGCCTCCTGTTTCCAGCAATCGTTTGGTGAAAGAGTTAGTAGGACAATGTAATGGTTCGATTTTATCACAAACCATTTATTTCAAAATGTTTAATCCTATCTTCCATTCAATTGATGTATTATTGCCCCAATCATGCAAATATAGTATGCAAGCGTTGCGAGTAAGAAACAAGAGCTATTATGGAGAATAATGATGATCAAAGAAGAAAGAAAAGGGGTAAATCCGGAAGAAATGAGGAAAAAATGGTAAACAAAATTTGATGGGTGTGTATTTAGAAGATAAACATGTGTGAATAAAATTTCTCACCTCAAAATTGTGCCCACCACAGACCACAATAACGATTCTCTCTTGCCCTCCACTGTTGCTCTCTTCTTTAACTCTATATATAGCAACCTCACCCTCTTCCACTATCTCATCCGTTTTCAACCCTCACTCATTTCCTCTGTTGCATTTCACTCGGCCATGGCTCTCACACCTGCCATGCTAACCCTCACACTCTCACTCTCCCTCCTCCTAGCCATAGCTCAACCACCCTCCTACTCAGGGCCGGCCTTGAGGGGTGATAACTGAAGCAGCCGCCTTAGGCCACGGGTAGGTCTCTCGAAAGACCTGCGTATTAAGATATTATAGTAATTATATAATTTTTATGCATGGTTTACACATTGGTCGTGGTAGCATAGCAATGAAGCGGACCTTTTTTTCGTCCACCTTCTAGGTTCGAATCTCATGATGATTTATTTTTGTTTTTTTTTCTTTATTTTGTATGTTTTTATTTTGATCATTTTAAATATACAAATAAAATTATGTATTTTCTCTTTTATTCTCTTTATTACTTGATTTATTTAATAATTAGCAATATGTATATATATATATATATATATATATATATATTTCTTGATTTAACAAAAAAATAATTTTTTAAACTCTATATAAGGACACATTTTGACTATTCTCGCCTGATGACTATAATCTCAGATTCGATCCTGCTCCTACTCCCCATGACCACTCCCTCCACTACACCTGCGCCTACAACAACAACCACCGCTCCACCACCGATGTCCGTTTCAGCTCCTTCTCCCATTCTCGTCTCTGCCCCTCCGCCGATGACCAGTATGCCTCCTTCAATGCCTCCAATGATGACTTCTTCTCCTCCTATGCTCAGCTCTACAAGCCCTACCCCGTCTACTATGATGAGCTCGCCGCCCTCACCAGCCACACCAGGAGAATCTCCCATGGCATTCTACTCCAGGTTCAGCAATGCCCATGACCCCAACATCACCGGCTCCGTCGACCACAGACAGCTCAGATGCATTTGTTCATGGAGTTAACATGGCCTTGCTACCATTCCTGGCCGGATCAGCTATCGCACTGCTAGTCCTTGCTTAATTCAACTAAATGTACGTAGATTCATATTGCTAGTATATCTGTGTATTTACATTTTTGTTCTGTTTTTTTCTTTCTTTCGCAGTTCTATCTCTTTTGTTTGGTTAGTTCCGATTGATGATTTTCGGGAGCTCCACTGTGATTTCTAAGAGGAGATTTATCGGATGTTTGTACGTATGTACTAATGTTAATAACGTACTCTTCAGTATTTTATAGCATTTTCAATAGATGAATAAGAGAGCCGGCCTTCATTCTTGCTTTTTGTTTAGAAGTGTGTATTACGGTTGTTTACTTGCATGGTTAGGGTTAAATCCTGCAAACACCTAAACCCTAATCGACCCTCTATGATCGGATACGTGAATTTCCAAATTTACTTCCCAACTATAATTCCAACACCCCAAGACTAAGAGTACGTTGATGAATGAAATGGTGGTTGGGTTGTTGAAATGGGTGGATAGAGCAGTGATATGTGTGTGGAAATTTTAATGGAACATATATGATAGTGGAATTTGTACATGCATGGTGGGGGAAGGAATGGGATGAGGAAATGATAAAGTTAGGTGCAGCATTGGCTAGGTAACTAGTAAAGGAATTATGTGTGTGGAAGAAATGGGAGGGATATGGTGAATTGCATTCGGGGATAGATACATGAGCGCATGTATTGCTTGGTAATCTGATTTGTGATCTTTGTTATGGTGGGTTAAAGGATTGGAGGGAGATAGAAATGGCATGGCCGGCCAAGCTAGCTCTAATGGGGATTGATCGACATGAAAGCACTAGGACTCGAAACGAATGGTACTTATTCATGGGTTACATGGGGTTGATGCGCCTAATGGCGGAACTAAGAAAACTATGTTTGAGAAACCAATACATCAATTTTTTTCTCACTCATTAACCTCATAACCAATTACCTATGCACACATCACCATTTTCAAAATTTTGTAACGAAACATACATATATAGGTGAGAGAGAGGTCGATCACGAATCCATTAATTTCTTCCATAGTGTAAATTCAAGTTTCTCGTGGTTTTTACAGTTAGATCAAAAGGTTGTGATGAAAGATAGACACGTAGTCGTATAGAAGTAACAAATCGGGGAAAAATTACTTACCTAAGTGTTACTAAATATTGGATTCGCTTGGTTAAATACAAGGAATTACAAGACGCATACTTACATTTCGACTACGAAGAGTGTTACTATCCTGAAAAAGTTCCTCAAAATTCCTCAAAACGAATGATATGATTGATTTCAAGATTATATGATTATATGATTTAATAATATTATTCCTTAAATAAATATTAAATAGTTTAAATGTATTTATATATCAACTAAACTATCTTAAAATGAATGTATTAAATTATAGCTAGTCTTACTTCAGTCATCGCTAAATATAGCTAGCGAGATAGCTGAAAGTTAAAATATTTTAAATTTGACTAGTCTGTTGGAGCTTCAAAAACATTAAAAAAACTAAACAGGCTCTACAAAATAGCTAAAATAGAGAGTCTGATAAAGTTGTTCTGGATAAGCCAAAGACGTCAAGACCTCACATCGAGTGAAGGATACTACGCAATATAATCGCAGGGGTGTTTTTTTTGCTGCACAATTAGGGGTGTTGTGTGGGAGCAAAGTCTGGGCAACTTCGGTTATCACAAAAAAAAAGTCTGGGCAACTTCTGCTTTAAACAGCCAAATTAAGATTGAAAGCAATTCAACTTCCATCTCCAATAGCTCAGTCACATTATTGCAAGTATACACACTTGAACAAAACAATGATGAAGGTTTTCATCTCCTAGTGATTCATTTTCACAAACATATTTGAGAAAAAAAAAGATCGTCAGGAACATCGACAGAGAGATAGTGAAATCCAACAAGGTAGCGATGAGTGATGACCCCAAAGAAAAAATGAGTACCGAGTAGCTTTAGAGATTTGGGACCATATATAGATGTGCGAAGATAGGTGATTAGTATTTGTGTAGGTAGTTTCTGTTTCAAGATGACAGAATTTGATCGGTAGGAGGAGTTAGCTGACCAATATTTATATGGGGGAGTTCAGCGTAATCGGCATCAAAAACAGCAATGGTGCCGGCGACTGACTCATCGATCATGACGCTGCTGATCCAAGGGGGTGAGACCGTGAGAGTTGTACTGTTGTAGTAGCGTTTGCTACCAAGAGTTTCAGACTAAGATATCTAGAAGTCTTGCTCACATGTTTCTGGTATCAAATGCAAGGGGAGATGGCTGAGAGCGGGTCATTCTTGTCTTCTCTGCCGATATAAGATGCCTACGACTCTGTCCTCTTTCCTAGACTGCAGGCACAATATGTTCATAATTTTCTACGGAAATATAAAATATAATCTTCATAAATCCCATTTTTTGTGTGAGAAAGGTGATCTATGTCCACTCAATGATAAGTAGTTTTCTGAAGGAAAACATGCACCACATCCTCTGGAAATAGTACAAAATGACCAAAGGCAATAGATCAAAGAAAATCTAAAAGACACCAAAGCTTTAACGGAAGTTTGGAAAGAACTTGGTCTCATTAAACCATATAAATCTAGAAAACTTCCAGTGCATTTCACAACTTCACATACTCAAAAATAGCATTTGGAAATTTTACACTTTCGGACAAACAATGAATGTTTTTCAACTCCTAGTTCACAGTAACTACCTAATTTCAATTCAGCAGAGAAACCAAATATAGCACTTGTCAATTACATTAGTGTTGCATAAGATTGACTGCACCAGAGGAGCATATTACATCAAACAATGGTAAAATGACATAATCCGCTAAATTTGGAACTAGCATTATGACAAGTTACCGATAAAGGAGAATGAAAAATTCAAGTCAAAATTTGCCAAGAAATGACAGTTTCATCAGCATGCACAATTTTAAGTGAGATGCTCACCCAGAGCTGCTTTATGAGAAGAAGGCTGGTTCCACCTTGGAATCTAACCACTGCACATCAATTGGTTTGTAGGTGATGTGGATTCTACTAGTATACTCTCTTCAATTGGTTTTGTATTTTGTAACCTCTTGAACCCAGATGATGCTTCTTCAACGCTCACCAAGGTCCTAACTATGGAGAAGGGTATCAAATTTAAGATCTTTTAATTAAGGCACTATCTGTTCTAACATAACCCTGATACTTCACCTATCTTCTTCGTTGTTTTCTTCGACATTCAAAGCAATCTGAACATGTGGATCTGATTTTACTTGTATAAGGTGCTTGCAGCCTGCTAGGTGGTACTTTCAGGTCTTCAACTAGTATATGGCGAAGCTTCTCATTCTCCTCTGTGAGCTCGTCAATGATTTGCTGGTGTTTCAATACCTGAGACAACACCAAATTCAATCAAACAATTCCATTACATTTTCCTAACAGGAGTTGAACAGTTTTAGTAGCTATGAAACATAATTTAAGAAAGCAATTGTTTAGTTGAATAAATAGAAAAGAAAAATGTTGACTTCTTGATACAGAGAGAGGTGCTGTATGAGCTACAGAAAATAGGACTCTACAACCCATGATAACTTGTTCAAAAACTTGCCAAATGCTCTAAAAACCACATTGGGACAACTATAAATATTTAAATTCTATAACTATCGCTCTGCTATTATTACGTTGAAACCACAGCCTTGAAGGCTGTGAGGAAACTTACAAATTGGACATATCAAATTACTCTCTTAGATCAATCACGTGGGAAAATTAATGAAAATAGAAATAATTATACTAGCACAGTATCAACTGAAACCACAAGTCAATATTTACTACCATTTGAAGGATTTTATTCTCTGACCTCAAGCTTCCAGCCTACATAGGTAAAACCAAGAAATAACAATTAGTATAAAAGAAATGTGAAGGGCAGACCCACACAGGCACCCACTACGCCACTACAGATTGCAAAGAGAGATAGAGAAAGAGAGATCAAACCAAAGGGACTGCAAGAAAATAACAAAAAATTGACACTTAAGATTTGGAACCTGTACATACCACTTCACTCAGTTCACTATCCTCTCCCTTCAAAACTGGACTCTGTAAAAAGCTGCTGAGAACCTTCTCCGTACGACTGCCAAAAGGTGTATCAACTGGAGAGCTTGTTGATGTAAAATTATCATAAGTTGAACCAGACAAGCCTTGAGTTGCATGGTCTGGTGGTTTTGTCGCCATCTGCATCATATTTCCGACTGGATTTTGGCTTGATGAATCATTCATAACGCCAATGCCGCTTTGCAATGAACTTGGAATGGCACCTTGAAGGATTGGTAAATTGGGAGAAATTCCAAATTTTGTCATCATTTTTGTCATTGTTTGCTGGAGAATATAGAGTCAGAAGCATGTAGTAGGCTCCAATGGGAATTAACACATGAAAAAGCAAAGTAATACTCACCATAGAAAATAGTTGAATTTGTTGCAAAATCCCTGGCTTCAGAGCAAGGCCTGCATTTGGAAGCAATAATAAATGAGTGTTGTTAAAATGGAGGAACTACAAAGTAAAATGTATTAACTTAGTATACAGCTGAAAATGATTTAGTGTGATTTATAATGATCTACAATAACTTGGAATAACTGAAAGCCAAAGAATTTGTTTCTGATTCAGTTATTAAACTCAAATGCAAATGCTACTGAGGTTACAAAACAAACATTCGTCAGTCTATGATATGAGTGATGTAGTAATAACTCTTACTCAAAAAGTTATATCTACATAAGCAATTGACAGATGCAACTCATTGAATAGAAAGGTAGGGCCATCATACATGTGATAAACCTTAATAGTCTGATGACTCTTCTATTAGGTTTTTGGAGTCATAGTCATTATAGAGCTAAAATACACTTGATTTTTTGGTTATCCAACTTCACTAAAAATACCAATTTGAAATACAAAAAGTTGAGGAAATATTAATGAATATTACATGAAAGAATTCTGAAAACACTACGGAGATCAAGGATACATAATAACATATGGGTAAAGTCTGAACGTTTTTGTAACTGTTAGACACCATACAATCAATTCTGCTAAGCTTTTTATATACACGCTCTATGGTGCTTATGACCAAGGAAAGCATCCAGTCCTTTCAAACCCAAAACAAGGCCAACAACTTAAATAAAGAATAAATGAATTCCTACAATAAGCCATGGCTATTCAGTGGTAATAAGATTCTTATGTATTATGATTGTAATTTACATTCTGCGCATCAACATTTACACATGAAAAAAAAAACAAAGCATTTCAAAATATTCAATTATTGTATTACTATGTATGAATAAAATGGTTTGGACAACATAAGGTTTCATCTTGAACCTGCAAACATTAGTCGGCTTGATTGTGAATGAGATCATGTAGAAATATGTCAATGAAATAATGTCAGTACAAGAAAGAGAATATATTATAAAACTGATTCTCCTAGAAGCAAATAAGATGACATACCAATTCCAAAACCATGTCCAAAGCCAACGCCACATCCAATTCCGGCTTCTATATTCTTTGCTCCAACCTTCCTTAACTAGACAATGAGAAAGCCAAATAAGACATTTGAGAATCCTTCAACAGTCGTATAATGATTTTCTCTTCCTATCTCATATCAAGACACAGAATACTCTCAAGAATCCAAGACTGAAAAGGAAAAGGTTATTCAACTTACGGCATCAGTTACATGTCTGCTAACTCCCGAAAAAGCATCAGTGGCACCTCTTGTGGCACCCATGACTTGATTCACTACTGGTACTGCACCTGGTACATAGTCAAAGCAATGTGTGAGTTAACTAATATCTACTAGTCCACAATGTGTCAATGATATCTTTATTTGAGGAAACTTGTAACTTAATTTTATAAACTAATGGTAATATATATATAGAATCATTTTTTACTCCTGCTATTCCCTTTTCTGCGATTGTAATTTCATGAAAGAAGGATTGGAAAATATGTCTATCTGATGGTTTTGGCCAACAGAAAATACACGTACGTAAAATATAAAAATCGAAAAGACTATTAGATCAATGGACTCAATGAGCAATGATAATAAAAGGCTCTATAGACAACAGAAAACTCAGGATTACAATCATAAGTAGCAAAGACCAAATGTACTTAAGTACTAAACATAATGTGGAAAGTAAAACATGCATACTTGAATTTTTGCCAAAAGGACATGCAATTTAAGTGTACATAGTATAAACCCTGCGTTGCTACAGATCTTTAAGTCTTTCACTCATACGCTAATTAAAGCACGCATAGGTACAGTGATGTCTATCAAGCCTATAATATGCAAACAGAATTATATGTGTTAAACAAGTCTTGTTTTATAGAACTAAGATTGCACAACTGGACATGAAAACATTCAACTTTCAAGCAGATGTTAATGCTGATTTGTTTCATTTGTCCCCTCCTTTAAGTTGTTCTCCTCGACTCAAGGTTAAGCAATGCAGCTTTCCCATTTCATTCATACTTAGACAGGAGTTAATATCTTGGATCGTGCAAGCCAACAATGTGTCTATGTCAGGTGAATGATCCTACATTACTAGCTTTTGGTGACTAGAGGATAACCTACCCAAAAACCACTAAAATACATGTAGAATATTTTGGTCTTGGAACTTGTCCAATTCATGGCCTATCAGATAGTGTAAGACTAAGAACTCCTATGCTTCCAAAATAACAATTTATATTGGTACGATGACTACAAATTGAATTGATCTCCGTGCATGACTACAAACACCAGTTCAATGTTCAGAATATGACATTTCAGCAATGAGCAAGAGTGGTAAACTATAGTTCTTGGAAATTGTAAGCACGCCAGGTCCAACAATATCGTTGTACAACAAATATTCTATCTTCTAAACAATATAAGCACAAGAAACTCAAATCAGAACATAGATTCAAACTGCACACACTCCACGATCATGCATTGACTAGAACCACAATTCACAAACCTCAAAACAACCGAATTCTCTACATCAAAACCAATGCACAATGCACCTACACTAGCAAAAAACCAGGTTCAATATCTATAAACAATCAACTAATCTTCCTTCATTCACTAAAGGTCTAAAGCCAACATGAAACAGCTTAATCAGCTCAATCACATTTCCCTGCACTAACTCAGCAACCAAAAAAATCGAAAACTAAACAAACAAGCAGTCTATTAGAACCTCGTGTGTAATGGGTTTCACCATTTTTGGGCTTGAAGAGCCTCCCAAAGTCCATCTTCAACATATAAAACTCACACAGAAAAAGCAACACAATACAGAAAGAGATAGTAAGGACTAAAAGAAAAGGGTGAGTTACCTAAATTAATGGGACGTCCAACGCCGATACCAACACCACAGCCTATGCCAAACCCAGTAAATACTTGACCCACTTTCAAAGTAAACGGATTCCCAATTCGAATTGGCTTCCTCTCACTGGCCACCACCACCGCCTTACTGCTTCCCTCCATATTCCCAGACAAAGCTTCTCTCTTTTCAAAAACCCAAGTCCCTCTCTTTCTCTTTAGTCTTTCTCAAAGCTAAAGCTTCAACCTTTTCTTTCTTTCCTCTTCAAATTTCCCACCTTTGCTCTCTATGTGAAGCCTCAACCGTAAGTCTGCTACAATTTTAGGTAGGAGGCAAACGGACCCAGGCTCTACTCCTCTGCTTACAAAGCCATTACATTAAACTTAGGCCTGTAATCAAAACAAGCCACATCAACAATGAGGAGGTCAATTACTATATTACCTTCACACCTAAGAAGTGAGGTATTAACCGAGTGTCAAAGAGGGGTTAGCTGAGTTTTTTTTTGTCAGAGGGGCTACTGAGTTGTTTGGGCCTATTGGGCAGGTTAAGTTCTGAACCGAACCGGCCTGTTATTTGGGTTCTGACATTATAACCCGTTGTAAGGAAATAGTGACAAAAAATTTGGATTACCAAAACTTGGTTGCCAAAAATGTTGTGCATAATTTTTTGGAGAAGCAAAATTGTGGTTATAATTGGGACCAAAACTGGGGTAAGCAAAATTTGGGGGAACAAAATGCTGGTTTTGAAATTGTGCTGTGGTAGCCGGATTATACTGCTGCCTTGAATAAGGATTGCTAGCAATGATTGTACCACTGTACCAAGTGAGGCAAGGAGTTTACAAATTTGTTCCAAGTGTCCATAATACTGTAGCAGTCCTTGTCGAATTCGGATCGCGTACCTAGCGCCTATATAATTAGCGTGATCCTCGATCAACTACAGATTATTTCCATTTTCCATTCTGGTGGTTGAAGCGATCATGGGAGCCTCGATCATGTCCTTTGACAAGCGTTCATTCGAGAGCAAAGTGTGGCAGACAAGCGACCCCAATCGTGGGATCAAGGAGAAGCCGCTACCTGATGATATATGACTATCTTGTATCGAAGAAATATTCCTGTTGGCCGAAAAGGATTCAGTTATGGCCTCAACAGATTCTGTTATTCATGTGGAAGTGAATGAGTGCTTGTTCGAATCCGCTGCCGCTGTCTTTCTAGACGATGCAATATCATCAATCGAGGGTATGGAGAAAGTGAGAGTGGATGACTGCTTCTTAGGGTTTGAAGACTCTTGTATTATTTGCATGGAGGACCTAGTTGATAAACATGGCAATAAACGATTCAAACAACAACCCAAGAGGAAGAGCAAGAGGCTGCTTGGTCTACAACGCGGCAGCAGCACCATCTCTAAGACGCCAAGAAAAGAACCTCCCCCTTTGAGGGTAATTGCTCGCTTGCCTTGTTCAACCATTTTCATGGAGACTACATTGCCAACTGGCTCAGAAACAATCATGTATGTCCCCTCTGCTGATACCAAGTGGTTGGTCAGTCATCGTTAGCGAGGCTGTTTCAAGTGGTTAACTGTAACAATTGGTCACTCTGTTGAATGTTATTCGGTCTACATCAATCTAGAACATGCAGATCGATCTGCATCATCCCGCTTGTGCAATAAACTTATCATTTCAAGAACTATATCATCTCTATATATGTAAATCTGTAATGTAAATAGCGTCCTATGTTTCATCTTGTCTATTTCAAATTTAGTGTCTTGTCTATTTCAAATTTAGTGTCTTAGTAAACTCATTTCCCAAAATCCAAGTCCATATACCTTCTAAGTAGTGTCATAGCTGCACAGTAGTTCTGCAACAAATGCTGAAAACCAGATCTAAACTCCTTAGTCCTTAACTACTCACCGAAATTCCACTCGATCACTAGACCATGATCAACAGGGTTTGAAGTTAGCAATGCCAACACCTTTGAAGAAGCGTGTCCTTCATGTAACTAGCTGCCCGAGGAATGATAGAGTAAGGCAACGAATATGTATATAAGAAGATCTTTAACTTCTTCAAACAAATTTTAAAATGAGAAAGTAAAAGACAAAATTACTAAAAAAATTTGCTCCAACTTCAACAGCTTATCCATTTTGAAATTCAACATTTAATGAAACAATAGAATATATTATTACAATATTAATTATAACAAAAAACAATGGAACTTGTATTTTATCCATAAATAACTAATAAAATATTCTAAATATGTTTGATTTTTATTGGAATTGGTGAAAAATTAAATTTTAGGGAAGTATGGCTTTGCTGCAAATTTGAAGAAAGAATGTTTTTTTCTCCATCACCATTTTAGAAAATAAAATAAGGAAACTGTTGGACCACAAAACACACAAAATTTTTTCAAATTTGAGAAATTCAAGAATATGAAGAAATGGTTGGAAATGCTAAAACATGGCACCCAATATGCTCAATATATAGCTCTGTATGCAGATTGCAGATCCTCGTACAAACGGTACCAACAACGATTTGATTCAACACAATTTGGTATCAAATGGTGAACTACTGTAACCACAAAGTAAACACAATACTTACTACAAAAATATTGACCATAAAGTAAACACAATACTTACTACAAAAATATTGACCAATGGCAACACATAGTGTAGCCGTGTTTCAAACGTACAATTCTCATATATGTGGCATTTTCCCTCATTAACTCTTCTAATGGCTATACTTGATGTGTGGCCATTGGTCATGTATCATGTTTCAATAATATCAACGACACACCAGAAGCATTTATAAATGAAGAGAAGACTAACCTTGGTTGTTCATTAAGCCTTAACCACTTGTAGAAAAAAGGTGTTAGGGGACGGAATAAATGAAGAGAAGACTAACCTTGGTTGTTCATTAAGCCTTAACCACTTGTAGAAAAAAGGCCTTAGGCGACGGAAATGTTCCGTCGCTTAAGACCAATTTTCCGTCGCCTAAGAGTCATTGCCTAAGTTTGATCGTATTTTTTAATAGCAATGGAAATACATAATTTCGTTGCTTAAGACATGTACCTATACAACGACAAAAATCCTTAGGCGACGCAATGTTTCCGTCGCTTAAGCCTTAGATTTTTTAAAAAAAAAATTCTTCTTTTTTCTTGTTCTTCTTCTGCATCTTCTTCTTCTACATGTTCTTCTGCATCTTCTTTTTCTTCTTCTTCTTCTTTTTCTTCTTCTTCTTCTTCATCGATCTACTTTTGCATCGATCTTCTTCTTCTTATTATCTTCTTCCTTCTTCCGGCCTCTTCTTTAGCAAAAGTGAGAATTTAAAATTTGAATCCTTCGCTTAAGCGACGGAATTAGTTCCGTCGTTTAAGTAAGTTTCAAAAATTAAATTTATTATTTGAGTGTCAAATTGTGTAAATTTGAAATTTTACTTAAATGACGGAAAGTTCTGTCGCTTAAGAAAGTTTGAAGTCTTTGATTCATTATTTGAGCGCCAAAACTATAAAATTTGAACTTTTACTTAAGCGACTGAAAGTTCTATCGCTTAAGTCAATAATTTCCGTCGCATAAGTAATGTTTGCTTAAGCGACAGAACTAATTTTCGTCACTTAAGTAAATAATGTCCGTCGCTTAAGAGAAAGACCCTAAGCAACAGAAATTTCATTATTCTGTCGCTTAAGAACTTCTTAAGCTATGAAAATTTCTTGGTCATGAGCACTTCCGTCCCTTAAGGCATTTTTTGTAGTAGTGACCAAAGTGAACTATAACCACAGTGAGAAATGAGGCAAAACAACGTATGTTTGTTTATGCACAGTCTCACACCCAGCAAACTTAAGATACAATATTACAACTTATCAATAGTAGATACTAATATCATCAAGAGTTGTATATTGTTCCACGTTATGTCAAGTCAACATACTATACTATCGACTAAATTGGAAAGATCTAATTCCAATAAAATTATTCAAAACGTGATGAAATACTTAGATTTTTCAATCCCTAAATTACATGTGACATTTTAGTGAATTGAATCCCTACATGTGACACAATATCTATTTATAGAAACATGGGGCTATTATAATTCTCTAAACGACTATTTTTCTACAAGTACATTGTTACATGCATACAACTATTATATAAACGAGAGGCTTATGATTGTCTTGAAGATGTTAATGGCACATTACTAAACGCATATCCTCAAATTTTATGTCATTATAAGCAAATTGCTTAGCCAAATCACTAGAGGATTAACTTTGTTAGAGGCGTGTCCATGAATGATTAATAGAGCATGAAGCTCACTCATAGAATCTAGTCTGAACTCACATACTCATTCTATTCAAGTTACGATGATTTATTTCTGCTTGTCAAAACTAAATTGATCTGAACCCTAATGTTCCAAACATATCCTAACTATCCAAAAGTTAACTTATATAGAGCTCGTCTTGAGCCCATATATCACTATCAATACAAAATTGATGCTTATGGCCGCCTGTAAACGGATCAGATTTTGATCTGGACCCGCTCTTAATCTATGGTCTTTAAACGGGTTTGGATCAAAGTTTTGATCTGTTAATGACTCGAACCCGTTAATTTGTTGCTTAAAAGGATCAGATACATATCTAGGTTGATTTGATCCGTTAATGACATAACTCGTCTTAAGCTATTAAATAATATTTTAATATAATATTACTCATAAAATAATAAATACGATACAATAATATCTAAAAAATTGGAGATTCAATATTTTGGTTATATTAGTTTATTGTTTTAAGGAGTATTTTGGTCATGTAATTAAACTTAATTATGATAGGAATTTTATTTTTTATAATATTTTATTAGTATTTTGTGGGATATTATGATAAAATATTGAAACTTTTATTTAAAGTTTAAGAAATTCATTATTATAAATGGATCGGACTAACGAGTCGAGTATCCGTTAGCCCGCCAGATAGGGATTTGAATCGAGTTATGAATGATCCGGTGAGTCACGGATCGGGTTCAGATATAACAATTTTAAATGGATCCGGATCTAGGTAGATTCGCTCCATATCTGGTATATTTACAGGTCTACTTAAGGCTACGTGTGTCATACCATGTCAGGACCCACCCCGGGTTAACCCCTTTAACCCGAAGTAAATCCTGCGGGGACCACCTCAAGGGAACTTCTTACCGAAACCCCCTTGAAATGGCCAACCCTTCCTACATACCAACTCAGCACTTCCATGAGTATCTAACAACAAACCCTAACTCATGAAGGCATCCTGCTCCCTAACCTACGTAACTAGCTAAACTGGGTTAGTCAGAGCATTCTACAAAGATGATTACCCTAAGAAATTGCGGCAGCAACAGATTGATCGACTATGCCTCGACTCTCGTACGCGCTCGACCTCCTCTCAAGAACCCTGCATCACTGGGCATTTAAAAACGAAGGGCCCAGGGGAGAAACATTGAAAACTGTTAGCGTGAGTGGACGAAAATCCAATATAAAAACTCTACTTTCCTCTAATGCTCTCCCAAAAATTTATTGATTTAAATATCATTTATGCATGCCCACAAATACTAAATTTCCCACAATTGCTTGATAAGGTAAACAAATAAAGAATATGGGAAGAGAAAAGTTCACAAAAATAATAAGTCTGACCTCTCAGACTAGGGTCGGAGCTAAGAGCTCTAGTAGCGCCATCACGCTATGCTAGCTATATAAAATAATACGGTCAACCCTTATAATATCAACCTGACCTCTCAGGCTTGTCTGTCCTCTCAGACCAGGGTCGGAGCTAAGAGCTCTAGATAAAATGATAACGGTCAACCCTTATAATATCAACCTGACCTCTCAGGCTTGTCTGTCCTCTCAGACCAGGGTCGGAGCTAAGAGCTCTAGATAAAATGATAACGGTCAACCCTCATAGTGCACTACGTAATTTGCCTGACTTCTCAAGCTAGGGTCGGAGCTAAGAGCTCTAGTAGCGCCCTCACGCTACTCTAGCTAGCATATTCATTGGTCAACCCTTATGATATAATTCAAAACAATACTTTACTCAAATTCTCTTCCCAAAACAAATAAGTAAAACAATTCCTTGTCATATATGCATAAATCCAATTTCCAATGAAGTCTCGGGTTCAATTCCATTCGAAGGACGGGTCATCCCCGTTTATAACCATTTTTCAGAAAGAAATAGAAAATTGGAGTAATAATGGTAAATACGTTTAAGCATAACAATCAATACCTCAAACATAATAAAGAAAATCTTTAACCGAGGTTCCCGCTAAACTTTATCCAAATAACACATCCAAGAACCCGAAAAAAATATAATTCTCGAAAACAATCATAAAAACCATGCAATTAAAATCAATAATTAAGGCATGCATTCATTTAAAATAATATGTCCACTCACAGTACTATTGCGACCTTCCCGCTCGGAAAGCTCCTCGAGCGAAACCCTCGAACTAACCGCGTAGTCGAGCCCGTCTCACGTTCAACCAGAGACTGTACAAACAACCCAATACATTAGTCATTTCATCGTTGACTTGGTCTTTTCCTAGTTTGACCCCGTGTTGACCAATTTCCTTTTTATGGCACTTTAACCTTTTTGACTTCCTTTAATAATTCACTTGACATTAGGTTCACACATAGTAATTTGTGGAATTACTATGGACACCCATTCAACCACTTCACCAATACCTTAGGAGTCCTTAAAATACTTCTTAGAACTTATCCAGCAATAATCGATGGTCGGAATAATATTTAATTATCCGCCAAAAATACTAAACTAGAAAATTCCAAAACCTAACCAAAACTCCTCCAAAAATTACCAAATTTTAACCATAGACTCCTCACAATATGTACTAATTAATGGGCATGAAAAACTGCCCAAAAAGTGGCGGCACCGCCGACGGCGGCCGCCGGCAGAAATTCCGGCTACCTCGGATCGCCACCAAATTTTTCCAGTAGCTTCGTCTCATCATTTGGGACAACTTTCTAGTTCAACTCGAAGGCCAATTCGGCCTCTAACTAGGTCAAAAACTCGATGAACAGTAACCCGAAATAAATCCAATTTGAAACTTCAATCCTTCAATTCTTCCTACACACTTCGAATCAAGCTACCAAATTCTAGGGGATTATAGTACTCCTAAAACCCATCCTATCCATATAAAGAACTCAACAAATGGTGATCTAGGGAGGGAGAAATCAGATCAAGAACAAACACTGTACACTTGAAGAACAAACCGGAATTTCTCCCGATTTACGGCGAGTTAGGTCGGAAAGCTTACCTAGGAATGAAGTAGACTCGGAGGCCGAGCTTTTGGGACCGGTGCGGCGGCCTGGGGTGGCCGGACGGCGGCGCGGTGGCGGCCGAAAGCTCCGGCAGCGTTTCCGTCGGGGAAGAGGAGAGAGAAGCCGGGTGAAAAATCTGATTTTTTACCCCGGTAACTCCTATATATAGCCGTTTTACCGCATAGTAACTTTATACTTTTGTTCATAACTTTCTCATACGAACTCCGATTTGAGCGTGCTACGTGTCCACGAACTCGTAACGACGCCCTCTACAACTTTCAAGAAGGAAGTTTTCCCAAATTCTTGACTTAACAAAAAGTCAATTTTACGATCATTGTACGGTTAAACGGTCACTTTAAATGGTAAAAGACCAAAGTAACCAACCGTAATATAATTCTAGGATCGGGATGTGACAATTCTCCCCACCTTATAAAAATTTCGTCCTCGAAATTTCTATACTCAAAGTCCAACACAGTGGGGGATAGTACCACTTAAAATAATAATATTGTTATCCAATATCAACTCCTTTCTGAGAACTCTTCTGAGACGCCTCACGAAAAACATTGTCAAAACCCTAAACACCTGCCCTTTACGATCAGCATCCTTACTGATCCTCCTTATAAGCCAATTTCCAGTACTAACCAGAAGTCTAAACAGATAAGGTGTAAGGAAATAAGCTTATTTACGTAACATGAACATACGTGACACTAGGCATCCATTAAACTCCAAGGATACCCAACATAATCCTCAAACTCATGTAACCTTGTCACATGTCACATCTAGCCAACGTAGCAGCCCTTCCTACGTGGATGATAACCTCCAATACTTTCTCTTTTTCTGACACCCGACCACTTTTCTCGGGTCAAAACTAAACCGTCTGAAGTCTTACCGTGGATCACAATGATTTTCTCTTGAATCATTGATCAACTGAATCACCGAATTCTTACTGTACTCCATCTCATATATGAGGTGGAATACGACACTGCCTATGCTGATCCACCATCTGTAATCCTCGCGAAAATCACTATTGTTTTTCACCAAAAGATGATAAATTCTGTCACACGTTGAAAACATCATTTGGCAACAATTCCCTGTGGCCTAAACCAGATTACCAACCTCATACCCCTTCTCATTTAATCAAACAACATCAACCATTAACCTACCAACCGCAGGTGACGTCATCACAATACCTCTATTAACATCCTGATTCAATAACCCCTCGCTTGCCGCGAGTAAAATTCCTTTAAGAGTACTTGTATTCTTTTGTTGAACTTTAAACATTAGCTCACACATTCCCTATGCAGGAACCGATTACCACGCCTGAGGAGTAGGGTCCGATGTCACTAATGGATTTAAATCTTCCGATATCAATATACAACGTGGGGTCCAAAACCCATGACAACAAATCCACCAGAAAACCATGACGACTTGTGTTACACGAACCATCACCTCATTTGAACCAGGCTCCCTGATCTGGTTTACGCTTTCAAAAAACCATTCTGTCAAGTTGTCCTGTTGTAAAGTAATTGTCTTCCCTTACTCTATCCTTACTCAAACCACTTGCACACACAGGACATGAATTGCCATGACTTTTTAGCGTAAAGCCCAACACCATAGCCTTAAGTCAGGGAGATACAAGTCTCCAGACGTCGAGATCCCACAATACTTACTCCTCGCATGAAGACAAATTGTCAGGCTACACACTGCTCACGTAACTATTCTGACAACACAAATCCGGACCTTTTTTCTCACAAGCCAAACATAAAATCGCTAGCTCAATTATCACCTCGTGGAACTACAGCGTACTTTACCACGGTAATACCTCACCGTACTACTCATAGGTGAGGTACCACTGACCTCCTCATCTCTTACTTTAACCTGGAATGACGCATAGTGCAGAACTTGCACTTCAACCATAACTGTGCGTCTAATACACTTTATCCGCATCACAAACTGGAATAGACTTACCATTAAAAAGAATCCCAGAGCCTTACCCGCTCAACAAGGTTATTCCATTCCCAGATGCCTCTATTACCACATTGTCTGGTAATAACCGACAACTTTGGACATTTAACCAGATCGAACATCTTCATAGAATTTAGTGCCACTGGTGCACACCCAGAGTAACCCCGGATCCGAGCATAGGAAATTAATTCCACACCGAACTTATCCACATTGATCACCGAGCATCCAGTTATTAAGGCACAATTCATCGAATGCCATCACCGCACTGGGCGAGTACACACCACAGAGTCAACTCGTACTACTAGACAGTCTCTCACAAAACTGTCCCCCATGCTCTGCCAGTTTACCATCCACCGCAACCTCTATTCGGTAAGATTCAAAATTCTCAATCGCTTACCACTCCAGATCCTAAATTACAAGATCCACTGTCACACGTTAACATCCTCTCAGATCATAACTTAATCTGAACGTGGCTTAATCACTCCACGGTTTCCGATGGAGTGTTGCACAACTTAACGACATACCTTACCAATCTCAGTAACAATTACTACCAAACTTAGGCTCGTAACACTCTTTGAGTCATCAAGAGAAACTTTTCCTAGTTCCACTGCATTTCATACTCACCGAAATGTTGACAATTTCGAGAGTCACCTCCAATGACCTTTCTTGCTACCACTCTACACTCGTGGCGCCAAGAACTGCCGCTAGGTCAAAAATTCCTAACAAGTAGGGTCATTACTTAAATGACCAATGACCATAGCAACGCCAACAAAACTTTAATCCTCTTAGGATTTCCTTAAATTAACCTCAATAATTGATCTCCCAGATCTTAATCCTTATTCCCCATATCAAGATTGAGAATATTTCCTGTCACTGCAGTGAGTGTAACTTATGAACCCCAAGCACGACTAAGTACACATTCGGTTACAATAATTGATTAGACCACAGCCAGTGAGTGCACAAATTCTCATGCCATCAAGCTCAGTTAATCGCCCTCGAGGAAACCAAGTGTCATAACGGACGACTTTGGTTGCAGGTTAAAGCTTGACCATCTACAAACATTCTTTCCTACTCAATGATTCAGTAAACCTTACCTCACTGCTGTCACTTCGCCACTTCCGTGCAGTTAACCCAGCAAGCAATCAACCACTTACTAATAACATACAATAATCTCGCTAACCCTCATAAAAGTCGGAGCGACTAACCATAACCCACTTCTGACATATCCTTAAACGGTTAGACCATCTCATCGACGTTTGCACAGAAACTTCTACCCGAGCGTCCTTAATCTCCGTTCTCAATAAATGGAACTCTTATGACACATTCTTAAAATGATGTCATCACCAGCCTTAGTCACTTACCTGGTGTCATTTGACCACACACAGCGGCACACAATAATTATGTTTTACCAGCATGTGCTACCCATATTTCAACTTACCACTTCCCAACAAGGAGGATACACGTGCTCCGCTGGGGTATACCCATGTACATCTTCAACCGTCGAAACAGTGTCGTTTGCACAACGACGGGTTCCTACACCACAATAATACAAAGTCAATCAAGGCTCGCATCACTATCTCCGGTACCCCGAGCACCCTTGGTCCATGACCCGGTGGCCTGTTGCCACTTCCAACATGTTCCTTTAAATTCCGAAACCAATTACCTTTAGCTACAACTGGTAACACTCGCTCGATCTGTAAATCAAACTCTAACACAGCCAACCTGGAGACCCCTCCACAGGTGTACTAATAAAATACTTTGACCACAAGTGGATAGCTCACCTTATGGTTGACATGAGCCCCAAGATCTGGTGACACGATTTAATTTCTACCTTCACGATAAATGGCCCAATGACCATGGTCACCAACAATCCAATTCACGCTTGGACTCACAAACAATTCAAATCTTTCTAGTACCCCAATCATGGGTGGCTGGAACGAAGAGGATCTCGTCGTAACTGACGACAACAATGTCAGCACCAAAGCTGACCCAAGCCATTAGTTTCAGTGGCTGTCCCATAAACATCAAGTGACCAAACAAGCCTTTACTTTCTTAACATTCTCCAGTAGTGTCACATCATGGACTCGTCATTAGATCCAGACCACAAAATAACAACACACAAATTTCCTTGAGTCATTCCACTTTCATATGTTCGTTGGTTTCTCTGAAACCACACTAATGACGAACCTCAACAAAATCTTGGCAATCGTCAAATCTCAATATTCATCTCCTCTGAATAATCGCGCTAGGCGACTTCAGCTCCTTTTTCCCTCGCAGTATGAAACATCTTTCATTAACTCGTACGACTCTTCACATCTAAGAGTCTCATAACCCGAACACCAAGGCTTCGCCTCAGGTTTCTACCACAACCCTGTCACAACCATGACAGCCTTCCAGGTGTGAATTAACTGTTTCACCACCGAGTACTCACACATAATGCTCAACGTTAAACAACGTGAGTTTCCAGCTCGATCCCCAACTCAAATCTCAAAAATTCCTTTTAAACAAAATCCTTGGGGAACTCATAAAATAAATACGTAACGAGCTTACCTTGTTCCTTACAGGAGTTCATTGTGAGGTCGGCGTACTGAGGCATAGTCTTGAAGATTCAAATGTTTATAGGACCACTCGGTCCATAAATCAACCAGAAAGTACTAACTCATATCCTTGATAAACACTAAGCGTCCAAAGCATAAAATGCCGATGGATCCGCCGCGGTCGGACCATCACTCTATAGACGCTAAGTGATACCAAGTACATGAGGTAGTAACAGGAAACGATAACCTGGCTCTGATACCAATGTCAGGACCCATCCCGGGTTAACCCCTTTAACCCGAAGTAAATCCTGCGGGGACCACCTCAAGGGAACTTCTTACCGAAACCCCCTTGAAATGGCCAACTCTTCCTACATACCAACTCAGCACTTCCATGAGTATCTAACAACAAACCCTAACTCATGAAGGCATCCTGCTCCCTAACCTACGTAACTAGCTAAACTGGGTTAGTCAGAGGAGTCTACAAAGATGATTACCCTAAGAAATTGCGGCAGCAACAGATTGATCGACTATGCCTCGACTCTCGTACGCGCTCGACCTCCTCTCAAGAACCCTGCATCACTGGGCATTTAAAAACGAAGGGCACAGGGGAGAAACATTGAAAACTGTTAGCGTGAGTGGACGAAAATCCAATATAAAAACTCTACTTTCCTCTAATGCTCTCCCAAAAATTTATTGATTTAAATATCATTTATGCATGCCCACAAATACTAAATTTCCCACAATTACTTGATAAGGTAAACAAATAAAGAATATGGGAAGAGAAAAGTTCACAAAAATAATAAGTCTGACCTCTTAGACTAGGGTCGGAGCTAAGAGCTCTAGTAGCGCCATCACGCTATGCTAGCTATATAAAATAATACGGTCAACCCTTATAATATCAACCTGACCTCTCAGCTTGTCTGTCCTCTCAGACCAGGGTCGGAGCTAAGAGCTCTAGATAAAATGATAACGGTCAACCCTTATAATATCAACCTGACCTCTCAGGCTTGTCTGTCCTCTCAGACCAGGGTCGGAGCTAAGAGCTCTAGATAAAATGATAACGGTCAACCCTCATAGTGCACTACGTAATTTGCCTGACTTCTCAAGCTAGGGTCGGAGCTAAGAGCTCTAGTAGCGCCCTCACGCTACTCTAGCTAGCATATTCATTGGTCAACCCTTATGATATAATTCAAAACAATACTTTACTCAAATTCTCTTCCCAAAACAAATAAGTAAAACAATTCCTTGTCATATATGCATAAATCCAATTTCCAATGAAGTCTCGGGTTCAATTCCATTCGAAGGACGGGCCATCCCCGTTTATAACCATTTTCAGAAAGAAATAGAAAATTGGAGTAATAATGGTAAATACGTTTAAGCATAACAATCAATACCTCAAACATAATAAAGAAAATCTTTAACCGAGGTTCCCGCTAAACTTTATCCAAATAACACATCCAAGAACCCGAAAAAAATATAATTCTCGAAAACAATCATAAAAACCATGCAATTAAAATCAATAATTAAGGCATGCATTCATTTAAAATAATATGTCCACTCACAGTACTATTGCGACCTTCCCGCTCGGAAAGCTCCTCGAGCGAAACCCTCGAACTAACCGCGTAGTCGAGCCCGTCTCACGTTCAACCAGAGACTGTACAAACAACCCAATACATTAGTCATTTCATCGTTGACTTGGTCTTTTCCTAGTTTGACCCCGTGTTGACCAATTTCCTTTTTATGGCACTTTAACCTTTTTGACTTCCTTTAATAATTCACTTGACATTAGGTTCACACATAGTAATTTGTGGAATTACTATGGACACCCATTCAACCACTTCACCAATACCTTAGGAGTCCTTAAAATACTTCTTAGAACTTATCCGGCAATAATCGATGGTCGGAATAATATTTAATTATCCGCCAATAATACTAAACTAGAAAATTCCAAAACCTAACCAAAACTCCTCCAAAAATTACCAAATTTTAACCATAGACTCCTCACAATATGTACTAATTAATGGGCATGAAAAACTGCCCAAAAAGTGGCGGCACCGCCGACGGCGGCCGCCGGCAGAAATTCCGGCTAAAATTCCGGCGACCTCGGATCGCCACCAAATTTTACCAGTAGCTTCGTCTCATCATTTGGGACAACTTTCTAGTTCAACTCGAAGGCCAATTCGGCCTCTAACTAGGTCAAAAACTCGATAAACAGTAACCCGAAATAAATCCAATTTGAAACTTCAATCCTTCAATTCTTCCTACACACTTCGAATCAAGCTACCAAATTCTAGGGGATTATAGTACTCCTAAAACCCATCCTATCCATATAAAGAACTCAACAAATGGTGATCTAGGGAGGGAGAAATCAGATCAAGAACAAACACTGTACACTTGAAGAACAAACCGGAATTTCTCCCGATTTACGGCAAGTTAGGTCGGAAAGCTTACCTAGGAATGAAGTAGACTCGGAGGCCGAGCTTTTGGGACCGGTGCGGCGGCCTGGGGTGGCCGGACGGCGGCGCGGTGGCGGCAGAAAGCTCCGGCAGCGTTTCCGTCGGGAAAGAGGAGAGAGAAGCCGGGTGAAAAATCTGATTTTTCACCCCGGTAACTCCTATATATAGCCGTTTTACCGCATAGTAACTTTATACTTTTGTTCATAACTTTCTCATACGAACTCCGATTTGAGCGTGCTACGTGTCCACGAACTCGTAACGACGCCCTCTACAACTTTCAAGAAGGAAGTTTTTCCAAATTCTTGACTTAACAAAAAGTCAATTTTACGATCATTGTACGGTTAAACGGTCACTTTAAATGGTAAAAGACCAAAGTAACCAACCGTAATATAATCCTAGTATCGGGATGTGACATACCACTTGTCACATTCCGACCCGAGTTTACCTACCTAAACCCGGAAAAGAACGTGCGGGACCCATCTCAAGAGAGATTTCCTCGTAATCCCCTTGAGAATGGATAACTCTTACAAAAACTCAAACCCAAACCATTTCCAACAGTTCCAACGACATCGAAATGGACCTCAAAACCTGAGGTTATCTCGATTATCGAGTTGGGTTTCATACTAAATATTTTAGAGGACCTAGGGTCTAAATATTATTTGTGACTGCACCCGAATCCCTGGAAGGCTGCCTACGTACCATGTACTCAGGGATCAAGCCATACGTAGCTCTTATTTTAATTAACGTCATAATCGGGCGAATCCCGCTTTTTTAATTACCAGTCGATAAACTATTCTGAATAGTATACGCCTATTCTGCTGAGTATCTACAAACCAACTATCTATCGGGATTATCTCAAACATTCAACCATACTTATATACAACATCCACACATATAAATATAATATAAATGCAATTACGTAACTATATAAATCCATCAAAGGCATATAGGTAAAACCACTCAAGGGGCACCCTTGTAGTTAACTTGAACTATCAGTGGCAGTATTGTCTTTTTGGCCTCAATGACATCTCTATAATTATCTCAAAATACCAGGGACATTTATGGGATTTCAGTCTCAGTGGCATCTCAGTAATTAACTCAAACTATCAGGGGCATTTATAGAATTTCAGCCTCATTGGCATCACTATAATTATCTCAATTTGCCAGGGGCATTTATGGGATTTCAGACTTAATGGCATCCTTGTAATTATCTCAAACTATCAGGGGTATTTATGGAATTTCAACCTCAGTGGCATCCGTGTAATTATCTCAAACTGTCATGGGCATTTATGAGATTTCATCCTCAGTGGCATCCTGTAATTTCAAACTATCAGGGGTATTTATGGGATTTCAGCTTCAATGACATCCCTATAATTATCTCAAACTACCAGGGACATTTATAGGATTTCAGACTAGAAGTGTTATGGGGCAGTTCAGACAATTCACACCCACGGTAAATGGTAAAAAACAGATCACCCGCGATAAAAATCCAGGGATTTACCCCAAACCATTCTGACCGGCCTGTCGACCGAGTTTTTCCTAATTCCGGTCATATTCCCTCCAATCAATAACCACAATAACATCAACACCCAAGAACAGCACCATCGAAGGAAAAAATGAAGAAAGAGGAGAAGTTACCTCGGATTCCCTTTAGGTCCCAACGAATATATAAAGTAATAATTAATTAATTAAAAAATATTATAAAATATAATGATAATAGATAAATACATAAAAATAAGTGTAATGTTCTTCATACACAATAAGAAAACTTATAACAATTTTTATTTTCTCAATTTAGTTACTTCTAAAGTATTCATCTATGGCACTTTGTTTTTTTCTTGTATCTAAACCAAATTGAACCTCATCCTTAATTTTTTATAATGCATGCACTAGATTAGCTACATCTTTCTCATTTTGTAGTAAGTAATTATTCAAAGTTACCACTGCCTGAAATACTTATTTGGAAGAAACGTGTGGTAGTACACAACTATCATCTGGATCTTGTTCATCTTCAGTAGTTGGGTTTATGACTCCATCAATGATTTCTTCATCAGTAGGTGATTCACCGTCTCATTTTCACTAGGATAATTCAGAATATCTTCAACTTTCATCTCATTTCTATAACGGAGACTAGAAATTGCTTCACATAACTTGTAAATGTCTTCATCAGCACTAACTTATGATTCAAAAGCCGTATCCTCATTTGATCGGATCTTGCAATGTCGAAAACAATTTGCAATGGTAGTTGTCTTTACATCAACATGAAGAAATAATGTCGAAATAATTTTAACAAGCTTCTATGTAGCTTTCTTTCTTCTCCATTTAATTAAAGTCATTTATAGACATTACATTGCCCCAAACTTGAAAAATATATAAATGTAATACGACTAGGAATCCAGTTAGAAATAGATAAGATAGTTAAACTAGACTAAGTTATTTAATTCAACTAGAAATAACAACAAAATCCTCGATAAATGAATGATTTATTCATTTATCAATAATATAATAACCTCACTTAAGTAATAATTTTGTCTGGTCCCGACTTTATTAATTTATAAAGGTTTTACTGTACAAGATAAAACAGTGAAGTAAAACAAATTTGCCATCAACCAAGACGCCCAGAGGGATTATACAACAAAATTTGTCATGAAGATGTGTCTTGATGTCTTGAACAACGTCAATCCATTAATGGTGGAGATTGTATGGATGACGGAACTTCAATCGGCGGTGAAGACAATGACAGATTCAAGAGGAAGCTAACCATGAGTCCAATAAGTCCTACCAAAATTGCAAAGGTGAAGGAAAAGCCTTTTCGATATCTCCGCCTTTTCAATATGTCCTACCATGAATAATAAAAATACAAAATCAGTGGGAGGGCTAAAAGTAATTATTAAATTGGATTTTGATTGAATGCTTTTAAATTATTCAAGTAAATCCAAATAGAAAAGTTAAACTCGTTTCTTGGATTGGTTTCTCTACTTAAATTTTTCTTGTTTGGATAATTTAAAACCATTAGATTGAATAAAGATGACATGAGGATGATATCACGGGACCATATTGTACTCAATCCAATGGTTTTAAATCACTCAAGTAAATTCAAGTAAGAAACATCCAAGTAGAGAAGTCAAACTCTTGTTAACCTCAGGTATACTATTTAACATTATGTTGAGAGAAAGAGAACGAAACAAAAATGAACATTCCATATAGATTTTAATATTTCTTTTTAACTCCTATATTGTTGTCAAGTGCATTAAACAACTTCAGAATTTACAGTAAAGTTTTAGAAGAGGTTAACAACGAAATTATTTTTTATGTCACTATGGAGCATGAAGAAGGATAACTATGAACTCACCAGTTCTTGTTGAAGTGTCTGTGTTTGTCTAACAGCTGAATCTCTTTCTTCCTTCAGGCGCTGGAAAGCCTGGTTCTCCAGTAAAAATAAATATATTTAAAGAGTAATTGAGGGGAAAAAAATTAAAGTATACTATACCTAATGTGGTATGCTTAAAAAGAAACTAGATATTGGACTATACAAGATTTCCAGGAATGAACTATGAATTGAAAGAAGTAATCCAGAACAATATAACCACACTCGCACTTGTGCTAGCAATTAACTGGTGCCTCTTCACATCCTCCCTTTGTTGTCTTACTATCATTTTGAATACCGCCCTCACTCAATTCACACACAAAAAATCTAAAGTTGGGATTTAGGAGACAAATCGTATTGCAATTGCACGGGAGGAAATCTAATACGCACCACATTCTTGGACTATATAAGTGAAGTAGTTAAGTGAAGAACTGGCTTTGAGAAACCACAATCAAGATTCTACATGCACGTTATAGAAGGACAATAAGTTATCGAAAATTGTCTACTTCAACAAAACTCACAGAATTGGTATCAAGACCACGCATAGAAGCTCCATCTTCATTTCCTTGACCCGAACCTGGAGATAAATACACAACTCTAAGCTTGCACTCCTCTATTGTCCTTCCACTTTCCTTGGTGAACTGGATGAAGCATGAGGTAGTGCACAATGTCATTACCAGTTCAAGTGAAGCAAGTTAATAAGAAAATGACATTTGTGTTCAACTTAAAGCTTCTTACAGTATCTTGTGGAAGTTCATCAACATCAGAATTTGGAGGCACTATCGTACTCTGTAGGAGAAATTTATCTTTACACTGCATATCTGGAGGATATTCTCGTTGGGCTTGGAGGGTGACTGCAGATCCAGCAGTTAGTTGAAGACAGTATTTATATAAATCTTTAAAAGAGAGTAGAGGAGAACATAATAATCACTATTAGCAAGCTTGTGAAGAGAGCTTAAGAAAATATTACGCTCCTACAACTGGTACAATTCTTAGGTAGGATGTCCTTGGTTGGCATTATATTCTGTAAATTCTGTCATATGTGAGACATTTCTACATCACTCATTACAGTAGAAATATGATTACCCGACTTATTTTGTAAGGTATTTAATCAGTGTATTCCTAATTAAGATACCTCTTAGGTAAAGCAGTTGTGAGACCATCTGATTTGCAGTGTCTTCCTAAGATACCTTGACAACTATAACCTTACTTTTAATGTGAAGCTAACAAAACCATAAAACAGTAACTAGTAGCACCTCTGATTACACATGAGTCCCAAGCTTGTATAACACCAATGTTGGGCCGTACAAAGTACTTCTTAGGGGAAGTGGTTTTAACCTAATAAGGAGAAAAAAGCGGAAACTATTAACATGTTGAAAAAAAAAATACTCGAGTAAAACCAAGTATCATTCACAAAAAGAACTCGTACCTTGAAAGCGACATGATTTTCTGTATTGTTGGTGACTTTCAGGTCACAAAAGCTTTGCTTTTCCAGCTCAACTAATCAGCAAATGTCAAGACCAATAGTCCATTAGAACGGTAACAAACGATGCTAAACTACTGAAGAATAAATATATAACAAAGAATTTGAAAACTTCCTGGAGGGTGGCACTATAAGAATATCAGGTTACAGTGTATCTTCTTATTTGTATTCACTTCAAACAAGAACTCTATTCAATTTGGAACAATTTCAAAGACCAGCCAAACAAGTGTCGGCATGAGTTATGGGTCTTATTGTGCTTGTATATGCTTAAGTTGCATAAACTTGTATATGCTTGTCTTATTATGGGTCTGATACAAGCTTAAGCTTGAGGAAACAAAAATGTTTCATAACTCTCCTCTTTCTCTCCCTTACTCCTTAATCTCATCTCCAACCTGCTTGGCTCTACCACAAACAGTCATGGTTTGATGTATGCTGTACAAATGTGCGTAGCGGCCAAACTCTCAGGTCCTCAAGTATGTACCAGCTTATTTTATACAATTCCCCTGCCCAACTCTTTACATTATTCTATTGAACTTAGCTAGGACTAGTACAGATATACCAGTTTTCTTTACTCAAACTAGAGCTTCATATACGAAGATTCCTACCTAGATTGTAGCAATGGGGACGGCATAAGCTATTCCGCAATAGTAGCTAATATATTTACCACTTAAATCAAAGAACAGCAGATGCCAATTAAGGCAAAAAAATGAAAAATAATAATAATAAAAAGGTAGCAAAGCAGAGCTTGGAAAAGCAAAGAAAACAAATCTACAGGCCATGAGGAACTAAACAAGATTACAACAGAAGCACAATAGCAGTAAACAAGAATTTCCCAGTGTCCGGTGAGATGTCACACACACAACCATGTGAAATCAGCTAAATAGAACGTCCTTAGATTTGATTCCTTAGCACAATAATTTCCGAGTATGATTTTGCTTGGTATGCTATCATGTCTTTGGTACCTACCTCCATTTTACCACACAAATCTAAACCAGAAACTTTGCTTCCCTTTTACTGATCAAACTTATAATAACCAAAAAAAACTAACAATGATCAACATGATGTCTGTTTCATGCATTTCGATGACGATCAGCAATATGTCAAAGAAGTACATCACATTGAAATCAGAAGAAGTGGAGAACAATTTCACAGAATGCATAGGGAGAGGGAGAATACATTGAAATCGGAGCTCCTCGGGAAGAAAGGAGATCAACTGATTACCGCCACCGGCACTCATGATGCGCAACCACCAAGGCTAACAATGACTTGTTCGAGTTGTGATTCAGCAAGCAATATCAAAACCCTGGTATTCACATCAGGACAACAAACCCTAACATCATTCATGTAATTCAGAGAGAGAGAGAAATTGAATTGGGGACTAACAGATGGAGGCAGGAGCGTATGTGGAGGAGGGCGGATTGCTCGGTCCAGGGGAGCGGCCTACGGTTCGAGCGATCTTCAGCGCCGAGTGAATTTTGGAGCTTCCGACGGGAAGGAGGGAAGAGCATGGAACACGTGTCGCACGCCCGCTTGAAAAGTGAGGGAGAATTTAGAATGACAGCAGTGCGTACCGGTCTCTACTATCCTGACTGGAACTGGGATCCCCTCACATTTTTGTCTCCGCCTTTTCATCTGGAATTTTTATTTTAAATATTTTACTTTCCCGTATCACAATCACACCAACAATCGTACCAAAACTTGTCTGCTTTGCTGTTCCCACAACAATTTCAGCATTTCCTTGTGTTCTTTCCCAGGCCAGTTTTCAAAACCACATGGCTGCTCACTTTCAAGCTCTCCAAAATACTATGATTCAAGTTTTGTTGCGTCACACATCCCCACCCACCACTATACATGTTAATTTTGGCACCTTTCCTCCCACACCCTCCCCAGGTCAAAACAAACAAAGTACAACAGCATACTCCTCCCTACCACCACCTCAGTTTTCTCTCTATTCATCCGACCAGCTACTTTTATCAATCAACACACCACTCGAGAGCTTTCAGTCGTACCCTTCAGTGGAGCTGCCTTGTTTCAATGGGGATGACGCCATGGGTTGGCTAGCCGTGGCAGAGCGCTACCTACAGGCACGGCGTGTTCTGCCTCATGAGAAAGTGTCGACCATTGCATCACATTTCGAACCCGATGCGTCCATTTGGATGAAAGCATATAAGCAAAGGAACCCCATCACCTCTTGGGAGCATTTTGGAGCAGGATCCTCTTCGGATTTCAAGGCGACGTGCTGAGCCAAAATCTCCCACTGGTCTAAGGGCACACCCTCTTCCATAGGGAGAATTTGAAGCAATGCAAGTGATGTGGTTTATGAGGGAGCTGATAAAGTGATGAATCTTGCCACCCAAGTTAAGTAGCTAGTCATTATATATAGATGCTTTTATTGGATTGATCACGAGGTCTAGTTGTTCACAAATCCAGAATCAATACACTGTTTTGTTGCAATCACAGTGCTAGAACTAAGATTCATCATGACTCAACATTCTCTTTTTTATTTTTTATTTAAAAAAAACTTGAGACAATGTTCGGATCAGAGGGGATTACAATGGGAGTTTGACAAATCATTGTTAAGATGATTAACGTTATGTTTTTCCTTTGGCCCTCCCCTGACATTCCTCATATTTTCTATCAGAATAATAAAAATATGAAAAGAGCTACAAGGCTTGAAAAGATAAGACAAAGGAAAAGGATATACAACAGAGCCAGTCTATTAGAGAAATCTGGTGATTCTGTCCAGCAAAGGTGACTCGAGCATTGACAATATTGTCAAATTGACTGATGACGAAACGCTTTAACAGAATCCACCCTAAAATTGCAATCAATCTCTAGCACTAATGATTACTTTGAAATTAATCATGACAAGAGATGTTAGTGTAATCTAAACCTAGAGAAAACACGCACACACAATCACACGATTGTGTCTAAAATTGTACCTGATTTATAGACACTAAGAGAAGCAAATGCTAGTTTTTCAAGCAATTCAGTTCCTAATGTTTAAAGCCACTCGACTACATGTTTTGAGTAGTGAATCAGTAAACCAATAGCAAATAAACACCACCAATACTGAGACATCAAGAATCATTGAAGAAATAGGACAATGCACAAGTAGAGTTCAAAAATAGCATACATGATTGGGGGTTGGGGGAATAACTGATGCTTGCATGATGACAACAATAAAAAGTCAAGGCATACTGCATCTGATGATTAAGCAAAAAGAATGAAACACTGCTCTTTGAAAATAATGCTTTACGAACTCGACATTGTGGGGCTAACAAATGATTTGAGACAAGAGCTTCATCCACACAGAGAGGATTTAATCTTCCTTTCTAATAGTAGTGTATTTTTTTGAAATGAACAATAGAAAAAGAAAAGAACTGATACATACAACAAAACTACTGGAAACAAGTGATACACATCACATCAAATGGATATGAGGATATAGTTCTTACAGTGTACAGGATTCAGGGGACTACTCTGACACAAAAACAACCGAAGAACGGCTGCAATTGCTCTCTTTCTCACTTGAAAGTCGAGAACCTCGGAAGTTTGTCTCTCAAATAGTATAACCTTGCCCTTCTGACCTTCCTGTGACTAAGTACTTTCAACTCCTTTATGTTTGGTGAGTATCTGCAATAACAAGTATTGAAACATAAGACATCTCCCCTCACCTCACAGAAAATGTAAGATATGTAACAAACATTTTATTGTCTTCACTAATTAATACTCTAGGAGAGTCTCCACGTGAGCAGGTAAGGGGAAGGAGAATGCAAACATGTTAGTGGCACACATAAAGTATAACAACCTCGTAGATAACAATTACTCCTAAAAACTTATGTTATTTGCATCAATGCAAAAGATCATAACAATCAATCAAAAAATGGAATACAACAATAGATTCTACAGAATTTAAGAAAACCATAACAGTCATCAGTAAGTGTTACTATCCCAGACCAAGTTTCTCCCTGTTATGTTTTTCAGCGTGATGACATTAGAATAAAGGGAATTGTGTACAAATTACCAAATGAAGTGAACACATAAATAGAACTTACAGAGGGAAAACAATCTCAACCCCTACGCCAGCAATAATCCTCCGAATGCGAAATGTTGTATGAATGCCAGCATTTTGCTTTGATATAACAATACCTTTGTAGATAGACAGCCTACGCTTGTTTTCCGGAACTTCCTGCAGCCCATATACATACACAGAATCACAAAACATAACTTTGAATGGTGTAAAATATGAAGGAGAAAACAAATGATAAACATAAATTACCAGCTTAATTTGCACAACATCTCCGCTCCTAATGTCCGGAACTGGCCTTTCCTTCTCTGCCGCATCAATTGCCCGGCTATTTAGTATCTACACAAGCAGAAGAGTTCAATCAAACTCAAACCTTATCTAAATTTTCAAGAATCAAAAAACAAACAGTTTTACAACCATCAGAACTAATCAATCTACTTCCTCAATTAACATGCTAAATTCTATATTCCAACTCAAAAGAACCGATGACAATGTCTGTATTTTCGGATACTACATTACTAGCTAATTTGCAAAGGGACGATTTTGATGTCCTATTCTATCCTACATTATGTCAACAACCACATATATCACTCCCAATTTATAATCCCTCATTGCATTTTACACGAAAACGACAAAAGGCAAAGGATTGATCGAACAAGTTACCCCCATGACATCGCCAAGCTTGATACGAGGCTTCCGCGGTGGCTTCTTCTCTTCAGGCGCAGGCTCGGTCTCCAGAACTGCTCCTGCTTCTGCGTCCACTACGGCCTCGGAAGCCGGTTCACTAACAGCTTCACTCTCGGTGACTCCCACCTCACCTTCCGGCTCGGCTCTCACAGTGAGCTCCCGTCTGGACTTCGCGGCGACAATGGGGCTGAATTTGGACCTGAGTGAGCTCGATGACGCCCTGGAGAGCGAAACGCAAGTTGAATTGAAGAAAGAGCGACGAGACACGGCGGCAGAGAAGCCGAGCTTTACCGGCGCGTACTGGTTAGGGTTCCTTGGGATTGTTAGCAGAGTCTGCACAGTACACAGAATTCAAATTCATTTCATTATGAGAATTGGAACACATACGCAATCGATACATAAAGAGGAGAGAGTACCTGAGGAAGGACCTTGGAGCCCATGCTTAGGGCAATTAGGGTATGTGGGTGATGAGGAGTTGGAGGGAGTAAGAGAGTTAGAGAGGAGAGGTCATGGGAGTGTGGATTCTCAGAAGAGAGCAGGAAGAGGAAGACGAAGGTCTCTTATCTGTTTCTACTTTCTATCTTATTCTCACCTGATTTACACGTGATTCAATATTGTTTTATTTAGATGTGCACGCAGTTCGGTTTGGATCGGTTTGAGACTCAAGCTGTAACCGAACTGTTTTTTTTTCGGTTTTATAATATTTTAAACCGTAACCAAATCGCTTTTTTGTTTTTGAATAATTTAGTTGCATGATTTTTTGGTGCGATACAATTCGGTTTTAGTGTGAACCGATTTATTTATTTTAACAAACAATGAATGTCTAAAGTTTTGCTCAACAATTTCTATAAGGCATGAACAAATTTTGAATGCATTTAGAGTCTATACAAGTCTGCAAATGTCATCAGAAGATGAATTAACTAACAAAACACCATATTTGATAACTTAATAAATCAACATATATCAACTATCATGCAAACACAACAACTTACAAACTACAAACTTGAACATACATAATTTTTTATATATATTACAAATCAAATTTCATCAATGAAAGATAAAAAAATGTAATTTGGTGTGGTTCGATTAAATTATAACCTCAAACCGCAACGAACCGTTTTTATGCAGTTCGGTACGGTGTGACTATAAAACTACACCGTTTTAGTTCGATGCGGCTACCGATTCGTGTTTTTCAGTATAATTCAGATCGGTAACTGTATTTTTAGTGCAAAATGATCACCCTGTGATTTACACTAATCTTTTTCTAGGTCGATTCGGTTAGGATTTTTTTGACTTGGATGGTTAGGGTTTTTTTAGACTTTAGATTTATGACATCAACTAGAACTTCCATTAACACTTAGACGATGTATATAATATTTAATAGTATACACAACGTCATGACTTTTAATATTATTTAACATTTCAAAATCACATCTACCTAACCTAAAATATGGTAAACTTATGAAGTTACAATATCTCGAAAACTCAAATGAGAAAAGAAGAATGATTCTATGAGAGAAAAATTGAGAATAATCTTAACTTGATCTATGTTGGAGCCAGACGACTAAGGTTAGTGGTACGAGATCTAGGGTTGTGCTGTTATAGCTATAGTAGGAGTTTCAACTGATTTGACAACGATATGTTGAGCAAAGCTAGCTCACCGTACACAAATAATGAAATATATGTAACTTTCTGGATTTGTAAGTTTATTATGTGGGATGGACATTATTTTATATAGAATGCGTTTTTTTGGATAATGTAGAAAGTCTTAATACAAAAACAAAACTTAAAGGTTTTTAAAGACGAATAATCAGTGGCGTAGCTAGAAATTTCGTTTAGAATGGTCAAAACTTAAACAACTATTAAGTTGAGGAAAAAATTGACAATATCAATTTCTCCTATCTCGCAATTTCTTAATTTCACAATTTATCAATTTCTGATAACTCACAATTTCTCATAACTCACAAGTTCTCAATTACTAATAACTGACAAATTATCAATTACTCATAACTAACAATTTCTCATAACTCAAAATTTTTCAATTACTCATAATTCTCTAGCTGTATCTTCATCAAAGTAACTGACGAAGAGCTAACTATGTAATTAGCGATTAACAGATGTAATTACTCAATCAGTTATCAATTTGACATTATTATCATTATGTACGATGTTATTACTTTTGTAATCTCTCCTGTATATAAATAGGAGTATCAATGAATGAGTAGACACAATCCTCAATTTATCATATTTCTCAATTTCTCATAACTGACAATTTCTTAATTTTTCATGACTGACAATTTCTCGCTAACCCAAATGGGGCCGAACCCAACCAAGATAGGGTTTGAAAACAAATGTGTAGTTCTCATAAATTGATACTACATATACCTTTCACCGGTGATTAAACAGTTTATAAAACATGCAACAACCAAAAACTGTATTTGGTTTCCATAGGCAGATTTAAATAAATTCTTTTTCTCATGTGTCAATGCTAACATCAATAAGACTGAGCGCTCAAAGAAACAAACAGCCTGCAGGGCTTCACGGATCTGGGTGGCCGAATCCCGGGTTTGTCTTCACAGCAAACTGGGGCCAACTACCTATGCGCTTGAAAACGCGTAGTAGCGAGAGTGTCCATTTACAGCTAATGCCCAACAAATTACTCATAACAACACCGCACTTACGACTCGCATAACTTTGTACGAGACAAGCGTAGGCGGGGAAAATAAAATAAACAGGGCATTGCCCCTCTAGAGGTTCACGGTCATCGACACCGTGGGAAAACATAGGCTAAACACTAGGTCAGGTCACTCTCAGGCCAAGTACCGGAAATCAGGACAACGGTACTACTTTTTGATCTGAAATATCACATGTGTCTAGCCTCGGTTTTCTAAACATTTTATGAAGCAATAAAGTAAGAAAACATATATCATGAGGCATCGACTATGCACAATCAAACATCATATCATATAACTTTTATATCATAGAGCACTACACAAAATTAAAATGCCACTAACCCGGAAGTTACGGCTTACCCTACCTGTTATGACGAAGCCGAAATCCTCGTGCTCCAAGCCTCAGTCCTTAAGCTCTGAGTGTAGGCGAAATCCTAAATCTGTCACAAGAGAAGTCAACGACTAAACGAGTCGAAAGTAAAAACGTAACGGTCATTCTATGGTCAACTACCCACTTTCCTAGTTTGACCAGGAAATATCAAAGGTTGACCTTAGGGTTGACCAAGTCATTCATGGGTTGACCAAGTCCACTGAGTTGGTCAAAGTTGACCAACACTCGACAAACTTTCTGTTTATGTTCTTCGACACTAGAGTCTAATTATTTGATGTCGCGATTCTCGAACCGGGCGAGAATTGAAATTATTAGTCATTCGGTACTTGCGTCTTTCAGCCGCCTGTTTAATTTTTAAAACCTTTAAACCATTTAACCGTAACGGTACAACATAAAAATCGGTCTTCTATGGTAAAAGTCAAAAGTCAACCATGAATAGTAAAAGTCAATGGGAAAACCATGAATAGTAAAAGTCAACCGGTCAATCGGTAAATAGTAAAAGTCAACCATTCAAACTGTAAAATAAAAGTCAACTGGTAAATAGTAAAAGTCAACCAAACAAACTGTAAATAGTAAAAGTCAACCGGTCAAACTGTAAAAAGTAAAAGTCAACTGGTAAATAGTAAAACAGTGAAAATGACAGGTTGTAATATTGAAAACTGACAGGGGCATTTTGGTCAATTCAACTCACGGTAAAACTGTAAAAATGTAAATCTATCGCGGTAAAAACCAGGGTTTTTACCCCTCTGTTTACCGGTCGACTGGTTGGCCAGAAAACGAAGCTTTTCCGGCCAAACCAGTCCCCAACACCTGCAAAGACAGCTTCTAGACTATCCCAACAACACATCAAGCTAAGAATCAAGAGAAAATGTGGAGAATTTACCCTTGAAGTGTTTTTCTGGGTTTTTCCGGCAGACCTCCTCCGGCGGAGCTCTGCCCGGCTCCTTCCTCCTCCTCGCTCTTGGGCAGCTCCTGGTGGCGCCTGGGAGCTTCCTTGCTCCTCCTGTGGGCTGGTTCGACTCGATGGTGGTTGCACAGTGCTTCGCTTCGGGTCTTCCTCGACTGGGCGGCGCTGGCGTAGCTATGGGTCAGGGCTAGGTCATCGAGGCTGTGCGACCTCGATGGTGGCGGCGGTGAGGGTCGACGCGCGCCCGGTGGTGGTGCAGCTGGATCGACTCTCGCTGCTCGAAGAGAGAAGGAGGTCGAGCAGAAAAGGAAAGAAGGAGAAGGGAGAAGAAAGGGAAAGAAGGAAAAAGAAGAAAGAAGAAAGTGGAAAGAGATAAGGAAGAGAGAGAAAGAAAGGTTTTTATAAAACCTTTTAACGGCCACGATTCGTCGAACGAATCCAACGGCTACGATCTCTTCCGACTTTTAAAATAACGAAAACTCGAAAACTTTTTCTGTAAAACACACATTGAAAATAAATAGTCAAATCACGTCCGTAAAACTGGACAAATACGTAGAGTGTCGGAAAATCATTCCGTAAATACTCATACGTAAGTGGCAGTATTCGTTCTAACATTAAAATATTAGAGTGCATTCTCGACGTACCGAAAAGAAGTCGTAAATAAACCATAAATGTGTCAGAAAATTAATAAAATTAGTCGGGGTCTCACACTCATAACTACCAATTTCTCAATTCCTCTTATTTCTCAATTTTTCAATTTCTCATCATAACTGACAATATATTAGTTTCTCATAAGTGACAGTTTCTTAATTTCTCTTAACTGACAATTTCTCAATTTATCATTTCTTAATTTTTTATAACTGACCATTTCACAATTTTTTATAAATGACAATTTCTCTTATATGACAATTTATTAATTACTCATAAATGGTAATTTATCAAATCTCATATATGACGGTTTATTGATCTTTTCAAGATGTCAATGTCGTTTCAAAACAAATAAAGTTGTCATTAAAGTAATGTATTTTGTTAGCTGATACATGTTTGATTATGTAAGTAATATATAGCTTTCTGATATTATTTTATATATTTAAAGATATGACCGTAATAATCTCCGTTGCTATATATTTGTACTCATGCGAGATTCATGCTCCCCAAGCACCCGCCACGCGTCCTTTCACACAATTCAACGGCGGCCCTAAAAGTCCCAGTAAATTCAAACAAATGTGCTCCCATTCCGCCACGTGTCCTCTCTCTTCCTTCATTTGGTCGCTACGTCTCCGTCTTCTTCGCTTTTCCTCATACTATTTTCTTTCTCTCCAATAGAAAACTTTGGCCGTCCAATCCAGTAAGCCTCCTTCTCTCTGTTTCTTATGAAAGTCACGGTTTTGCGTTCTGGGTGTTGCTTGAATGCGGTATATAATATGAGGCTGGTGCAACGTTTGTGACTAGAAACAGTTTGGGTTTTTTTTGAGGAAGTGAAGGATGTCTAATAATTTTGATACAGTGAGAGGAACCCCGCCTGGGATATTGTTGATTAGAAGCATTAGAGGAAAGGATTGGAGGTTTTCAACATACAGATATGTGGTTTTGTTTGTTACATTTGTAGCTTATGCTAGTTATCATGCTTCTAGAAAACCCAGTAGTATAGTTAAAAGTGTGTTGTATCCTGAACCCACCAACAAGGGCAACGGCTTAACCCTCCCCTGGGTTGGCCAGGTGTTTATTAAGACACAGTATATAGGGAATGGGAGTCGGTTGATAGACAAGGGGTGGGCTCCTTTTAATAGCAAGGACGGGACGTCGAAGCTGGGTGAGATTGATGTTGCATTTCTAGCATGTTACTCTATGGGAATGTATGTTGCTGGCCATTTGGGCGATACGCTGGACCTTCGCCTGTTTTTGACATGTGGGATGATTGGGAGTGGTGTTTTTGTCGCGCTATTTGGGATGGGATACTTTTGGAACGTTCATGTGTTTGGATTTTATCTGGGAATGCAAATGGTTGCAGGGTTGTTCCAAGCTACAGGTTGGCCTTCTGTTGTTGCTGTGATTGGGAATTGGTTTGGAAAGGGGAAGAGGGGTTTGATAATGGGGATATGGAATGCACATACTTCGGTTGGGAATATCAGTGGCTCGCTGCTTGCTGCTAGCGTGCTGGACAATGGTTGGGGTTGGTGTTTTATAGTTCCTGCCGCTTTTATTGCATTGGCAGGAATACTAGTTTTCTTGTTCTTGCCTGCATATCCTGAGGATATTCGATTTTCTAGTCCACATGGTTCAACTTCAACTTTGGAGGCAGTTCCTGCTGATGAAGAAGCCAATATGGGAAAAGGGGTTCGGGTGGAAAGTGGAACAAATATTTCAAGAGCTGGGTCTGTGACTAGGACAGGTGTTGGTCTTCTTGAAGCTTGTGCCATACCAGGAGTTATTCCCTTTGCGTTATGCCTCTTCTTTGCAAAGCTTGTAGCCTACACATTTCTGTACTGGCTACCATTTTATTTAAGTCAGACAGGTAATTTTTCCCTCACAGTTTGTCATATACCTAGATTGCTATATGACTTGAACCTCCTAACATGTGTTGTTACTGAGATGATTCTAGTCTTTTCTTTTCTATCATATGCGCTTCAGTGCTTCCTCGTAGAATAAGAAGATTAAGAAAGTTGCAAGTATTCAGGGTAGTTGGTTCATAGTCAAGAGTAATGTTGGCAGAAGACTTGTCCATTATGGTTTAACATTTCTCTAGATACAATCCCAAAATAATCTTATACATCAGATACAGACCAGTTTAGTATATACTTTATGTGGCCATATATGTTTTTGTAATCAGTCCTACTGGCAGTGTGATTACTTTATGTGCGTTTAAGGAAAAAAGTTCTAAAGAGAAATTATTTCACAAAACATCTATGGATGGTAGTCACTGCAGTCATCTAAACCTTGATAGGTAAATCAGAGATAAGAGTATGTTATGAAATATTAGATCTCTAGTTGTAAACAATTCGCGATATACTATGTCTTTTGTCTACTGCCTCCAAAGATTTATAGATTACACTTGTGGCACCTATTAGTACACCATAGGTTGGCAACCGTGTTTGAGTAACAGAACCAATAGAGGCTATGTGATAAGGCTTCAAAGTTAAATATCACTCTGATGATCCCCAATTGGTATATGCATTAATTCATTTGTACTTTTGTGGATAGTAACATGGAAACACCCATGAAAGCCTGTAGGACTTTTCCATGGTTGAAATTTTAGGCATTATTTAACAATTGTGTCTAATATAGGTCCTCCCTTGGTTCCCCTTATTGTTGTGCAGAAATTGGAGGAGAGTATGTTTCTGTGAAATCTGCTGGTAATCTCTCTACTTTGTTTGATGTTGGGGGTATAGTTGGTGGAATCCTTGCAGGCTACATATCCGATAAGCTTAATGCTCGAGCTACAACAGCAGCCTGCTTCATGTATGCTGCAATACCTGCAATGCTTTTGTATCGCAGATATGGGAGTATTTCACACAATATCAACATTGTGCTTATGATGGTTGCTGGATTGTTTATTAATGGACCCTATGCACTTATCACTACTGCAGTTTCTGCAGATCTTGGCACACACAGTTCGCTTAGAGGTGATTCTCGAGCACTGGCAACAGTTACTGCCATCATTGATGGTACTGGATCAGTTGGTGCTGCTTTCGGTCCTCTTCTTACTGGTTTCCTTTCCACAATAGGATGGGATGCAGTATTCGTGATGCTAATGGTTTGTGCTCTTATAGCGGCGCTTCTACTATCAAATTTGGTTATCTCTGAATTTTCTGAGAAGACTTGCAAACCGCCTGTATCCAGTGGGCCACACAATTTTGGAGGTAATTTTTCTTGTGTATGTTCCATTTATGTGTCAGAGAAAATGAATGTGCATAAACAAGCTCATTCTCATTTTTCTAGCCAAACTATCTCGTATTAATTATGTCAAACGACTGGATGATCCCTTAGTTGCTGAGTCAATCAATATGAACTAGTCTCAAGTATTCCCCTTCATGTGGTACTCATCTGTTAGGTGGTCATACACTCATACTAGGAAACCACTGCCTTCTTTAGGCGACCAAGATCCTTATGTATGATCCTTCTTAAGCTAATTTGCACATGGTGGCCAAACTGTAGCAATGCAAAACAAGTGTATGCTTCAGCACATGTTGAAATAATCCAAAACCTCATATTACTAGTTGTAGCAACCAATATGGTTTAAGCACTTGGCTCAACCAATGTGCATTGGTGCTCAGCACATGATTCATGTATGGATTACACCATTTCACTTTTATAGTCTCATCCTAACATACACGAACCTTTTGATAAAGTTTCTAGGTATTCTGTTATGCATGTTAGAAGTTTTTGAGTCATGATTAATTTTATTTTGTGCCATCTTGACTTATTTTGATGGAAGCTAGATGGGTTTAGTAAATTTGAATTCTTGCTCTAGTTAAGTACGTTTTTGAAAGATGTCAGGAATGCTTCTAAAAGCCTACCAATGTGGAGATTTTGACAGTTTTTTGTTTTGTTGATGTGTCAGAGAAAAAAATTGTTTCACAATTTGAACAAAATAACGTTTATATTGGTTGGACACACAGATAATCTTCTTTATTCTTTACTTTCTTTCTCCTGTAGCTCCTGCATCGCAACCACTTTTAAGTGACCGACGGTGATACTAAGGTCTGAAGAAGCTTTCATCATGTACGGGAGATATCAAAGAGCTCACTGTAGTGAGACATCCAAGCTCAACATGTAGGTGGTACCTTGTACACTCGAGCAAAAGTTTATATATTGGCTGTATTACAAAAGAAACCAAAAGCATCATTATATGTCAAATTTGTATCGGCTATTAGTAGTGTTTAACACTAATTTTAGTGTTCATCATCTGTAATATATGTACTGATAAGTAATAATTAGATTTTGTGTACATATGTTCAATTGTCCTCTGTAAGTAGAACTTCGTCTTTGAAATTATCCAGGGGCAGAACCAGGATCTAATCTTGGGTAGGGCTAATTTGAGGGCAAGGAGCAAAGAATTTGGTAAGCAGCTAGAGATAGGTACAATACAGCAAAAGAAAAACTGAGAACGCAGTAGAAAAACAGAGGGGAAGAAAAAAAACAGAAGAAAGGAGGTACAATACAGCACAGAGAAGAGGGGAAGAGAAAAGCAACAGAGAACGCAGGAGAAAGGGGGAAGAGAAAAACAGAAGAAAGGAGGTACAATACAACAAAGAGAAGAGGGGAAGAGAAAAGCAACAAAGAACGCAATAGAAAGGGGAAGAGAAAAACATAAGGAAGTACAGTACACCAAAAAGAGGGGAAGAGAAAAACAGAAGAAAGAAAAGGAAAAAGAGATGCTTCCGCAATTATTCGAACCTGTGTAGACAGGAAAAACAAAAACACCACTTTGCCAATTAAACAGATATCATCTTTGTGCTTAAGCTAGTACATATATGCTATATTCAATAAAATTGTTCACAGAACTCATCCACCTAAAAATTACGTTCTTCTGGTCAGGTTTCACGGTGTATGGAGCTTGAGACATTTTTTTCTTCCCTTCTTTCAACCACAAATGTCTTCGTATCTCCATTTTTTTAAGATCAATGGGTCTTCGGACCGCCTTTCGTCTTTCCCTCCAAGTTCAGCATTGTTCCCACCACACTGTCACACACATTCTTTTCTATGTGCATCACATCTAGGTAGCGTCTGATCAACAACTTACTCAAGTATGGGAGTTCCCAGAATATGCTCTTATGTGTCCAAAATTTATACTTGTCGGGTCTGTCAGGTATTGCCGCCACAATATTGGGATGATTGCTGAGCTGCCTAAAATCATACTCATTAAGCACTGCTAAAATTTCTTCCCCCGTCCATCTTCTAGGAGGCACACAAAGTTCTACAGTCTCATCAAATGCCTTGTCATCGAATCGCCATTCGTGATCATATGGAAGGAGAGTACGGTGACCCAATCTGCATATCTTGTTGCAATGACTACTGCTCCCCTCATCGCTTAGGCACTCTGGACAAACCTTGTATCCCCTAACAACGTTGCCCGACAACATCCCACGGGCAGGAAAATCACTAATTGTACCAACAACCATAGCATGCATCTGGAACATCTCGTGCATGAACTTATCATAAGTGGGATGACCAACGTCTTAAAAAAACTTAAGCTCTTCAATCAAGGGTCTCAAATATACATCGAGACACTTCCCTGGATAACCGGGTCCCGAAATCAACAAACTCAACATATTGTATTCCTTCTTCATGCACATCCATGGAGGAAGGTTGTATGGTACCAAAATCACCGGTCATACACTGTATTGAAGACTCATGTTGTCAAAAGGATTGAACTCGTCGGATGAGAGCCCGAGCCTCACATTTCGGACCTCTGACGCAAAATGAGGAAACTCACAGTCTATATGCTTCCAAGCCTCCCTGTCAGCAAGGTGTATAAGGGTATCTTCGCCATGCAATTCTCTATCAGCGTGCCATCTCATAGCTTTCGCCGTGTGTGATGACATGTACAACAGTTCCAGCCTATCCCTCAACGGGAAATATCGAAGTACCTTCACAGGTTTCCTATTGCCTGCAGGAGTCAGCTTATACCTGTCACTCTGACATACTGGACATGCGTCAAGGTTACCAAGGTCATTTCCTTCTGCATCTTTACCCAGAAGAAAACACAATCATATATGCATGCATGGATCTTGATGTAGGAAAGCCTAAGATCTTTCAGGATACATCAGACCTTATGATGAGTGGTAGGAAGACGATGACCATGGGGCAGCATCGAAGCAGTGTACTGTAGGTAGTCATCAACATCCTTCACAGTCGATTTTGTCTCAACTTTAATCTTCATAACGTCCATCACATTTTCAAGAACCGTCTTCTGACAACCGGGGTACACAGGGGTCTGTTGGAAAGCAAGTAGTTTGTTGTACCTATCAATACCAGCAGTGTTGACAACTCTAGGGAAGGGCTGCACCGGCTCAGACATATACGGTCCTTCAGAGCATACACCGCTCTCATAAAGAAACATATCGTTGATGAAGGTCGTTGTTGGATCGTTGGATGTACTGTCCGTCTTAGAAAATTGCCCATGATCATGCGGACCCCCTGATGATATTTCACCGTGATATATCCAACATGTGTACTTCTCCCAAAACTCATTACTCTTAAGGTGCTGCCAAACCTTGTCAATTGTAAATTGATGCATATCGCTGTGACACTGACATTTAGTACACGGACAATAGAAAATTGTATTCCTTTTAGCATTATCCATCACATATTCAATAAAACTAATAACTCCTTTATCATATCTTTCGTCCCATTTTGGAAGCGAAATTCAACTATGAGAAGATAACATAATATATATGTATAAACTCTAATTAATTAATTAAATTTACAAATCATTTAGTATTTTATCTACAGTTAACGTACAATTAATTAATATATCACAAATTAATAATTAACACATATATATATACATGCATATATATACTAATTACTAATTATATAACAATATTATATATATATCAATTAACATCAATCATAATCAAAATATTACTTAATTCATACTATATATATGCATGAACACAATATTATAATCAAATTAATATATATATATATATATATAACAACTTCATATATATATTATCAAATTAAAATCGATCAACTCATCAATCACACTCAAAATCCAATAATTCAACTCAAAATCAATATATATAACTCAAATAAAACTCTTAAATCAACCCAAAAACAAGATATATACACATATACGTACCTATATATAGCGCCACAAACTAATTTTACGACACCCAACAATTTCGCCAACCCTCAAACTTTTTCTCCCGTTTTTTTTCACATGAGCTGCTGTCTAGATCTGGAAATATAAGGACTTTTAGCCGACGAAATTATATATGTCGTCGACTAAACTTTAAAAATTTCGTCGGTTATAGTTTACAAACCAAAATTATTTTAGCCGACCAAAAAACATTTCGTTGGCTAAAAATCCACTTTAGCCGACGAAAAATTAACTTAGCCGCCGACTTTTTTTTTTCGTCGGCTAAAGTAGTTATTTTTTTCGTCGGCTATAAAGTTTTTCTGGTAGTGCCCAAACATTTTCCAGCATGCCTTCATATTAAATTCTTTTTAATCCAAAATAAAAATCAACAATATAAGAATTATTTTGATATTATATGAAATTGATAGTGTATCTTGATGAAATTGTGGGTGTGGTTAATATTTCAAAGGAACATTATTGTATTCAAACTTTTCCAAAAAAATTCCATATGTCCTTCTTACTTCATCTATTTCTTAATCGTTATAAAAAAATAATTACAAGGTTACGATGAATTAAGATGTTGCCACAAGGTATATTATTGCTGCAAGGTATATACGTTATTTCCATTGTTTCCCAAAACTATACAGACACTCTCCGATCCAATTTTGTTTCTTTCTTGCTGGACAAAGAGATCCAAATTTTTGTTTCTTAACTTTTTTGGTTTCGGAATGAGGAAACAATCAAGCAAATTAACAATGCGCTTGGATCTAGTAAAACCTTGATCATCAATAGAAAATACTTGCATCAATATCGGTATTGACGCGTGCGTGCATACTCTCATTTATTTACATATTTTTACCCATGTAAATCATAATCTTAGCAGTTCAAAAGTTTAATTATCCAATCAAGATCACATATGCAAAAAATTAATTTGGAAAATGATCGTTTACTCAACCAAATGCTTCAATCAAATGGACAGTTATGGTGAAAGTTAGCAGCTTCATGAACTGCCGTCCATTTGATTGATGTATTTGGTTGAGCAAACGATTTTTTTTCAAATTGATTTTTTGCAGAGATGATCTTGATTGGTTAATTAAACTTTTGGAACGGTTAAGATTATAATTTACATTGTTAGAAGTATGTAAATAAATGAGAGTATGCATGCATGCGTCAATACCGGTATTGACGCAAGTATTTCCCATCATCAATATAGGTTAATCTCAGTAAGTCTTTTATTCTGATAAGGAAGTTGGCATTTTAGATTAATTTGAAAATAAAAAATATCTGATATGGAAATTGTTCAATTGAAGGTAGGCCTGTAAAATGGACCGGCCCGACCCGACCTTAAGATGTGATACCCACATACTACCTGACTCAAGGTTTTTTCAGCCCTTAGTGTAAAATGGGCAGAGCAAGGTCGATCCTATCACAAATATGTGAAACCCAAGCCCAGTCTTTGGGCAAGTAAAGTCAAGGCCGTCCATAGCCTGCCCATAGCATGTCGTACTTTTAGCTCACGGTTTGTGTATAACAAAATTAATTTTAAAAAAATTGATGTTGTTAAGGATCAAACCCACGTTATTGAAAACATAACTACAACACATTTGTCAATTGAACTAAAGTATTTTGTTAGTCTATCAATCACAATTATAGTATATTAGGAAATTAAAGTGAGATTGAGCCAGGTCATGGGTCGGCCCTATCTTTGGGCCGCTCAGGGCTTCAAAAGTGTTGCCCTTACCCTATTAACCTTACCATTTTTTAAATGGGCTGGGTAAAACCTGTCCATTAGCTTGAGCCGGGCCGACTCTTGACTTATTTTTTTAGGCTAAGTTTAGGTATACCCGTCAGTCCTGGGCTGAATTTACAGACCTAATTGAAAGTGATGACTAATTTGGTATTAAATTTTTGTTAAATTTAGCACTACTCTAGCAAAAGTTGGCACCATCTAGATTCACTGCAACATTTTAAAATTCAAAATTGGAATAACAATAATGGCGGGAACTCATCGCGCTCTCAATATCAAACCCTACACGTGTCCCCCACATTGCCCGCCTCTCTTCTACCCCTCAATTCCACATCTTTCTCTCTCCGATCCAAATCTCAAACCCACAGCCATGGAAACCACCCCACTCGACTCAGCCCTCACCGCAACCATCTCCGACTCCGACGAGGCCTGGCACCTCCTCGCCCTCCTCCTTTCTGTCGGCCGCCGGGCCCGCCCCTCCGAGCTCGCTGCCCGATGCACGGCGTTCCCCGCAACCTCTCAGTTGGTCCAACGCCTTTGCTCCGTCGCCTATTCGCCGCTCTCATTGTCCGACGATCTATACGTCACGCCGTCTTTACTAGCCGTAACCGCTCTCGCGGAGTCCGTTTCTAGTTCCTCCGCCGCCGCCAGCGGTGCAGTGCGGGCTTACTTAGGGAAGCGAAAACGCGTCGTTTTGGATTGCGGATTTGTGACATCGGCTAAACGGAGATTGGTTGTGGATTTTGAACACGGTAAGTTGTTGCTTTCTCTTTTTACTATGATTAACTAATTTTGTCCGATTACTTGAGTTTAATTGGTAATTGTGGGATTAATTGCAGTAATTGAAGGTAATGGAGAGCGAAGATCAGTCACACGTATTCCTCCGAAGGTATGATTGAGTGGTTTAGCATCTGTAGTTGTATTTTAGTTGTGAATATTTATATGATCTGCCTGATTTTGTATTGTTAATTTAGAAATGTTTTAAAAAAAATTTGTTGCACGCTTAAATACAACCAGAAGCAAAGTTGCTTTTCTGGACAACTTTTAAATCAGGTCATTTTTTTGCAGATACATTTTCATATGACTGATTACCTCAGCAGAAGAATAAGTATGCTACCAAGTAATGTGGTTGTGGGGTTGAATAAATCGATGTTCAGTTCTCCATTATTTATCGAAGATAGTGCTGGGCCATCTAGTTATGGAGTTATGAACATTGAGAATGTAGAAGATCAGATGGAGACCGATATAACTCTGCAAAGGAACATTAATACAACAGTGTCAAAAGATTTAGTACTTTATGAGATAGATAGCTTGGCCAAATCTTACCTAGAGAAAAGCAAACAAAGCATTGTGTCCTCAGTGCTGGATGAGAATGGTAGTGTTAGTTGCAAAGTTGTAAATTGTACAATCCTTGAAGATGAAAGAGTTGTGGGAGATTCGGAGGAAGAATTGTTAGTACATCCAGGCAACCACATTGGAGAAACAGAATACATGTCCCAGTCACATACTGCTGTCTCTGATAAGCTGCCTGGAATCGACTTTAGAAAATTAGAAGAGGAGGATCATGAAGATACGATACCTTTGAGAAAAAGGCTTAGAAGAATACTTGAGAACCGAGCCAAACTTATAGTTACTGATTTATCTGTTGTTGAAAAGCAACTGTCGAAGCCATCTGAAAAGGTGTCCAATGATCCAGTCTATGAAAGGGTTAACATGCTTGAGAAAACCAAAGACAGCAGATGCTCACCAGCCTTGGTTGAGAATCTTAGCCGTAAAGTTACAAATACTACAATTCTTGAAGATGTGAGAACTGTTGGAAAGGATGAGGAGGAACAATTAATAGATCCGGGCAACCCTGATGGAGAAACTGAGAATCTATCACAGCCATATACATCTGTTTCTGAAAAGCAGCCCATCGGCTCCAGTAGGTTGAAAAAGGAGGATAATGAAGATACAATACCATTGCATATAAAACATTTGAAAAGACATGAGAACCAAACCATTTGTCTGGCTACTGATTTCTCCTCTCCAAAGGTCTCCAATGATTTAGTACTCTACGAAGGTGCTGACATGCGGGAGATAGATAACCAGGGAAATAAGCTGCCTGGAACTGACTTCAGAAAATTGAATAAGGAGGATTTCGAAGTTACAAAGCATGTTAGTAAAAGTCTAATGACAAGAAATGAGGCCCAGAACACATGTCCAGCTAAGGAATTCTATGTTCCGCAAAAGCAGTTGCTGAAATCCTCTGCAACAATGAAGATCATTCATGAGGATAAGATATCTTCAAGACTGCAATCTCTATACGACTGTAATTTAGAGCAAGATCAGGCTGTTGCCACTTCCAAAGTCAGCCTTCACCATAATATGGATCAGAAGACAACTAGCATGGTGCACAAATCAAATCAGAATTGTGGTGACATGCATATTAATGAAAGAAAAAGACGATACAAATCTAATTCTTCTAAGGTATGCGGCACTCGTTAAAATTAATGTCAATAACTGCAAGTGTGCTTTTATGGATGATCTTAAGTCTAATTCTTTGTAGGATCAACCAGAGAAAAAAGAACTTCCAAATTTTGATTCTTATATGGTAGAAGAAGAAGAAGGTTCAGGTATGTATAGCTCTTAGATATCAAAGATTGGTGTCTTCGACTGCTGTTTTTGTTGTGGATTAATTAATTGCTGTTTCCCAAACTCGTAGGTGGTTATGGCACTGTTTACAGGGCAAGGAGTAAGAATGACAGGACAACGGTTGCCATTAAGTGTAAGTGAGACATTTCTCTATCCTGCCTTATCTAAGGATTAAGAGTTCAACCCATATTGATGTTCCTGTTCTGAAGTTTCTATGATGGCTCTGCAGGCCCATATGCTAATGCTCATAAGAGCCATGTTAACAATGAGTTGAGAATGCTGGAAAGGTTTGGGTAAGTACTTTAGAAGTTTTACTCGAGAAAATATTGTGCTTTTGACATATGAAGTAGTAAATTCATGTTTCCTTGTAAATTTGTAATTAGGGGAAAAAACTTTGTGATCAAATATGAAGGCTGTATCAAGAATGGGAATTCAAGTTGCTTTGTGTTACAGCATGTTGAGCATGATAGACCAGAGGTAACCTTGGAAATTTGGATAACTTTCTGTTTAATTCACTGTACTTTTTTTTTTCAGAAGACAGATCCTTTTGGTCTTAATCTTTATGTTGGTATAATCTTTAGGTTTTAAAGAAAGAGATAAATGTTTGTGAGCTCCGATGGTATGGATATTGCTTGTTTAGAGCACTTGCTAGCCTTCATAAGCAGGTAGGCACAACTGCTATGTATATTCTATTTGGATTCTGGATCTTCTAGTAAAAGATTCTTTATAATGTATATATCTGTATTTCAGGGAATAGTACATAGAGATGTTAAACCCGGCAACTTCCTTTTCTCTCGTAAGGCCAACAAGGGTTACCTAATTGATTTTAACCTGTCCATGGTTAGTTTACTTGTATTGGTATGTAATGTTCTTAATAATTTGTCACTAATTTATTTATCTGTCTAATTGTGTTTTATATTTTCTTGTTTGACAGGACTTGCATCAGAAGTATGGAAATACTAGTAAGCTTTCATCTTCCTCTGTGTATCTAGATTTTCTGTTGACATGGTTTTAGTAGCTAAATTTTAGATCTCACAGGTAAGTCAAGAGGGGGATTTGATGTAAACAGTGATGAGAAGCTTATGACTGCAAAAAGTTTGCCTCCAATCACACTTAGGAAATTGCCAAGTGGTAAATCTTTACTAACAGCCAATGGAGGGACCTCAAAAGGTTTGAAATCCACTTTTGATATGAAGGATCTAAAGAAGATGGCTTTCAGTCAAATGAAGATCAATAATGATTCGGTTAGTCGAAAGGTAATCCATAGTCAGGGTGCAGATGGCTCAGGCATAACGTCAGTAAAGGATGTTACTAGTACCAGGACTCCGTCGGCAGAAAGGATGAGAGAACCTTTGCCATGCCAAGGAAGGAAAGAACTGATAAATCTAGTACAGGAAGCAAGGGAAAGTACAAATAATGAGGGGTCAAGTATTTCAGCTCTTATGAGAAAGAGGGTTCCTGCTCCTCCCGTAAATGTCCATGGCAAGCTTTTCCATGTCAGTCCAATGCCTATGCACTCAACTTCTAATGGTATTGGTGGTCCATGCTTGATAAGAAGCAGAGGTTTGTTTCTTTTCAGTAGCTTTCTCAATCTGTTTGAGTGAACATGTATTTTTCCTCAAAATTTCATATTAAATTTGTTTCTTAGGTCTTGTAAAACCTAAGGAAGGCCCTTGTGCTGGGACTAAAAGCTTCAGGGCTCCAGAGGTGAGGTTTTTACTAGTATATTGCCTTGCTTTCTATTTATATCCTCAACACGAGTGTTGCAAGTACATTAATGATTGAGATTATTTACAACAAACAACGTTCTTACGTATATCCAACATATATGAGTTTGTGACAACGTTCTTAAGCAAGTACAATAATTGAAGGTGCTTTTTTTCTTCCCAAAATACTCTTCAGGAGAAACAAGTAGGTGGAAGTTGCATGGCTCATATCCTTCTTACTACATTATGTTGTAAAAGTGTAGTTTGACACTCAGATGGATTATATGCTTTAGAAGATTCCAGTTTATAGAGATTTAGTAAATATGTAACCTTACAGCATTTAGTATGCATTTCTTTTCAGGAAAATTTTCCTTGGACTGATGGCGCTATTGACCATGGTCTATGCAGGTTCTCTTAAGATCTCCACATCAAGGCCCCAAAATTGATATCTGGTCTGCTGGAGTCACGTTACTATACTTGCTGATTGGCAGAACACCCTTCCTTGGCGAACCTGAACTGTAAATCCAAATATCCTTGCTTTTTTTTCCTTAAGATTTATGAGTACTTGCCTTTTGCATTCTATTTTCTCATTTTGCCAATCATACTATGGTTATTACCAGGAACATCAAGGATATAGCAAAGCTGAGAGGCAGTGAAGACTTATGGGAAGTCGCCAAGCTACACGACCGTGAATCCTCATTTCCAGTGGTAGTTATAATTCAAAATTGTGTTATACTTTACTGTAGTGTACAACAGAAGATATACTGAATTGTGAAATATTTTATTTTTCACAGGAGCTCTATAGTACAGATTGTTTGCCCTCAATCAAACTAAAGGATTGGTGTAGAAAGAACACAAGGAGACCAGACTTCTTTGAGGAAATCCCACGACCCCTTTTCGATCTTGTGGATAAATGCTTGACGGTGAACCCTAGGGTTAGAATAAGTGCAGAGGAAGCCCTTAAACACGAGTTTTTCTCCCCATGCCATGAAGAACTGATAAAGCACAAGCTTCAGAGGTTGGTATCATAGCTGGCATTTTAGAATAGAAGATGATTGCTCTATACATGGACAAGGCATCATCAGTTTTCATCACCAAGCCAATTTACAATGTCTCAAACCAAGACTTAATCAGCTAACAAATCATGGTAAATTCCTTTCTAATTTTAGGCTCCAAAGTTAAGCTTTATATGATGCTGCATCCCTCTGTTGTAAAGTTTGTAAATACTAACACAACAGAAATCAGAAATCATGTCCAATACTTGTGAAGGATTTTTCTAGGAAGTGTTTCTTTCTATTTAGGCTCAAGTGCAAAATAATACGAGTATTTATACCGCAAAAGTTTAAGCGGTTAAAGAATAATGTTACAAAGTTGGGTATGAATTTCATTTTAACAGTGTGTTAGGATTTAGGAATGATGCGAATCTTGCGTAATTACCTCTTTGCCTACTTTCTACCTCACGTTACATTATGGTTAATCACGATTAGCATGTACTTTTATCAAAATGAGTAGGAAAATCCGAATATGATTGTTAAGACAACGACTTTCTATAGTCAATGTTTGGTTGTCAACATAGAATTACCAAGCGGTAATTGACTATTAGGATTTATTACGACCAATCAGAGCAAACAATGTCATGATGTTGACGTGGCGGGGTTCTATTGGTGGGGTTGTGTTGTTAGATATTTTCGTTGGCCCGAAGCTACAAGAAGCGGCAAAACCTAAACTGGATTTTATTGCTCTTTGGATCTCATTCCCTACCACAATGACAGAGGTAAATTCGGTGCTGTTCAACAGAAGGCCATTATCGTCATTAAACATCTGGAAGTTTCCACGTAACAACAACGAGAGCTCCTATAAAAGCCCGATCCCCAAATCCCCACATCAGTTTTTTTTTCCGAGCAAGTTTCTTTTCTACGAAGAAGCCATGGACGCCTCCACCTCCTTCTTCGATTCCCAATCGTCTTCCCGGAACCGCTGGACTTACGAGTCCCTCAAGAACTTCCGTCAGATCTCTCCCGTTGTTCAGAACCATCTCAAACTGGTAAGCCTCTTTGTCCGATGAGTATTTCGATCTCCGTTTAATAGTTACCGTGAAATTGTGGAAGAAGATCGTAATTACGTGTGTGCAATTTGTTATCTGTGTGTGCGTCTTAGGGTTCTTGTTCGCTCATTTGGTTTATCTTCGCGGTTCGAGTTCTTTGTTGAGATTATTGTGTTGATTGTGATTTCTAGGGTTTTGTTTGTCTATGATGAGGAAAATACGTATATGAAATTCGTATGCTCTTGTGTACTTTAGTATCTTGTTCACCTTCGATTCGTATATCTAACAGAATTAGATGTATAAGCGAAACACATATGTAATGGTAATCTAAAGTAGCATTCCAGATTAACAGAATTAATGAACATAGCCGAACTGTGGAGATTGCTTGGAATTGAGTAGGTTTTGATTAGGTTGAGTACGCAGAACGGAGGCTTAATTTGTGGTTGAGTTCTTAGGATTAGCTTGATCTTGGTTGAATCTTGTCTTGATTGGCTTCTTTAAACCTGTAGGTTATGGTTATGATAGAATTTTACACTAATTTGATTTGTTCTTGATTTATTCTTGTAGGTCTACCTCACCCTGTGTTGTGCTCTCGTTGGTGCAGCTGCTGGAGCTTACCTGCATCTTATTTGGAACATTGGTGGCATTTTAACTACTCTCGCCACAGTCGGATGTACTATCTGGTTACTCTCCACCCCTCCCTATGAAGAGGTAGAGTAATTGATTGTTCTTTCTGTTTAGCTTCTTGCAGTCATGTGCTTTGTGATGTTTTGTACTGATGGTTGTTTTCTTTTGAACAGAAAAAGAGGGTTTCTCTGCTAATGGCAGCTGCAACCTTTCAAGGGGCTACTGTTGGTCCTCTCATTGATCTGGCCATCAACATCAACCCAAGGTATCTACTGTTATTAGGTTTTTTCTGTGTGTTTTTCTGTTTAACAGTATTTGCAAGTTGCTATGGCGTTATCTTTGAGCAACAAACCATGCAATTATGGGATCTAATTTCTTGGAACACAATTGGTTTTGTTTCTCCTTGTTGATAGTATGATAGTTGTATCCTTTTTTTATGGGTTCTGTAACTTCAGCTGTCAAACATGTGGGTAAATTTTGAACACTGTCCTGATCTGCTTGTTTTTGTCTCTTTTTTGAACAGCATTCTGATCAGTGCCTTTGGGGGGACTGCGTTGGCCTTTGGTTGTTTCTCAGCAGCAGCCATGTTGGCAAAGCGCAGAGAATACCTTTACCTTGGGGGCTTGCTCTCTTCAGGCGTGTCCATCCTTCTCTGGTTGCGATTTGCATCTGCCATCTTTGGTGGTTCTGCTTCCCTCTTTGAGTTTGAGGTAATGAATCATAATGTAGTGATGTGCAATGTTCTCTATGGTCATTTGAAGTAGGGAGATAGTTATCTGCTGTTGACACTTGTTTATTGATGTTTGCAGTTGTATTTTGGGCTTATGATTTTCGTGGGCTACATGGTAGTCGACACCCAGGAGATGATCGAGAGGGCACACCATGGTGATCTGGACTATGTGAAGCATGCTCTGACCCTCTTCACTGATTTCATTGCTGTTTTTGTTCGTATACTCATCATCATGGTAAGTAACAAAGTAGTTTTCTTCTTTTGTCAGTTTTCAGTGTTATTTATCAGACCCTGTTATTTGTCGAACCCTAAACGATTCCTTGTTGCTTGTGCAGTTGAAGAATGCTGAGAAGAATGAGAAGAAGAAGAAAAGGAGGGATTGAGCTGCTTTACTCTAGGTAACAAGTGTGTACAAAGGCAACGAAAGAGTTGCATGTCGATAGGGTTTTATGTCCCCCAACTTGGAAACGTCATAATTTCTGTTAATATTTCCCTACTGGTAGTGGTTTTTTAGTTGTACTGCTGGTTGTGGCATGGCTACTTCCATGGTGTTTTGAATGCTACCTTTTATAAACTACTTAAACCTGACAAGTCTAGAGTTGATAAATATCTTTTGCTGTATTTGATCTAGTGACATTAGTATTGTTTACTTTGTTCCTCTTTGTTGTGATAACTGCGAGATGAGGTGTATTCTGCCTGTGTCGGTACTGGTGCACTTGGAGCATCAGATGACAGTTATGCTAAACTGGCCTTGGAGTCCGAGTAGTTTGTGCCCTAGAATGTTTCATTAGTCGCCCACTGAGATTCTGAATTAGTTTGGCCTTCCAGCTTGTTAGTCTCGTGGCTAGGTAGGCTACATCAAAATGTGGAAGTTTTGATGACTCCTGAACAGACCATAGATTCTCTGGTGACTAAATACGCAAGGGGTGTCCTGAATGTTGCATTAGTTTGTTCCCCTTACCCTGATACAGTTAGTAATAGCCGAACTGCAATTCTTTAGTTCTGCCTCTAACCAGTGCAATTCCAGAACTCCAAGAGACAACGTCTCAAAATGCATCACCAACCATTTGGTTAGCTTGTTAGAAAATAATTCCAACTCGAGCTACTTGACTGAAATAGTCTTGGGGTGTGCTGAGTATTGAGTTATTCTAGTAACTGAATCAAAGCACGCTCATTTGGTTAGTTTATGAGAAAATAACGCTCATCCTCTACAAACGTAATGCATCTAGTGTAAAAAGTTAATTATATAGTAGTAGTGTTCACCCGATCATGACGAACAAACTCATACTCTATCATCATGATCGGATTTACATCTCATAGATGAAAACAACTGGACATTAAAATAATTCTACACACTTTGGTTTACATTAAATATGCGACTAATTATGTTACACAGCAGTGTTACCCAAAATGTTGCTACGTAAAAAAAACCTTACTGGTCCGAACTGTATATAAAATATCAGAGTATATTTAATATACAACTGTATAGGTACATAACACACATAAAAATTTGAGATTAGATAATATAATATTAATATATAAATAATTAAATATATAAATTATTATAAATAATTAATATATAACATCATGCATACAGCAATGTTTCATAAAATAAAAGAAAAATGCTCATGCACAAAAATAACAGTCCTATCCTATTTCAATAAAAAAAATCAAAAGCCTGTATTCTGAAAATTCTGTCTCATCCGAATCAGAAATCGACGCCGGCGTCGCGTACGTGGTGCTTAAGGACGTCTTCTCGCCCTGGTTCGATCTGAACCAAGTAAGAGATTCAGTTTCAATAATAAAGCCCCGTCTCCAATCTCAATCCCTCTGTGGTGAGCGTTCGAGATTTCAAATTGAACCGATTCTTTTCCTCTTTCTCAAGTTATTATCTGCTCATAAACGCTGCGTTTTGACAGATTCAACTCTCTCAAGTGGTGGAGTCGACCAGAGGAGTATGAAAAAGTTATTGGATTTCGGAAGGAAAGCTCTGTTCTACGCTAGGGTTCTTTCCGGCTATGAAGAACGCAGAATCCGATCCTATCGCCTTCTTTGCGAGCACCGTCTCAAACAGGTTCTTCCTCTTCTTCTGATCCTACTAGATTCGTTGTTATTCTTTTCATTCATGCATTTGCAATTTAGGGTCCTACTTTTTCTGTAAGAATTGAGCATTACCTTTTGGTTCAGTAAACAACTGCAATTTGGAGTCCTAGATTGACTTAGATTCTTGATGAGAGCTTATGTTATGCGGCCATTATAGTGTTCAAAGTAAACGAAAATCATTCACCTGCGTCATTCTAAGCTTGATTGAATAAGAACTTGTTCACTTACTGCTTATTGGATACTTCAGAAAAAGGTGGACAGCTTTCATCGGCATGCTTTCGCCTCTGAATTGTGTATGCTATACTCTAAACATGTATCGTACTTTCATGAATGGCCAACAAAACATCTTCCTAGTCCTGTGTGCCCCTTAAATCTGCATCAAGATGGTGGGCCAAGAGATAAACAAAGAAAGATTGCTTCACTGTTAATCAAGTGTTTATTTTCTCTCGACGCGTTCACCATTCTTGCGTTGTTAGTGTGATTATTGCCTTCTTTATTGTCCCGCTTTGGTGATAAGAAAACTTAACTTCATAATAAGGACAATTTAAGATGCAGATGAATTTGTGGAAATGACTTGTGACTTGACAATATCAATTCTTCTGCACCTTGTAATTGTTCTCTTTTTGAACTTCCAAATATCTGCAATAATCAACTTTGTCCTAAGAGCTGCTCGTTATGGCTTTATTTTGAAAACTGGATAAGAGCTGCTCATTATGGCTTTATTATTGAAACTGGATCTCTTACTTGGTATCTCCTAGCATACCCTAGTTGCTGTAAATTTTTATAGCTTTAGTGTACACCTTTAGCCGAACTAGACCTGCCTTGATACTTCCACGTGCAAAATTCATTTTCCCACCTCTTTTCTGACCAAAGCACTTGTGTTTATTTCTCCAGGCAGAAGAGCGGAGGCTGGCTATAAAAAAGCTTCCTGAGCAGACAATTTTGTCAGAGGTTCGCCGTATGGTTGAGGAGATGCAGAATCTAAATAAGCAGCTAGAAGAGACAGTAAGTTCTTTGCTAGTGCTGATCTTATTTGGGATGAGCTTATGTTAGTAGGATTTTGATAAGTCTATGTTTTTGCTATTTAAAATAGATATCTTAAAAGCAGTATCCTTTGTAACACATACTTGATACATTTTCCATCTGTTGCACCTATCTTGCTCAATAAAAAGTTTCAAAACTGAGCATTACAATTATGTTCCCAAAATCCCCTCAATAATGCTTACTCCCAAAATTCCCGTTGGCGTCTGTTTAAACATTTACTTATTCCTGCAATTTTAAAAAATGGTTCTTTTTTACGCACTTTATTGTCCGTCTTTCTGTTTGCTTTACTCTGATGAAGCTTTGCCTCCTTTGACGAAAATGAATGGATGTGTGTGCAGGAGGCTGCTATTGAAGAGTACTTTAAGCCACTCGACCAAGAGGCTCAGAGGTTAGTGAAAACACAACTTGAAGGAGAGGAGAGAACAATGAAACAGATGATGAAAACCATCCATGATCAGACAATGCTTGATATAGCTGAAGAGGAGAGAAAAATAAAAGCACAAATAGTCGACACAGACCAGAAGAACAAAGACCCAAGACCTGATACTCAACATCTGCCACCACCCACATGAAGGTTAGACAAGATGAATGTGTAATAATTGGTAATATAGCTTCAGGATTACTCCTGTACGAGCATTATCAATTTTGGTTGTTTCAGTTACTGTGCTATGGTATGAATATAAGTGAAGTATTTTGTGTACCCCAATTTACCAAATCTTGGATTATGAACTGGCTTTGCAATAAATTATTGTCTATCGTGATATGTAACATAGTTCTCACCCCTCGGGCATTCCTTTGTGGTGGAGATCAGTACTTGATGAATTTATATAACGTGCATATCATGATTGTCATATACAAAAATACTTAATTCCTCATTCATCCTGGAATAATTGTTGCAAAATTCTGATGTGCTAGACAAATATCCCACTCAACCTTTGTAGATGTTGCAAGTATATACTCATGACAGGTCCCAAGTTCAGCTCAAACCCCTCAGGACTCAGGGTGACCGAGCCTCGTTTTGCCTCCGAGGAGCGGCTACTCGTGCTGATGCCAGACTCAGCGTAGCAAAGTTGAATTCCTTTTCTGTTCTCCCAAGCATGAAGGCCAAGGACTAATTACCAAACTTGACTGGAACTAGGCTTCCTCTAGTTTTGTATTGTTGACCTTGTCCACCTTCATGACTCCGTAAAAACTGGTACATTCATCACAAAGAGGCAACTCAAAATGCACTTCATCCTCCAAAAGTTGTATAAAACAATTTGATTCAAACAGCCTGTCCTTTCAAATTAAGACATCTTGATGGAGTCTATTCATTGTGACTGTCTTAGCGAAGGGATGCGCATTATATTCCATCTTTATTGGGTTTGTTGGATATATCCCAAGTTCCATGGGTTCAAGCCAGTGGAGTCCCTAGCATACAATGTGAGGGCTTTTACTTTGGCAAATTATAGGTAGAACTAACTCATTCGGGAGGAGAGTCTTTGGTGAGGTCGCACTTGGCTATGCAAGTTTTGTTCTGTAAAACCAATGGCAAATTCTAAACATGGTTCATTGATTCAAGTGTGCTTAATTTTGATTGATATGTTGCCCAAAATACGTGTCAAGAAAGAGATTTCCATTACTTAGGCAGCAAACTGAGGCACGGCTAGTTTGGCAAACCTTTTCTGGGTGTTTTAACCCTTTTTTTTTTCTATGACCTATGATTTTCCTCATCCGTTTTACTTGAACTTTGAGGATTGAGCAACAAGTCGAGGCCATTGGATGGTTGGTCATGTCAATCAAAATGGCCTAAAATAGACCTTAATCACCTTATTTAAGGAACCTCATGATTCGAGTTGTTTAGATATTAGTGTTCCTTATGAGGCATGTAGCTGTTAATTGGAACTTTGTTGGATGACATCTGATGAACAAATGCTAAATCACCTAAAATTTACCATCGTTTTATGTTAACCAGTTGCGCTTTTCTGCAATTCTAGTAATATTGTGAAATATGTAGCCTTGGCTTTCTTCTTTGATATATGTTTCATTTCAAGGCCAGAAGAAGTGAAGAACGCAAGGAAGAAGGGATACAATCGCGACCTTACAATAATATACATGGTATGACTGCTTGCTAATCATTGTCATCGTCATCGTCATGCTCACCAGATTTTATTACATTTAGTGAGGCCCAAACAACTAAAAGATGTCAAGATAACGTTACAATATGTGATATAAAAAATGCTTCGTATTTCACCAACATTACAACAACTGTAGCCGCGTTCAAATATTACTGACATATTTAATAAAAGTCATAAATAAAAGAGTTTTTATCAGAGTATTGGTAGTTAAAGTTATGTGCTTCAGTCATAGTAATACTTATAATTAAAAAGCAATCAATGTGGTACCTGAACTTCATTTTCGCTATCAACAAATGGTCTAAGACCAATTTCTATCACGACGATGTCTATTTGCTGACGTGTAAAGGGTAAAAATGACTTTTCTCTTTCACATATTTTTTTGTCGCTTCTCTCTCTCGCATGTTCTCTCTTCATCTTCTTCCTCTTCCTCTCGAAATCCACATTGAGCTTCATCTTCTTCTTCTCCTTCTATCTTTCTTTGCTCTTTTATTTCTTGATTCCAATCTCATGCTTAGTTGCGACCCTTCCACTCACAGCATCGTCGACCTTAACCACCACGATGAGTCAGAGGACCTCATTCTCCCCAAGTTTCGCCAGTCCAGCTCCATCACCCCAGAGATTTGCAACCTCGACAGTCTAACCACCCTCATCAAATTTGGTTTATTTTCTAGATAAATATTCATTCCAATACACTAAGTAATTTTCTTGACTCCACACTCGATTAATCTATTTAGGTTTATAATTCCGTTACACAAAACTGTAGACTAAACCTATACATTACAAATTTGTATTTCATGGAGTCTGTTTTTTTGATAGAGAGAACAAGAGAGTTTTGAATGTGTATTGGATTAAAAAAAGGTATAAAATATCAATAATGAGTCGTTGTAAAGTTTAGCCGACTTGGTCTAACATTTATTTGTGACGAACGGCTATAAAACATTTGAAATCCAAGTTGGGGCTCTGGGTTGTTATATACAGAGAGACAGAGAGAGCGAATTCCATTTCAGGTAGTTGGGGATGGGTTTGAGTTGATCGAAGCGGCTCTCTCTGTTGCTCTCAATTTGAAACCCAGCAACCATCGCCTCTCTCTCTCCTTGATTCAATTCTCTGCACGATTATTAGGGTTGGAACCCACTCCAAACCCCAAACCAGTCCCACTCCTCCTCTCTCTCTCTCGAAAAACAAAAGAGTCTTTGTTCTTCCGACTCAAAAACCCTAGCTTTGTTCGAAATTTCAAACCCGGATTGCTCTGGGTTTTGTAGAGAGAAAGTGAAGCGACCCAATTCCATTTCCGTTAAGATTTGCCTCGGATTTATTGGTTCTGTTTGATTGATATCGATTGGATTGATATGTAGCCTTCGATTTGTGCCTTGGATTAATATATATGTTGCCTTTGATTTATATATGGTTTCTTGAGATTTATATATGGGTACCCAGTTCATGATTCTGCTGCATACATTATTGTTGCTCCTTGGGTAATGAAGATTGGTGCTCCCTTGCTTTTAGGGGTTGAGGTACCGATTGGATTTCCTCTGCCTTGATTCGTTGGATATTTTGACCCAAGAATGAATTGTTGCCTGAGATTGGGGGTACCCATTCTGTTGCCTGAAAGAGACTTTGACTCAATAGTTGTTGCATGAGAATTGGTGGTGCCAGGTTCATGATTTTGTTGCCTTTGGTTACCATTTCAGTTGTCTTCCATTAATATCATGTTGCCTTCGATTTATGAGTTTCTTTTGATTAATATCATGTTGCCTTCAATTCATCAATTTATGCTTGATCATCTCAATTTTACAATCAAACTGGTGCTCCCTCTTTTCCTGGGGTTGAAGTACCCGTTTTGAAGATTTGTGCTCCCTCTTTTATAGGGGTCGAAGTACCAGTTTTCAAGATTGGATTCCCTATGCCTTGAGTCTTTGGATATCTTTTGACCCAAGAATTACATCAGATTCTGGCCTTAGAGATTCAAAGTTCATGATTCTCTGTTGTTGCCCGGATACTTTAACCCAAGTTATAATCTTACAATCAGAATTTTTGGTTTGTCTCTTTCTAAAATGAAACGAGAGGGTGTTCTTCAATCATCTGCAAGATTTAGGGTTGGAAAATGGGAGGGTATCCTTCAATCATCTGCAAGATCTAGGGTTGGGAAACGGGTGGGTGTACTTCAATTCTCGGCAAGATCTAGGGTTGGAAAAAGGGAGGATGTCCTTCAATTCTCTGCAAGATCTAGGCTTCAGACAGCATTTGGGATTAAATTGTTTATGAACTTGCGGTCTTTGCTTGAATATATATGACTCTTACAATTAAACTGGTGCTCCCTCTTTTCATGGGGTTGAAGTTCCAGCTTTGAAGCTTGGTGCTCCCTTTTTATTGGGGTCGAAGTACCAGTTTCCAGGATTGGATTCCCTCTGCCTTGATTCTTTAGATCTTTTGACCAAAGAATTACATAAGATTTTTTCCTATGAGATTTTTGCCTCTGATATTTTGACCCATTAATTGTTGCATGAGAATTGATGGTGCATAGTTCATGATTTTGATGCCTTCGATTATCATGTTACCATCTATTCTATTTCAGTTGCCTTGGGGTCTATATGGGTTGCCTTCGATTAATACCATGTTACCTTTGATTAATTGGTGATGCCCAGTGGGTGTTCTTCAATCATCTGCAAGATTTAGGGTTGGGAAACTAGTGGGTGTCCTTCAATTCTCTCAAGTTTTATGGTTTGGAGGGTTTGGAGACTAGAGGGTGTCTTTCAATCATTTGCATGATTTAGTGTTGAGAAACGAGATGTCTTTCAATTTTCTGCAAGATCTAGCATTCAAACTGCATTCGGTATTAAATCGTTTATGAACTTGTTGTTTGTCTTTGCTTGAATCTATATGAATCTTACAATCAAACTGGTGCTCCCTCTTTTCTGAGGGTTGAAGTGCCACTTTTGAAGCTTGGTGCTCCCTTTTTTATAGGGGTTGGAGTACCAGTTTTCAAGATTGTATTCACTCTGCCTTTATTTCTTTTGATCTATTGACCCCAGAATTACATCAGATTCTTCCTGAGAGATTCAAAGTTTATGATTCTCTGTTGCCCAGATACTTTAACCCAAATTATAATCTTACAATCAGAATTTTCAGTTTGGCTCTTTCTAAACTCATGAGAGGGTGTTCTTCAGTCATCTGCAAGATTTAACTCATACCGATCATATATTTAACTCTAAATAAAACGGGAGTGAGCCAACTTCTAGAGAGATCCAAGTCAGTTGTAGGAAAGGATTTATTGTTAAACATATCTGATTTCAACCGTACTTGAAAAATAAAATGATCGAGCCATATTCGTCTTAGTGGTACATATTACAAACATCAATCCTTTAAAATCAACCGGACCATACCATACTTTCCGAAAGTCTCACCCGTCACCCCTTGGCGACCTCCAGCACTCCATCATCATCGGGTAAATTTTCTTGGAACTGTTTTTTACCAATTTGATTTTGATACAAATTACTGAAATTGGTCTTTACATGAGCAAATGGAATAACTATCGATGGTAAGATGACATATAAATACATAACTTTAGCATAAAGTCACAAGTACCATTTAGTCAAGCCAATATTCTCAAAATTGAAAAAATTGAAAGATGAAAGTCAGAAATTTAAATACACTAGATTAGACATGCAACATCACCAAAACAACAACAAAAAAGCACAAATGTCCCAAAAGAAAATGATATGTATGCCCTGACTACATGTCCTTGTATAACTCTGAAGATAACATTACTTTAGATAAACAATGGAGCTTGGTTTGGGCATGCTCTCATGGGTAGGTGTGGACTGGCATGAACCATGATGCAATCAAGCGCTATCAATGGCCTTTAGTCGGCTGGGGAGGTTGGCAACTAGTGCCTCCACATCCCAGGAAGAAAATTTGGCCCTCCTTTAACCAACAGATGCCTTCCACCTGTCCTTGCCTTCATGGTTTTACCCAGTAGATCACCGGAAAATATAGCAGTGTGACTGTGATTGTGGACTTTTGATGGTTCAAAAGCTAGTAGGGGGTATGGATGGAGGAGTTTGAGTCACGAGCCCACTAGATTATTATCGAAACAGTAAAAGCAAGGATAGGAACCTTCAGCTACAGGGTTTCCATTCAGAAATGATAAGTGAGTGGTCATGATCTAGCTTTCCTAGTGCGCACAGGTCTTTAGCCTAAATATTTTTGCACCCACATTACAAAAGCTAGCTGCTTCTGCATGTGTATGCCTAGCTAGCTGCTTCTGCATGTGTATGCCTAGCTAGCTAAACTGTGTTGAGAGAGCACGTACCCCTCAATGCTGGGGTGTGATAGTGGCCATCTGAGTTTATGGCCGGTGGAGACTAGTGTTGGTGTTATATATGGTGGTAGCCACCGCGTCGCATTATCGGTGACTGGTTAGAGCAACTCCAAATAAAGGGGGTTAAATGACACGTGATTGACACAGTAGTCCAACGTTGACAAACTTGTCAGATCTTACGTGGTTCTGAGTGAGAAAAAGAAATTATTAATCTGTTAAATTTGACAACAATGTAAAATTTAATTTATTAACAAAAAATTATTTAGATCATTGTCATTACTGGATAGAATTAGATCCATAATCAAATCAACTATAGTCTAGTTGTCTTACATAAGATAGAAAACAGAAAAACCGAATCAAACCTATGAAGTAACCGACTAATGAAAATATTAAGACGCTCACTAAGAAATAATCCCAACTAAAGAAATTACACCACCTCATGCACTTATGCATCTAGTCTTTTACGGCTGTTTAAACACATGATTGTGGTACAGTAGGACCTAGTTGTCGACACAAGACTCAGAGTAACAATACCACTTGCCCATTAAACAAAAACGGAAACGTCAAACTACCTCCTTCTCCTTCCCTTGCGGGTTGGATGTGGAGGTTTTATGTTGCCCCGACACAAGTGCTGCCTTGGCCCTTCTCTACTTTTTCTTTTGCAGCTGCTCTTCTTTTCACCATAAGGCAACACATTCTTGCTTCCCTTTGTCCTACCTCGCTTTGCCTTGTGCACTCCTTCGGGCTTGCTCGGGAGCGGACCCAGACTCGCTGGTTCAAGCTGCAGGGACGCTTTCCCACTACCAATTATTTTTTGTGGCATGATGCCTTGAGCTGCGTGCGTTTCTTCCAGCGTCGGACCAGAACAGGGGGAGTCCAAGATTAGGACACACATACCACATCGACTGGAGATCCGGTCGTAATCCGGTAGGAGGATTTCACCAGAGGCACCTTGTCTATAGCACCCACACCATCATTGTCATTGTTGGATTTGGCTAGGTCTTATTAAAAATAAGAGACTTTGTTTGTAAAATGACAATGGTTTGAGTTTTAACAATATTGTCCGTCCTAATTTTTTGTTGAATACATCTAATTTTGAGTAGAATTAATTTCTTGAGTCAATTATTGCTTTGGTACTCAGTATATAGTTGACTTACACAATACAAGTTTATTGCAATTTTGCATCTAGTCCTAATTTTGGCATGAATTTGCTCAAAAACGCAAACGAACTTCTTACTACTAAGAATTGTGGTCGATATATAATTGATAAACAAAAGGTTTAGTGGCATGATCATGAATCTGTATAGCTCCTATGTACTCTATATCTTAATTGACATTGATGTCCCTTTGAAGGGCATGCTCCCGTAATCTTCACCATCCTCTTTCCAAGTTAACAGCAATAATATGCAGGACTACTTTAGCTTTCCAGACACGGAACCACTTGACTGCTTTCTTCTCTTTTTCCCATCAAAAATAATTTAGACTAGCTGAAACAAAAATTCTTCTGTTCATCCAAGTGTAACTAAATCAAGCAACTAAAATGTAATATTTTGATCGGGTTATTCACGGTGCACTATTATGCATATACATGCTAATATTATAAATTTCTCAATACAATTTCTTGTGACTTGTAATTTCTCAATTTTTTAATTTTACAATCATTTATAACTAACAATTTCTTAATTGTGGTCTAGAATATACATGATGTCAAACCAGCATAGATTCCAGCTTCTATTCAAGGCTTGAAGCAGTGGCGTCACTGCTCAATTTCTTAATTTCTCATAACTGAAAATTTACAAATTATGAATATCTCATAACTATGAATTTCTCATAAATGACAATTTCTTAATTTCTTTATTTTGATCTAGGAAATGCATGACTACCAAGGTAGCACAGATTCCACCTTCCATTGAAGGCTTGAAGCAGTTGTGTCACTGAAATTTCTCAATTTCTCATAATTGACAATATATTAATTTTTCATAACTGATAATTTCTCAATTTCTCATAATTTGCAATTTCACAGTTTTTCAAAACCGGCGATTTCTTAATTTATCATAATTGACAATTTTTCAATTTTGGTCTAGAAAATGCATAACTGCCAAGCTAGCATAGAGATTTCGGCTTCTATTGAAGACTTGAAGTACTGGTGTCAGTGCAATTTCTCATAAATGATAATTCCTCAATTTCTTATAACAGGCAATTTCTCAATTTTAGTATAGAAAATGCATGACTGCCAAGCTAGCGCAGATTCCAAGTTTTCATTAAAAGCTTGAAACAGTAATGTCACTAAAAATTTTTAATTTCTTATAACTGACCATTGTTTAATTTTTTAATATGTTAATTTTAATTTCTCAATTTTTCATAAAACCAGAAAGGAAAAGATCGTCCACTGTGAAGCTGAAAACAAGGCTACAAGCCCGTGACCAACACAACTTTATGCATAAATTCATTCAAGTTACCTGTGAAACATATACTGAGTGGTTGAGCAGTTCACTTGTATTCCCAAGGTTTGGGGATTGATTCTCTCCACCAACATTTGTTTTAACTTTTTTTCCTTTCGTTTAACCCTAAATTAACTTTTTTTTATTTTCATTTTTTTCTTCTATTTAACCCTAAATTAACTTATGGCTTAATGACACAAATTTCTTGTTCAACATTATTAAATATAATTATTACACCATTTTTTCAACCGTTTAACCTATTTAAATATTACTCTATCTCTTTTAAGTTTTTCTTGAAGTATTTGTTTGTTTTTAGTTTTTTTAAATCTTTTTTAAGGGAATGAAATTGCTTTAATTGATCTAAAATCATTACATTTATTGGATATAATCTCCTCCACATCGGGAGGAATAACAAGTGAGAAATCTAAACTCATCCTCGAATGAAGTGCTTGTTTCCCTAGGTTATGAGCAGCCAAATTAGCCTCTAGCTCTCGTCATAAAGACTACCCAGGCATGCGATGCAAGCCTAAGTCCTTCCTGCAAATCAGTAATATGAAAACCCAGGTCTGATCCAAACATACTACCTGAGGAGATGGCCGAAACAAGAACCTGACAATCAGACTCTATAACTAAAGGGCACAAACTCTGAAGAATGACCCACTTCACTCCTTCGAAAATAGCTAATAACTCACCATGGTGTGAAGAGCTTGCTAAGAGGAGAAAATTTGTAAAGACTCCTAAGCATGTACCCTCATGGTTACGGAATAAACCTCCAATGCCCACCTATTTGGTAAGAGGATCAAAAGTTGCATCCACATTGAGCTTGATGACACGTAGACTAGGTTTCTTCCACCGAACCCCAACACGGGGTCTAGGTCCATGAGGAGAGATCCGTAGCTTCTGGTACTCAATCCACCATCCCATCATAAGTAGATAAGCCTATGAGGGAGTCTTTTTCAGTTCATTTCCACACTTTCAAATTTCTATTCTTCCAAACCGACTAAAGAAGGGGTGAAACGGCAAGTGGCGCTACTACTAACATATGGTTTGACTCTTCAGTGGATGGGGATGATCTCTCTCAATTCCAGAACATGCAATATCAGAAGGTATTATAGGTGGAACCTAATATTTCACCTTTACAGGGTTACAATTCAAGAAAGAACCTCCAAATGTCTGGTCAATTATTAAATATGCATTATTTATTGTGCTTGAAGTATTGTTTACAGGGTGAAAGCCCAGTCAAATGTGAGAAGCCACTCTGGGTCCTTTGTCAGGGCCCAGTTCGTCGTAAAGCTAAGGAAAAGCAAGGGAAACTGTTCTCACATTGGAAAAGGACAAGGCATGCTGCCTTTAATGCTACTATAAATACCAGCGCGGACCTCCCGGTAAGGGGACGCGCAACTTCTTGACTATTCTTGAGTTTTCTGCTTAATTGACAGTGTCTGACTTAAGCATCGAAGTGGCTTCCCTCGGTAAACCCGGGGACGCCTCTTTGACGTGTTTGTTCTTTACACAGGAAAACTTGGAGTACAAGGAAGTACTCTATTTCTGGAGCCGTGCCACCCGCTAAAGGGACCACGAGTTTACCCGGAAACAGAAGGTGGATGAGCTCTTTACTCTATCTAGTATGTGGAATGTTCCCCTTCTTGCGAGTCTTTTTCCGGCTCGTATTGTGTCAAAGATATTAGCTTTGGCAATTAGTGTATGTCACCACAGTGACCGGTGGAGTTAGAAGGGAGATAAGAAAGACATTTTTATGATCAAATCCGCATATCATTTGGCATGGAAGAGGGTCTTCGACCATGAAGATGATACGAACCCGAGCTCAGCATTATGGAACAAGATTTGGAAAGCTCCAGTTCCGGGTAAGGTTAAGATTTGTGCATGGAATGCGGCTTCAAATATTCTTCCTACATGGAGTAGATTGAGTGAACGTGATATATATATATATATATATTGATACCCAATGTCCTCTATGTGAAGAAGTTGAATCCCCCGTCCATGCCCTTCATGACTGTCAACATGCATCCAACTTTTTCAGCATGGCACATCTCTTAGTGGGTAGGGATACAGAGACAATGTATGAATGGTTGCGTCAAGTTTCTGTGACTTGCCCGTCGAATTTTTCTACTGTTTTAATGCTTTTTAAATCTTTTTATTAATAACTCACACGTCTTACATAAATTTAGTGAAGTTTTTATTTGTTTGTTTTTAGGTTTGGTTATTTTATAACCACAAAAAAAATAGTTAGTGAAATTATAATAACATTTTTACTTAATATTTTAACTTAAAACAAATCAGATTTTGTTGATAAATGATTTCTCACATTATTATGTTGACAACATTATTGTACTAGTATAACAAGACTAATTAAATTCATTCAATTTAAATATAAAAATTATGTTGCAGACGTTCACTCTAACATTATTTCAATATATACAAATTTTATTTAGAGCTATTTAAATTGTGCTCTACTACTTTTATAATTCTGACTCCGTCACATGCATGTAACGAAGTAATATTATACGGACTTTCTTATAGCAATTTACTTTAGCTCAAAACAACACACTTGAGATCCCACCAACTGTTATCTAGTCCAATATGGGTTTCCACTAAGTTCCACTAATCAATCCTTGAATGCCATATGTGAAAATCCCATTGGGAATTCGGGCACTAATAATCTTATCCCATTGGCCATATGTACAAATCACAAAAATGCGCATGAAAAAATACTGCAAATTCTTCTCTCCCAATGTAGAACATGTAAACGTGGGTTGTTGGGTGAGGGCATCATAAGGTTTGGAAATAAATTGAAATTCCAGCCAAGTTTGAGAGAGAGATTTGGGTAATTAGTCTTAACAATTCGCGTTTCATTCAATGGATATATAAAATGCACGGGCACAATAAGATTTAGTGCTGGTTCTAGTCCATTTCGGTCTGTTTTATAAACCAAACCGTAAAACAAACCAATGTTATCTTTCGGTCCAGTCTGATCCAGTTTTTTACTTTTTCAAATACTAAACGCAAACCAAACCATACATACGGTTCCTTTTTTTTAATAATTTTGATAATTTTTCCTCTCATGATCATTATAGTGTAAAATGGTTATGGTTCACAAAGTTATACATTTATTTACAACCTACTAAACAAGTTATACAACATTAGTATACACATTGTGATTCCGATGACTAAAATTCACAAACGAAAATTCAACCGTCTAACATGATCATTATGAGGAAAGATGTCTATGGTAAAAAATCAACTTAATCCGACAACGTAAATGATTCGATCGAAACAGCCAACCCTAATCCATCTTCACTTATCACACGAAAACGCTCATATTTACCTTTGTATGACGTAGTTTGGTCGAACCTTCCACGCAACAAACTCTCACGTAGATGAGACATAACCGCCCGTATAAAAATTTTGAGACATTTACCTCTCGACGATAGGACTGCCTATAAGGAATAATAATGTTAAATAGGATTTATCGCTATTATCGCCACTGAGACCTTACCTGAATTATTTGATTTTTCAACCATAGCCGTATTTCCCATTTCGATCATATCTTATTTCATGAGATTTTTGAAAATTTTTCTTCCTATATAGAATTGGTTCACAAAGTTATACATTTGTTTACAACCTACTAAACAAATTATACAATATTAGTAGACACATTGTGATTCCGATGACTAAAATACACAAAAAAAAATTTGATCATCTGATATGATCATTATGACAAAATATGTCTATGATACAAAATTGAACTGGTTCCGATAATGTTAAGGGCTCGATCGAAACGGTTAAACACAATCTATCATCACTTATCACACGAAAACACTCATATTTGCCTATATATGACGTAGTTTGGTCAAACTTTTCTCACAACAAACTCTGACGTAGATGAGACACAATCGCCCATATAAAAAATTTGGGACATTTACCTCTCGACGATAGGGGACCCCATAAAGAATAATAATGATAAATAGGGTTGACCGCTACTATCGGCACTGAGACTTTATCTAAATTACTTTATTTTTGAACCATAGTCATATTTAACCATTACAATCATATTTTATTTCACGAGATTTTTGATAATTTTGCCTCTATGTAGAGTTGGTTCATAAAATTGTGTATTTGCTTAAAACCTACTAAACAAGTTATGCAACATTAGTAGACATATTGTGATTCCGATGACTAAAATTCACAAATAAAAAATCGACATTCTGATATGATCATTATGACGAAAGATGTCTTTGGTATAAAATTCATCTAGATCCGTCAACATTAAGGGCTTGATCGAAATGGTCAACAATAATCCATCGTCATTTATCACACGAAAATGTTCATATTTACCTGTGTATGACGTAGTTTGGTTGAACCTTACACACAACAAACTCTAATGTAGATGAGACGTAACCACTCATATAAAAATTTTAGAACATTTAGCTCTCGACGATAGGGCTCTCCATAGAAAATAATAACGGTAAATAGGGTTGACCGCTATTATCGTCACTGAGGTGTTACCCGATTTTTCAACCATAGTCGTTTTTCACCATTTCGATCACATCTTATATCACAAGATTTTTGAAAATTTTTCTTCCTATTTAGAGTTGGTTCACAAAGTTGTACATTTATTTAAAACCTAATAAACAAGTTATATAACATTAGTAAACACATTGTGATTTCGATTTATAAAATCCACAAAAAAAATTCAACCGTCTGATATGATTATTATAATGAAACATGTATATGGTATAAAACTCAACTGGATCTGACAACGTTAAGGTCTCGATCGAAATGGTCATCCCTAATCCATCGTCACTTATCACACGGAAACACTCATATCTACCTATATATGACGTATTTTGGTCGAACCTTCCACAAAAAAAACTCTCACGTAGATAGACGTAGCCACCCATATAAATATTTTGGGACATTTACCTCTTGATGATAAGACTCTCTATAAGGAATAGTAATTGTAAATAGGGTTGACAACTTTGATTGGGACCCAAACAATGTCGGTTTAAAGTGATTTTTCTACCGTATTTGTATTTCATTATAACGAATACATCCTATTTCACAAGATTTTTTGAAAATTTTGCTTCCTTTGTGTATTTGGTTAACAAAGTTGTACACTTGTATATAACTTATACCATATAAGTAGACACGTTGTGATTTCAATGGCTAAAATTTTTAAAATAAAAATTAGACCGTCTGATGGGTTCATGATAGTTAAATATGAGTGTGATAGAAAATTCAATTCGATTCTGTAAAGTTCGAGGCTCGATCGGAGCTGTCAACCATTATTTAACGTCACCTATCACACGAAAACACTATTATCTACCCCTTAATGACCTAGTCTGGTTAAATCTTCCACACATTACACTCTCACATAGATGAGATGTAACCACTCATGTAAAAATTTTAGAACATTTACCTTCCAAGGATATAGCTCCACATAAAGAAACATAAGCGTAAATAGAGTTAACCGCTTTGATCAGGTCTCAAACATTGTTGGTTTAAAGTGAATTTTTACCGTAGTCGTATTTCACTATAACAAACACATCATATTTTAACAATAGTTTTGAAAATTTTGCTTCCCTTGTATAGTTGGTTCATAAAGTTGTACACTTGCTTATAATCTATTTAACAAGTTATACTCTTAAAATATATATATATATATATATATATATATATATATATATATATTCATATTAGAGTTAACCGTTGACTTCGATTTGAACGGTCTGATTCGGTTTTTAAGGGACTGAAACTAGAAATCGAATCAAACAGATCTGGTTCGGTGTGATTTTTTATTTCTTTCGATGTGGTTTTTCTTCTGTTTCGGTTTAAACAATTTTTTTTTCGGTTCGTTTTTTTTTCTTCTGATTTTCTGTCTTGGATGGCCACCCTTAATAATATTGGCGGTGATGTCACAAGAATGACATGGTTATGTATTTAGGATACAAAATGAGTATCAAAATTTTTAAAGAAAAAAAATGAAAAGAAAAGTCGGTTATAGTTGTAACTGTTAATTATGTTATGATTCAATAAGACATCTCGAAATCCCGAAAAATAAAACAAGTTGAAATGCTGATTCAACAAGACTAGAGTTATTGTCACTAGCCTATTAACATGTGTGGTTTGACAAAAATGCAAATAGGTAGGTATTGGGGGAAATATGTAAATTGATATTTAGTGGCGCAAAAACATGGATGCCATAGATAAACAATATATTTTTTTTAACATTGTCTAATATTTTCAGACTAACACGGGCAATTTTAGGAGTTCAATTTTTTGGTGAATGTGTGACACCAAATCTTGGGTTTCTCATTATAGTTCAATAAAATTCTTGCATTTGACTCAATACTTATAATATTAACAAATTAGGCTTAATATACTTGTTAAATCTAGTTCTAGATTTATATATCATAACATGGTTAATACTCATGAATCTACTCATTAATGCAAAAGAAGGAATGGCTTGTGGTCATATACTTTGTTTACGTGTCCTGAACTAAATCATCAACAAAAATGATACGGACGATAAGGTATTTCATTTTTTTCTTTTTCAAAACTACATCACAAGTACATGCAAATTTTGCGACGTAATGTCAGGTTTTCAAAACAAACGCTATAGAAGTAACTAACTGGTTAGCTTCGTTAATTTGCGTTGCAAATGATTATTAATTATTTAATTTAAGGATAATACCCATTTGCATAAAAATAAGAAATTTATAGCTCATCTTAATTACATGCTCATTCTAATAGTTTTTAAGGAAAATATATTATTATTTTGTGTGTAACTGAACCCATCTCTTTCTCCTACTCTTTTCCTCCCGATTTGGTTCTCTCTCTGTCTCCCCAGCATCACCAGTGATGGCGTTGCTCAAGAGACGCACCGCCGTGATGACTAGATCTCGTCGCCAGCAGATCCGAAGTCGACCCTAAACACTATCTCACTCACAAATCTGCACCTCGGTGCCTCCTGCGTCGTAGATCCAATATCAACGACGCCAGTGAGCTACGGCTGCCTCCAATTACGCTACGCACGCCGATCTTCGCCAAATCCTCTTATCTCTGATCTTCAAAGCCAGCCAACGCCTCGTCGATCTCCACCGGGCACCACGCCTCTGCTTTCTCTCTCGTTATATATATATATATATAGGGTGATCGGTGATGACATCAGTCGAGATCGAGGACGTATCTCGGCGATGGCGCACCATCGCTATAGCCGTAGTCAAGCTTTTTTTTCATGATCTTGTGGTCATCCACGATTTGTACGACCAAGATAGTGACAAGGTGAGTGGACTTGAGGAAGGTGGAGCAACGGAGTCATAGATATGTATAGAAGTTTGTGTAAAAGCTTCTGTATTACTTGAATGAAAAACAACTACAAGAGGTGTCTTATATAGAGACAGCTAGGTGTGCAAACCCTGTAGGGATAGAGTTTCGGTATACAATAGGGTTTCGGTATACAATTCTTAGTTGTAGTAGGAAACCTATTAACTAGGAATGATTCTTTCCTTCAATACTCCCCCTCAAGTTGCAATGTATGTTGAGAACATTCAACTTGTTCAAGAGCTCTGTGAATTGCTTCGGATGTAATGGTTTAGTGAATAGGTCAGCCGGTTGATCCTTTGTCCGGATGTGTGCAGTCTGGATGAGTCCTCTTTGTATCTTCTCACGAATAACATGACAATCAATTTCTATATGTTTGGTGCGTTCATGGAAGACTGGATTTGACGCTATGTACAATGCTGCTTGATTGTCACAGTAAAGCCGAGCTGGACTAGCACATGAAACATTCAAATCTTTGAGGACATTCTGTAACCAAGTTATCTCACAGCACGTAGAAGCCATAGAGCGGTACTCCGCCTCCGCACTTGACCTCGAAACCGTACTTTGCTTCTTTGTTCTCCAGGAAATGAGTGCATTACCAAGGAATACGCAATAGCCAGTTACTGATCTTCTAGTATCTCTACACCGTGCCCAATCAGCATCGCAAAAAGCTCTCAAATTTGGTGAACCAGTAGACGGTAGCAGTAACCTTTGGTCTGGAGTAGCTTTAAGATATCGAAGCACATTGTAAGCTGCTTCAAGATGAACGTTTCTTGGTTTGTCCATAAATTGACTGAGGACATGTACGGCATAGACGAGATCAGGACGTGTAATAGTGAGGTATATGAGTCTACCAACTAACCTTCTGTAAAGACCCGGTTCAGTTAGCAAGATTCCATCTCCTGTGCTGAGCGAAGTGTTGTACTCGATAGGACATTTTGCAGGTTTAGCTCCAAGAAACCCAGAATCTTCTAGTATTTCCAATGCATATTTTCGTTGACATAGGACCAAACCTTGTTTCGATCGAGCTATCTCAATGCCAAGAAAGTATTTTAGAACCCCCATGTCCTTGAGCTTAAAACGGTTTGACAGAAAAGTCTTTACAGCATTGATGTCGTCAAGATTATTTCCTGCTAGTATCACATCATCAACATAGACCAACAAGACTGTAAAGTTACCTTGACGTTGCCGCACAAATAGTAAATAATCAGACCATGACTGAGTAAAGCCAGCAGTTTTTAGTGCATTGGAGAGCTTAATGAACCATTGCCGTGATGCCTGTTTCAAACCGTATAAAGACTTGTGTAGTTTGCAAACTCTGTGCTCCCCCTTTCGTCCAAAACCTGGAAGAAGTTGCATGTAGACATCCTCATTGAGATCACCATTAAGAAAGGCATTATTGATATCAAGTTGATGGAGATGCCAACCGCGAATAGATGCAAGACTGAGAAGAACGCGGACTGTTGTGAGCTTGGCCACAGGAGCAAAGGTCTCTCGGTAATCGATGCCCTCAATCTGGCTGTAACCTTTTGCAACCAGCCGTGCTTTATATCGTTCAATACTGCCATCAGGGTTGTACTTGATCTTGTACACCCATTTGCAGCCAATGGGACGCTTATGAGCAGGCTTCGGGACAAGACTCCAAGTATGATTGGCCTGAAGGGCTTTGATTTCACTCTGCATGGCGTCACACCATTGTGGATCAAGGACAGCCTGTGAGAAGGAAGTTGGTTCTCGGTGCAAGGTTAGTGCAGCAGTATAAGCCTTATGTGTAGGCGAAAGACGATCATAAGAGAGAACCGTAGAGAGACAATGAGGAGTACCTTGTGTGGTGACCACGTCCGGGGAAGGCGACGGGACAGTGCGAGAGGGAATGGCTGCCTCAATATGAAAGTCTTGTAGCATGGAGGAAATCTTGGTTGGTCGTGTTGACCGTTGAGGAAGAGTGTTCGGTGGTGGAGCTTCGGTGGATGTGTGGGAAAGTGGCTCGGTGTGGTCACTTTGTTGGGAGGTGGAGGTAGTTGGATCAGAAGAAGGTTGTGGATTGTGAGGATTACTGTCGTCGGGGACAGGAGTAGGGTTAGGACTGTGGATGTCTGGAGGTGATGCAGCGGAATGAAAAGATAAGGTATCGACAGGAGAAGTAGAAGATGGATTATGCCGAAGGTTTGGAGGAGGCGTGGTTGGTGTGGTAGTGTCGTACATGGCAGTGATTTGTGGCTGAGGAAGTAGAGTGTCATGGCTGGAGACAGACGCAGGAGACTGGTATGGAAAGTGAGTCTCAAAGAAGAGAATATCCCTGAAAACATGAATTGTCTTGCTCTTTAAGTCATAAACCTTGTAACCTTTCTTGCCATGGGGATAACCAAGAAAGATGCACTCGGTAGAGCGTGGATCGAACTTTGAAGGCTTGGATGGATGAGTGGAAATAAAACAGCGACATCCAAAAACCCGCAAATGAGAGTAATTAGGAGGTTGTCCATAAAGTCGTTCAAAAGGTGTTTGTCCTTGAAGAAGAGGAGTAGGTGTGCGATTAATCAGATAGGAAGCTGTAAGAATCGCATCACCCCAAAACTTCTTTGGTAAATTTGCCTGGAAAAGAAGAGCTCGAGACATGTTTAAAAGATGGCGGTGTTTTCGTTCAGCGACGCCATTTTGTTGAGGAGTGTTGACACAAGATGTTTGATGTTCAATCCCTTTAGAAGCATAAAAGGTAGGCATGATAAATTCAGGACCATTGTCACTACGAACGATTTTGACTCGTGTTTCAAATTGTGTTTCAACTAATTGAAGAAAATCAATGAGGAGAGACCGTGCCTCAGATTTTTGTTTCATGAGGAAAACCCATGTACCCCTGGAATAGTCATCAACAATGGTGAGAAAATATTTGGCACCTGAAAGTGAGGGAACATGATAACCACCCCATATATCAACGTGAATTAAAACAAAACATGCATTACTTTTGTTGGTACTCAAGGGAAAAACTTGACGAGTCTGTTTGGCTAAAGGGCAAATTAAACAATTGTTGTGAACATGACTTGTGTTTGAAAGAAAGGAAAACTTAGATAATACTTTTGAAGAGGGATGACCAAGCCGATTATGCCACAAGATAGGGTCAGTTTTTGAGGTGATGGTGTTGGCCATGCTACACATTCCTTTCCGATCCGACTTGAGGCAGTAAAGTCCATTTTCCTCACGGCCCATCCCAATCGTCTTCCCCGATCGTAGGTCCTGTATAACACAAACATGTCTCAGAAAGATGGTGATAAAGAACGAATCATATGCCAATTTGCTCACAGATATCAGGTTCAGATTAAACGATGGAACACATAGGACATTATGGAGTGTGAAGTCCGATGTAAATTGTATTGTTCCAACATGTGTAACCGTGACTTTGTGACCAGACGGCAATCGAACAATGTAGTTGACTGCCGGCTTAGAGTAAGTAAGCAGTGTTTCATTGCATACAATATGATCAGTAGCGCCACTATCAATGATCCATGTAAGCAGTCTTTCTTCCTCGTTCATCTGAGGACAAGAAAGGGTTCCATTGACAAACCCTATCTTGTTCTTGATCGTCAGGACAGATGTCATGGATTGTTTCCATTTAACATAGTTGTCTTCCTCCAAAGCTTGCGGCACAAGAATCGCGCCTGGTTGATCGGAGTGGTGAAGGTAGAGCGCATGGTTTGAGTTTTCCCATGCAGGTGCTTGGTTTGAGGACTTGGTGTCCCTGGTGTCTTTGGTTTCGATGTCTCCTGTCATTAGGTTAGGGCTTTGGTTTGTGGTGGTGGTTGTTTAGGTCCTCAAGAACTTGGTTGCTCTTGTACCATATAGAAGTTTGTGTAAAAGCTTCTGTATTACTTGAATGATAAACAACTACAAGAGGTGCCTTATATAGAGACAGCTAGGTGTGCAAACCCTGTAGGGATAGGGTTTCGGTATACAATAGGGTTTCGGTATACAATTCTTAGTTGTAGTAGGAAACCTATTAACTAGGAATGATTCTTTCCTTCAATAATATCTCTTAGCCTCCATCACAATACGTTGTTTCCTGTGGCTCCAAATGGATCCTCCAGCGTAATATTTTTTTTAGATGTAATAAAGTTCAACTAGAAGTAAGAAATATTTTACTAAAAGTAATAAATATATGTCCAGTGATAGGTACACTTTAATTTCTTTCTTTTTCTTTCTTTTCTTTAATTTGAGGTTGTTTTTGTAGGATTTTATATTTTTAAATTTTTTATTGGGTGTAATAAATTCTTTTTTAAAATTTATTAACCTCAATAAAAGCGTTTGTTACGTTTTACATATTGTTTATTATATTGTATACATTATTTTGGGATGATACGGTGTTGTTTCATCTTTATTACTTCTATTCAAGAAGTTTATTACCCTTAATAATATCTCTATAAAAGTTTATTGTCCAAAAATCTGAACCTGTAGCAAGTTATTATCTTTAATAACTTTTATATTTGGATGTAAAACTAAAAAATTAGTAAGTATAAAAAATTATTAACTTCAATAACTTTCATACTTTGGTTCCTTCCTTTTAAAAAAAAGTAGAAATCAGAAAAAACACGGTGAGATGTAACCTTCGGTTCTACCAGACAAGATCAAATGAGTTTGACAGCGTTTTAAAGGGATGTCCCTGGGACTCACCGCATAGCTTCAAACATGCACCTTCTCTTTCGTCCTCACACGTGGCAGTACATAAAAGTCCATGTTGTGGAGCCCGCGTTAGAGCTAGATTGCCATTTAGCAGTTACGTCGGTTGCTTCTCCCTACTCGGGATCCACCAACTACTTTTAACTATATTTTCCTTTCCTATTTTTTATATATTTATTATTATTCTATATATAATGAGATAATTTATCAACGGCGTGCTAGCCACCAATGTGAGAATGTGGCATGAAGTGGTCAGTCTCCACCGTTGAGTGGGATTATATTTTTGTTTGATTTTATACTTGTTTATTTATATTATCATTTGGTGTTTTCTATTTTGGGCATTATTGGTCATGCTAGGGTGTGAGGATAGTTACATTTTCAAATTTGTTAATGGTACATCAATAGATTTGTATAAAAATTTTATTACAATTTTATCCCTACAAAACTAAAAGAAGTTTTCATAATGGTTTTATTCAAACCTCAAAATTTGCTAAATACACCTCCATCGAAACTTTGTAAAATTCGCAAGCATTTGAACGCATGACTATTCACCGAACAAAAATTCAGTTTCAAGCATCTGCTAAATCTCCTAACTATTCGACTTCCAAGAGGCCATGCAAGAGGATGCTTAGAGCGAACATCCTTTATTAGCATGGAGACTCAAAACTCGAGTTCTTTTTAACGTACCTATTAAATGCTTATTTATTTTATATTTTTTTGAAAGAAAAAGAAACTGTTAGTTTTGTTAGGAGTAAATATTACGATGAGTTGAAATCATGTTCGCTGGTCCTAAGCCGTGGGTCAACGATGTCCGGTTGAGTATTTGTTGGTTAGAGGTCAAAATCTAAGGCAATCCGATGGCTCATACCCAAAATGCCGTGCCCCTTGGTTAGACCATCAAAGCAGCAGCTTATTGTGGGCCAAACTAATCACAATAATAATAGAAATTCATGCCACGTGGCACCAAATGACATGAGATACCCACTATGCTACACAGTTTGTTCTATCTCTCTTATTTTCTTCAAACTTGCATTATTTAATACATCTTTTTTGTATATTTGTTTTCGATTGTATTAGAAGGGATCAAAGCCATTATCTGTAATTGGCTTAGTCATTAAGCGACTCCCAGCCCGATTATGACTCACAAAATCATCAATTCGGTTAGAAACTGTGCCGAATTGTAAAAATTGTTGATTTTTCGGTTAGAAATTTTGACCTAACAGTGTCATAAATAAATAAAATAGATCGAAGCATGAACCTAGCCTTGTTCGGTCCCAGTTTACACGTTTGAAGAGGGAAAACAAAAATAAGGGGAAAATTGTGACTTTGTAAATAGAACTTTCCCTTTCAATACGGTGTGCTTTACATTTTCTTGGTCTAGAAATTAGGATTACACGCTGTGTTAATACAAGAGATGACAGCCCTCTTGATCACCGGAAGATTCACAATCATGCCACATGGCAAAATCCCCAGTGGGCCCCATCTAGACATTCTTTTCCTAATTAAAGGTGGAGATTACTATTGTGATTTAAGAAATGGTTTTGTGACAGGTGAGATTAACACCATGTCATCATATATTATATTTTCATAAAGAAGCAAGACTGTAAAACTTAATTGGGTACATGAAGAAAAAGAAAAAGACCAAAAACCCTGTTTGTTTCTTCTCCCCTCATCTTTTGTTCTCATTGGCCAGGGGACTTATCTTTTCCTCTAGTTCTCCCCCAACTTTTTTAATTTCTAGTCAAAATCCTTCTCAAAATTCAGTGCTTTGGAAAGAGAGGATTTATATGGCTTCATTAATTTGAGGGGTTTGAAAATTGATATACAGAAAAGTCTGTAGTCAAAACAAGATATCTAGCAATAATATGCCATTAACTTTTACACTCATCTACTCACAATTTACATGCTAACAAAGCAAGGAGAGGTTTTAATTTTTTCACATTTAACATTAATATTGAAAAGTGGGGGTTTGAAGAAATCTTTCAATGACATCAAAAATTTCAGTGCTTTGTTAGCTTTAGCTCCTGTTCTTGTTGTTCTCTTGGTCTGTTTTTTGGCTGGCTTCCTTCTATATTCATTCATTTACCAAAAAAGAGAGCTCAAACTTTTACTTCATATACAATACAACACAGACACAACAAAACCTCTCTCATTTCACCTTCCCTTTTCTCACAACCCCATTTATGAGATTCCTCCAATAATGGTTTTTCTTCTCCATTGGATTGTACAAATACCCAGCTCAAAACCGATCTCAATCCCTCAATTTCTTGTTGATGTTTGTCTATTTTCTCTGATTTTTTTGGGACTATAACACATTAAACTCTTCTGGGTCTATATTGGCTTTTGCTTTCTTTTGCAGACTCTCTCTCTCTCTCTCTCTGGGTTTGCTGCAGAAAAGCCTTGTATACTCATCAGTATATTAAGCCATAAAAAAGTTCTAAGAGAATTTTTTTTAGAATAAATTTGTGTTCATTTTCCACTTTGTGCAAGTACATCAGTTTCTTCTTTGTTCTTCTGCAAATTTTCTTTGAATTTTTCTTTTTTTCACTTGAGGAAAAGATATAGAGAGACATGGGTAAGCAAGGGCCCTGCTATCACTGTGGAGTTACAAGTGAGTTCTTGTTTCTCCATTTTTGTGTTTTTTGTTTTGAATGAACATGAATTGGGTTCTTGATTCCAGGACTAATAGATATTGCCCAGGAAATGATTTGAATCAAAGAATATAAGAGTATACTACGCAAAACAAGAGAGACCAGAAAGTGAATTAATGGAAATTTCGGAAAATATGGGGATTCGCTCAATTCAATTTGCTCATGATTTGAGTACTGCCAGAATCCTTGAATCATTTGATGTCTGTAGTGGGTTGAGCTTGATTTTGTTTTGATGAATTTTCTGGACCCTTTTTAGCTTGTGTTGATTTGTGTTGATCCCCTTTTGACTCACAGTAGAAGTTGAACATGTGTCAGGATGCAACTTTGAGATTGAGTTCTGTTATGTTCTGGGAAAGTAAAGAGCAATGTTTGATCTGTATTACTTGCTCATTGCTCTTGTATAGCTTGAAAGTGCATTTGTTACAAGTGTGTCAAACTTTCACTCCAGCTCACTCCAGCTTTGTGAAAATTGATACTCGCTTGTTCGGTTCTAAATTAAAATGATCATTGATTTGTGAGTGCAAATCATTCTTGAGCTTTTTATGCTCCCTTCTGTCAGCTTATTGAGGGAAACTTTTTGGGCTGCTCATAACGAAATTTCTAGTGGTGTTGAACTGATATTCAATAACAATGCAACCTCCTGTTATTGTTTATTGTGACTCAGTTGTTGTGCCTTGGTTCTGCACTGCATCAATGCCTTGGTTATTATGCTGGATTGTTACATTTTTAACCTTAACACATACATGACTGTGTGGTGCTTTGTCAACAAACGGGTCCTCTTTCAGTCGCCATAGTCTTGATACAAGTTGAAATGGCATATATTTCTCAGTGTTGTTGGTTGGTCTTGTACTGCTTATCTGCTTCTTCAAGTTGATGACTAGGAAGTTGTAGAGGATGCTCCATTTTTCAATTGTGCTTATCTGCTTGCAGCTTATTTCTTCTGGATTGTTTTGTTGTACTTGTATCAACGCTGACAACCAAGAACTGTAACAGGCACTCCCCTTTGGCGCAATGGGCCACCTGAAAAGCCAGTACTTTGCAATGCATGTGGATCTCGATGGAGGACTAAGGGAACACTAGTAAATTATACCCCTCTACATGCTCGAGCAGAACCTGATGATTATGAGGATCACAGAGTTTCCAGGATGAAGATCATGTCGATAAATAAAAAAGTGAAACCTGTTAAAAGAAAGCAGCATCCTGACAGTGTAGTGGTTGGTGGTGATTACTGCCATGGGTTTCGGAAGGTAGTTGATGAAGATGCAAGTAATAGATCCAGTTCTGGGTCCGCTGTGTCTAACACTGAAAGTTCTGCACACTTTGGGAGTGCAGATGCAAGTGATTTGACAGGTCAGATACTTTGTGACAATTAATTTTCAATCAGATATGCTTGAAATTTTATGTGTTTCCATTCATCTGAGAGTCTACTTCATCATAGAAGTGATTGAGGTGTTGATAAGTTAACTAGGCAAATAGCTGAAATTCCAGTTAATATGGCTTGTGTTTCCTCAAATTTGGAGATGCATTAGCTAGTCGCTCGGGAAATGGTTAGTATTTGCTATATATGAAATGGTTAGTATTTGCTATATATGAATGTATAATATTAATTATCATGTTAGAAAGAAAGAAGAATAAATATAATGCACTTAGTCACGGGGGTTGATGAAACTCAGACAGTGAGCATAAATTTCCTTAGTTCCTGAAGTTTTTCAGAATCTCTTATTCAGGCAGTTGGCTGTCATGCCATCAGTGAAACTCTATTTCATTTCGTATGATACAGGGATCAATAATGTATGACTCTAAATATTTAGGAAGGCAAGTGAAATCAACTTTGCATGCACACGGACTTAAATAGATCGTCAAGGTTTTACTTGAAACTTATTGCAAGCTGGTCGATTTACTGCTCTAGCATAATTGAAGTTGAGGTAATAAAGAGACCAAATACTTCTTACTTACATAATCTTTTGGCTGCTTTTTTATAGGTCCTGCTCAGTCAATGGTGTGGGACTCAACAGTACCTTCTAGGAAAAGGACCTGCGTCGGTCGTCCAAAGCAATCTCCTGTTGAAAAGCTCACAAAAGATCTATATACTATTTTACATGAACAACAACAGTCTTCATACTTCTCTGGGTCTTCTGAAGAAGATCTACTTTTTGAGAGTGAAACACCTATGGTCTCTGTTGAGATAGGACATGGAAGTGTTCTCATAAGGCATCCCAGCTCAATAATCCGAGAAGAGGAATCTGAAGCTAGCTCACTTTCAGTTGATAACCTTCTGTGCCATAGAAATGAGGCTTATTCCCGTTCTGTATCCCTTCTTGTACATAATAACAAGGGTGTAAATATGTCCAGTACTGTGATTGGAAAGATGAGTAGCCCTGCAGGACAAGGGATGCAACAAGAGCCAGTGAGAAGGTAATATTCTAGCACTAGTAAAATAAAGTTTGATAATGCACTTGTGTCATATATTTCAAAAAGGCAAACACCAATTTTGTAGCTCAACTAATCTAGGTGTACATACTACACAATATAGTTGTTTATGTGGTTATTATTCCAATTGAATATGGCTCCAAATGGTTAGGAAGAATATTAGACCATCATGGTTTGTACCTATCATGTGAGCCCGAAATCATTCTAAAAAGCTGGTAGTAGGGTATAGCAAAAACTTCTCTTCTTTACTGTGATAAATATATATGAACAATTTCCTTGCAGGTGAATGTAACAGATACTATATGACAAAGGAGAAGGAAAGTATATTTTTGTCACCATAACTAATGATACATAATTTGGAAATGCAGGGACAAGTCACAGCATGACAACTTCCAAATCTTGGGAAACCATAATTCACCACTTCATCATATAGATTTAGATGTAAGTTGCAAACTCTATGTTATGACGAAATGAAATTCCTTCTGTTATGTCAAATCAGCCTCATGACAAGATTCTCCATATTGTATGTTTTCCTAAAATCAATAAAGGGTATTCCAATTTGAAATCTTAGTTAGTATGGCAATTTTTCATGCTTGTGGAATTTTGTCAGTCCTATCCAACTCTATTTTCACTGGATATTTATGGTGTGACCTTACAGTGAATGCTTTCAGTAGTTAATTTACAATTTTTTTTACATATTTACAAATTTATATTCCTGTTTGGTGTAGGATATTGTAAATTATGAAGAGTTCATAAGGCAGTTGACAAGTGAGGAGCAACAGCAATTACTGAAGCATCTACCTCCAGTTGATGTCAAATTTCCTTATAGGTTAGAATCCTGGCTATGCTTTGTTAGCTTATTTATGTTTTTTTTGACCACTTAGAATATGTCACTGGTCCTTGCAATCTTGCTGATATGAAACCATACTGTTTTGCATGTCATATTTAAACGTACACAAAGACATACTTCCAATATTCAATATTGGGTCATGTTGTCACAATCACCTTCTGTGGTTGAACTCAATAAATAAACTGTTTGGGATTCACTACTCTGTTTTTAGGAAACACATCAGCGTTCAACTTAGAAATGATATTTATTTATAATTAATGGTGGTTTGTATTCTCATGTGCAGCCTCAGAAATATGTTTGATAGCCCTCAGTTCAGAGAGAACATAACTTCCTTTCAGCAACTGCTTGCAGAAGGGGTCTTTGATATCTCCCTCCCAGGGGCAAAGTCTGAAGACTGTAAGACTTTGAAAAGGCTTGCATTATCCAATGCTTCGAAATCTAAATGGGTTGAGCGCTATCATCTTATCAAGGTTTGAGCTACTCTAAAATACATACCATTAGAAATATTCAAAGGGACACTACAATAAGTTGACTTTTATTTTTTGGTACAGAAGTGCAAAACTACACCGGGAAAGTCTGTTGTCTCTGGATCTAACTTCACTACATCTCGACAAGTCAAGAGACTGCGGGACAGTGAGACTCAAAGTTTTCCAGGTTAGCAAAAATTCGGATTGCTTGTATGTAGTTGAATGGAGTTTATCCACTTTCTTTTCAAAATAAAATTCTACAGATGATGCTCCCAGGGGTCCCAGCCATTGTATGATAACATATTTAGGGTATGGATAATGTGGTCGTGTATGTAAACTGCTCAGTCACAAAGACACCAAATGTACTAAAACCACTCGCTCGCAGTGGGGATCTAAAATCAATCTTCCCTTTCTTCTGAATCCCACATCATGTGTAAATTAACTCAGTAACTGCAGCAATTGACCTTTACATTGTCTTTATAATAAAGTTTCAAATGTTTTTAACTTCTTTTGTTCTTTCAGATGTAAAGATGGTTATGAAGAGCCCCAAACAAGTAATCATGAAGGGGGGCTACGAAAACAAGGATATCTTAGACTACGATGGTTCTTGCTTTAGTCCAAAAAGCCTCTTTGCTTTGCCCCCTGATGGTAGCTCTCTCATGCTAGATTCCATGAGTTTTGTCGAAGAAAGTTCTGACCAAGATCTTCTGCTGGATGTCCCATCCAATGGTTCTTACCCACAGGCAGAGCTTCTTCACCCAACCTTGAGTTTTGGTTCCCAACAAGCAAGCACTAGTAGTAGCCCAATGTACCCACATCTACTCCATCCCTGACAAGTTTCAGATGCTATGGTGATCAATAGAACTTTGCAGCTCTAAGCCTTCTACCAAAAGCCATGTCAAGGGTTCATTTATTTTGCACGCTAAAAACACTGAATGAGTGTTTGATGGTTGCAACTTTTTTCCCTCTGGCTTTTCGAACCAGGAATTCTAAAGGGATGAATTTGAGGTGGGCTTTTTGTATAGGATGACACAGTTTGTAATATAAGCTAAATATTGCACAAACTGGTAAGCTCCATAGTTTTGTATGACTTGCTAGTTTTTGTCTTTCATAATAAGCCAGATGCTCTTTGGTGGATTCTTTGCTTATTTAAATTTTCTGACTGGGGGAAAAGGGGTGGCTAGCTAAAGAGAAAACAAATGACATTGGGATGCATGTGAGGGGAAACTTCAAGATAAGATAAGATATTCCCTTTTCTTATCCATCCACCAAAGTAATAGGCTTCCTGGGTTTACTTTTTACTCTAAAAATTTTAAGCAACAGTTAGATTTCAAGAGGAACCAAGACAGTTCTAAAATCAAAACAAAAGCTAGATGTTCTACAGTCAAAAAGTGAATAAATACCATCTACAAACACAACTTTAAAAACCTGGGCTTTTGGTTGCTGCGTGACCACAAAAACCAGCATTCCAACTCGACTTCCCACCCTCAACTTCTTCATCGGAGGGAAAGTCATGCCGCGGCTCTTAGCTATCTCCATAAGGCTACATAGAGGCAGCACTCGAAGCACTTGCGAGTCAATTTCAAGAGTATGATCACAATCGGAGCCGTGGTCACCAATTCTTCCTCTGATTTCCCCGAAACCCTCAATTTCTTCGACGACGGCGAAGACTCGGCCGAACTCACCTCCTGAGACAAATCCCTGTTTGAAACCCTAAATTCCACCGATTCCGTCTCCGATCCGTATCCCTTCCCAAATCCATAGCACCGACAGCCACAATGACGCCACTTCCATCTCCGATGACTCAAGCTACCTCGTCGTCGCCGATCAGATCGAGCAAGGGAGTCTTCTCATGGGAGGTTCGAAGAGAGCGTACTCCGGTGGATTCTCGAACACGTCCTGGTCGGCGCTGCTCTTGTTGTCGTAGTCGTTGTTGACTCCATCGGGGGCGTCGAGACTGTCCGGGAGGATTCTGGCGGTGGTGGAGTCGGAGTCCAATGGTGTTTGGGAGTGAAAGAGGTTCAAAATGAAAGCCAGAATCTGCTGCTTGTTTTTTTAATTTAATTTATAGAGTTTGGGAATTTTTTATTGAAGAATTATTTTGGGGAAGGATTTTGAATTTGAAGATTCCCGCCCATTTGACAATCAACGGTGGATGATAACTTCAACGTTTGGACTTGGCGGGCTTTTTCTTTTTTGTTGTTCCCTCTTATTTCGGATGTTGATTTAAATGTACGGTTGACAGCTCTATCAAGCAGCCCGTCTAGCTCAGTTGGTAGAGCGCAAGGCTCTTAACCTTGTGGTCGTGGGTTCGAGCCCCACGGTGGGCGGTTGGTTTTTACTATCTCCTCCTATTTTGGCACCTCCATTTTACTTACCCTCTTACTCAATCTGTCCGACATGTCATTCGGCAGTTGGAAAACAGTTCATCTAAATCTACCCTGGTTCTTTGGTTGGTGAAGTTTATGCGAAAAGAACAAGGTAGAAAACCTGGCAATCGGAATAAAATAGACCATACCAGATGACATTTTCCATCATAGACGGATACGCTAATGGAAGTAAGACCGTCAATCAAAAGCTTTGATAATTTAAAGAGTGAAGAGCAGATGGAACTTGAGCACACAGCTTTTGCGGAAAGCAAGGTTTCATATAATGTCCAAAACAGCCATTACGAATACAAAACTATATTGTAGATACATCTACATCTAGTCAATCATACAAAAATTATCCAGCTTCAACGTTAAGAGAGAAACCACCACCGGTTAATGAGCTGCTCCTTTCTCAAGACCCAACACCACTACCTTTCAACTAAAAAACAAATTTACTGAAAAAAAAATTTAACTAAATAAACAAGATCAATGATAACGTCCTCTACTCTGGCACATTCACTTCACACCCCTTCTATGTTGAAGTCAATGACTAGCACCTTACTCACCCTGACTTTCATCCTTGACTAGCCTGATCATGTCATCAATTCGGAGGATTGTTATAGCCGCTTCAGTTGCAAACTGTCAAAAGAAACAATTTGGTTCAATAAACACTCCAAAATAGCCAAGATCTGCTAAACGGTATTGGATATGAACCTTTTGGTATGATATTTACCTGAATCATCTTTATTTTGCTCATTGCAGGCTCAATGACTCCAGCCTCTAAATTATTGATAACTACTCCTTCTACAAGATCCAAACCCCAGTTGCAATGCGACTGCTGCTTCCTGTCACCAGGAGCTTGTGCCTTGTGGTGGTATGCCCTCATCTTTGCAACCAAGTCTGTAGAGTCCTTGGCAGCATTGACAGCTAGCACCTACACCAGAACAAATCCAGAATATATCCCATTATGAAACAAGGGTAAAGAGCTGAAGAAGTGAGAAATGCAACAGAAACCAAGAAATTAAAACGACCTTTGGTATGATTGTCAAAGATTCAGCAAATTCTGCAATTGCCAACTGTTCACGAAATCCCAGAGTGATAGCAAAGCACTCCAAATACTCGCACAATGCAGTCTCAACTGCGCCTCCACCAGGTACCACCTGTACAGCATATATAACAATAAACAATTTCTTAACCAAGGGAAATAATAAAACAAAAATTAAAGAAATACATTCCAACATTTTCCCTGAATCCAGATAACTCAACATTCACCCAGAGTGAAACACTTGCAGACAAAAACAAGTTTCATCTCACTCCCAGTGACTTGTGTTGATAGCAAATGGTGGCGAAAAAAATGTATGGTTTTGGATATTTATTTCTATCTAAAACATGAACAAAAATAGCTAAGGTTTTGTGTAAAGCAAATCTCAAGTACAAGGGGCGACAGGAAAGCATCCACCTTCTGGTTACTGATACATCTCAAGGAATTGCCAGAATCTTTAAGCAAAACACCAAAATCCAAACTTAACTATGTTTCACAAAATCTCATCCAATTATAGCTGTGGAAAGAAGTCCATTAATTTGTCAAATAACTGACCAAGACTATAAGAAGGAAAAGCTTCCACCTTCCAGTGCTGATGATAATTTAAAGGCATGTTTAAGCAAAACACCAAATCTTAACCCACAATTTTAGTAAAAAAGTTCAACAAAAATCCTAAAAAAATACCCACTGAGGAATTATCACGACATGAACCGACCAAACATTGCACTACATTCAGGGTTTCCAGGCACATTTTAGAAAGTGAACAAGGCAATCAGGAAGTGACAAAGTTTACCGTGTTCGATTCTAGAGTCCTCTTGACAGTAGATAGAGAATAATGAAGAGCTCTCTCCATCTCATCAAGCATATAGTCATTTGCACCTCTAAGGATCAAGGAGACCTGAGTAATATATTAAGAAATATTAGGCCATACCATGATAATTATGGGTTTATGAGGTTGCACTGTTACAGTATAACATCATATAGACATATAAAGGGAATGCAAGCACGCAAGAAGGTAAACTGTATAAATTCACTCACAGCACTATTAGTTTTGGTCCCTTTTATCAAAATTACATCATCAGATATGCGCTCCTCTACAACTTCATCTGCAGATCCAAGAAGTGAAGGATCAAATGTTTCCTCCCCTTCCATATCAGCGAAAGTTGATACCTGCAGAACAAACATAAAACTCATAATCAATATAACATGGTGGTACAATTTAAGCAGTCTATTACTGAACACCATATAGAACGAAAATGGTGCAAGAAAAGACAGAATATTGAACTTACATTAACTATATTCAGGAGAAAAAAATGGAGTGCACAGAAGAGAACCAATATTATGGAAAATCATCATTATGGTGAAGTAATTTCAAATCATCACTGTTGTGGCACATCTAGTGGTAAACCCACTCAATAGAGCTGAGTCCCCATCCAAGCCTTGCTGGTGACCGTTCGAAATCCCAATCCAAGGGACTTCAGAGATGGAGGTGAAAGGAGAGACGATAGAATAATATACGAGTGGGGAGGAAGAATTGTGTATGTAAGTAGCGTTTGCATTTGAGTATACGAAGGATCATCACCACATGACAGATTGACTGATAAAATCATCTGAAGGAAAGAACTTCCATCCGCCCAACATTAAGCAATTTCCTTTAAAAATAATATATGGCCGAACTAAAGCATAACTACGAAAATAAATTATATAAGGAGCCTGAAATTTGCACTCCTATAATTACAATCCACACTCCTGAATTTTTTTTTTATTATTATTTTTTCTTAACTCTTCCTTAACTTCCCAAAATGCCCTTAAATTTATTCTCCAAAATCGAATCAATTTCAGAAACTAAACCGAATCCAACCACAACAATGGTGTCAAGTCTAAACCCAGCATATGCCTATGCAGTGTACGTCAAGGACGTCACCAAATCCATAGCCTTCGGCTACTCCATACGTCGTTTAGATTTTAGACGAGTCTCACAAATACGGAGAGCTTGAAAGTGGGCAGATGACGGTAGCATTCATGCCCAAACACCAGTACGAGACAGACAATCACACTGGAAAAGTTCAGAAGCCGAGCTCCGGATGAGAGGCGGCTGGTTGAGGTTTGCTTTGCGTACCCCAATGTTGACGTGGCCTATAAAAGGGGCGGTGGAGAACAAAGTGGTGGCGGTGAGTGAGCCGGAACAGATAGAGTGGGGACAGAAAGTCAGGTATGTACAAGATCCCAATGGGATTGTGGTGAGGATGGGGAGCTACATCAACGAACCGAAACAAGTAAGTGTTTTTGTGTGCTGATGAGCTACATCTAAGTATTTTCAATGTAAAGTTAGGATTCTGGGTTTGGCTTGGGGGCCTAGTGCAAGATAATCAGAGCAAACACAGGGATTCAGTGACCATGTCAAAGGATTTAGGTGTGGCTTGTGAAGTTTCGTTATTCAATTAGAGGGTTCGATTTGGTTCTACATGATGTTGTAGACACATACAACTTCCCAGGATTTTATTAAGTTTTGATGGAAGTTTGATATGGAAAGCTGGGTGGGATTTTGGCTGCCAATTTGATCATGTGTCAAAACATCCACGTGAATTTGAAGAGAGATAGAATAAAAAAAAGGAAAACAACACATCTGAGCGCATTTTGGGAAGTAAAGGAAGAGTAAAGAGAAAATAACAATAAAAAATTTAGGTGTGGATTGTAATTATGGGAGTGCAAATTTCAGCTCCCATTATATAAGCCAGACTTAATGATGAACTTACCATAGTTGCTCCCGTAGCTTTAGCAACATGGCGCATATCTTCCTTCGGAACGCTTCTCACAGCGACAGCCCCAGCCTCCACAAAATACTGAAACAAGAAGCAAGAATACATATCTTAATTCTGCAACTTCTGCAAAATGTTGTTAAACTGCAGAAAACCTAATTCTGAGTGTCTTAAGGTGTCAAAGTGGAAACACGTAACATCCCCTAGAAGATATTAACCTTTCTCAACCAGAAAGAAAAGAAAAGAAAAGAAAAACTCATGAATAACAATCAAGAAAAACATTAATCAAAAGTCTTGAACCATGAAGTTTTCTGTTTTTTCAAAACAGGTATGCCGACACTAATCAAACATACGCACAAGATATCTGCTCGACAATCTTTCTTATATGGCACACCAACTAGTATATTATATATCTCAAAATAAAATAAATAGAAACTAAGCCGGCAGAAGAGCATCAAGGATTCCACCTCAAATATTATCTAAAAGAAACTACAACCTGGTACTGCAATATGAGTTTCGGCCCTCACTAGGGAAAATAAGGTACTGAAGAATATCAGCAAACAATCTTATACCTTGAGTGCCATATCATCAATTCCTTTTGTAGTCAGAATAACATTTGCTCCAGCTTTCAGAAGTTTCTCAATACGTTCTTTTGTCATATCCGCTTCTCTGCATAGACATGTGTCATCAGCACATTAGCAAACATACATGCTAAAACATTATATGATCTTTACATTGGATGTCTGTTGCAAGCATAAACAGTGACTAGTGACAGTAGCATCCTTACAAAACCTATCTATTTAAGGTTATAGGTTATTTGAGACCATTTCAAGTGCAAAAATGCTGTATGAGCATATCAATTTTATTGACGGACATGTACTTTAAAAGGTCTTTTAGTTGTATGGAGAATGAACATATACATCACCATGGCCTACTTTATATCATTTTGTGGCAATATGCTAACCCGTATACACAAATTACATAACAAGCTGTCAAACCTTATATTATATATATATGTCTACTAATGCCTCCTGCAAAATGCAATTACAATCCTATGCCAACAGCAATTTTGGACGAAACAATAGAGATTAATCATCTAATCACCTTTGGCGGATTTTTTCAAGCTCCCTAGGGTCACTGACTAAAACTTGGACACCCATTTGCATTTTTGTCTTCTGGAGATTCAAATCAAGGCAAGCAATCTTTGCAGGGGAAACTTTAAGTGGCATTCCTTGGGCAGCACGGCCTGTATTTAGTGCATACCCATTCAAGAGATACCTTTCTCTTGCACTTTTTCCATGAGCTTTCAAAATATTAATACCCTGAAAATGAAGAGCAACTAAGATATCTTGCTAGGAAATAACAAAAAAATGGAATATAAGAAGAAACAAGTAGACCTGTAAATGGATCGGATCTAGACCGGATCCACCTAGATCCGGATCCGTAATAAAAAATATAGATCTAGATCCGACCCGTTACCCGCCAAATCTTTAATAGCTCTATCCAAATCCGGATCCGACGGGTTAACGGATATCTGACCCGTTAATCCGATCCGTTTATAATAATAAATATTTTAAATTTTAATAATAATTTCATAGTTTTAATATAAAACATTGATGAAATTTTATAAGAAAATAAAGATTTACATCAAAAGTTGAATTACATGCCAAAAATACTCCTTAATATAATTAAAATACTTGACCTCCAATGTTTTTTAGTATAGATACATATGCATTAACAACCTTCAACTTCATCAAATCATACTTTAGAGGCAATTTAGATATGAATGTTTAGATTATTTAGAAAATTATCATATTATTTAATATTTATTAATAATATTATATTTATATAAATATTATTTAATTATTTTTAAACGGATCCGGGTCCTTAATGGATCAGATCAGGATCTTGTTGATCCGATCCGTTTAGTAAACAGGTTAACGGATCCGGATCCTTAACGGATTAACGGGTCAAGTTTTCGATCCAAACCCGTTTAAAAACTACGGATCCAGAGCGGGTCTGGATAAGACCCGATCCATTTACAGGTCTAGAAACAAGCACATGAAGTGACCTTAAAAAATGAGAAGATATAACTACAAGGTACGAACCTTGATTGGGTACTTCACATCCCCCGTGCATTGGTCATCTTTACAGCTAGTACAGCATCTACAACCTAAAAACAAGTGATACAAATAAAGTTAAGGGTATTGCTTCAGTAGCCTAGATAACACCTGACACAACAAGTCTTATAGGAGAAAACGAATTAATGTGAATAACAAATTCACCAATGCATATCCCTGATCAATTATGATTACATAACATATCATCCCTATCACAATAAAATATTTTTCCAATATAAGCATACCAAATTCGAAAAGAAATCACTGTCGCCAGCTATCAACTTCGAGGACATGCCTGTTCTTGCACAGTTAACCAGGCAATCTTTTCCGAGCTTTTCAACCTGGGAGATCATGATAAATTCTTAATCAATAATGAACTGTTTTGAAATTATACAAAAATAGTAAAGCAGGAGGCTTGGAGATTTATCAACTATGACCCTTAACTTTTCAAGTTTAATGGTAATAGAAAGAACATCCAAATTTACAGTGTACACCATTACCACAGTGAGATTCCTTTAAGAGATTGGATAAAGTAAGAAAAACCCAAATTTGAATAATGTTATTATAAATAAATGGAAATCTAGAGTCTTTTGACAGCGTGTATTTTGGGAAAGGTCATACTAAATGTCTTGATAGCAAATCCTTAAGATGAGCCATGTATTCTATACAACCAAAATGCCCTTTGTTCTCATAAATATTACCACAGGAAGGCCCTTACTTTTCAACAAACTTATAAAGCACTCAGTGAAGGAAACCTTACCTTCACAGCTAACTTTTCCTCAACATATTTGCATGCTTCCCTCATAGCGAGCTGTAAGCAATAAGATAACACAGTTAACATAAGGTTTAAGTTAAAACAGAAACCTCAGATGCAGTGGTCAACAATTACTAAAACACAAACAAACAAGACAATACTCACCCTGTAGCCGCTGATTATGGACATTGGGTGAATTTTGTGCTTCACTAGATCATTTGCTCGCTGCAGATAAAAGTCAAACCATAAATTAAAAAGGTCCTCATAATTAGGCACCAGATAGATCCTTAAACACGTAGTCACCCACCCATTACCTTCAGCAACTCCGCAGCAAGAATGACAACTGAAGTTGTCCCATCTCCAACTTCTTTGTCTTGCAGCTCAGCCAGATCCACAAGTATCTGTAAAGATCCTAAACTAAATGAGTCATACGCTGACAACAAGCTTTTCCTGAGACTCTTAGATGTTTATTGCCAAGGAAAAAGGTGTAAAAGCAGTCATAGTAGCATATTACAACAAGAATCAAGCGACTTTTACACCTTAGCAGCAGGATGCTCCACTTCTAGCATCTTGAGTATGGTAGCTCCATCGTTTGTGATAGTCTCATCACCAATATCATCAACAAGCATCTGATACGATTAATCGAAACACAAAAATGCTGAATCAGTCAAAACCCTAGCATAAACAAACACCAAAAAAATAAAGATGCACGGATTCAGTGTACTCCAAACCCCAAATCCACTATCACTATCAAGATCAAGCATACCAAAACTGAAATACACCACACGCAGAAAAGCCGAACAACAAATAGAGCAGCATACAACAGTAAAAAGATGGAAACAGAGAAGCTGATACCTTGTCCAGACCGACGGGGCCGAGAGACGACTTGACGACATTGGCAATAGCTTGGCAAGCCACCACTGCGTTCACCGGAACAAAGTAAACAGAAAGATTAGCATTTCCGGCACAGGACCGAGATTGAAACCCTAGAAAGCAAGAATGAAGAGAGAGAGAGAGAGAGAGAAGAGTACCGTTTTGCGTGCCGACGTCCTGACCGTACTGACGGTCGCCCATGATATCCGGCGTCTGGCCGGAAACAGCCATTATTGGCGGGGTTTAGAGGGGCTGGGGTGGAGGGAGAAGAAGCCCTAGATCGGAGCTCCGGAGTGAGTCGGAAGAGAAAAGCTTCAGTCTGGATTGTTCAGTACAAGAGTAGACAGTTAGGCTCGGTTTGGTGCAGCTGGCCTTATAACATATAAGCTGACTTTTAACTTATAAGCAGAAGGTAGATGTTTGCAGCTTCTCCTTTTCCCTCAAAACACTTAATATTTTTTTAAAAAGTAGCTTATTTTTGGACTTACCAAACACCAAAACCTTTTATGCTTAAAAGTAAAGGAGCTTATAAGCTCTCCCAAACCCAGCCTTAACTAGACCCCTTGCTTCGGCGCTTTTATATATGGCAACGGTTTCAGAAGGAAACGATGTCGTTTTGGTGTGCTTGAAAATGAAGCCCCGGTGACCCGAATTCACTTCAAATGGGCACGGGTACCAGGCCGATATGCCTACGGTTAAACCTACTTGTTCTTTTTTTAGAGAAAATACTTTGAATAGTACATCAATTATGCGTTATTAACAATTTTAGTATATCAAATTTCAAAACATAAATTTTGATACAATAAGTATGAAGTTCAACCAAAGTATGAGTTGCCCTTCAAGATGGTGTTCAAGAACACTCGTTAAAGGTGGAACGACGTACTTTACCTTCTTTGAGGAGTAGGGACAACTCTGGGATGATCCACCATTGGTGGCAGCTTTGGATCTTATTGATGAAGATTGGCGCACAACGATTATTGCTTACTTGCAACATCCAAGTGACGACACTCACTCCCGCCAGACATTCTTCCTTGCCCTTAATTATATCTTGCGAATCGTCAAGCTACACCGTCGTAGAGAAGATGTCAATGATTTCAGGTGCGTGTATGGCAACAAGGCGAATAATCTTATTGCAGGGTGTGTGGTTCGCATCAGGCCGATCCAAAAATGTGCTAGTTATTTGCAGACACGGGTACTATTTACCCACTATTTTAAAGGATTACATTACATACGCGAAGGGTTGTCATGATTGTCAAGCGTATGACCTGGTCCAACAAACACCTAATATTCCATTCCAATAACCAAACCTTAACCTGCCAAAGGCTGGGGATGGAATTTACCAGCATTATTTATCCACATTCATCTGCGCATCACAAGTTTATCATTGTGGCTATAGATTTTTTCACCAATTTGGTAGAAGCAGAGTCTCTCTAGGTGGCTTCGATGAACACAATACAAAATTTATCTATTTGTAACACCCTGACCTAGGTGTTAGAAGAAAAATATCAGAAAATAAAGAGAATCCTAATTCGAGAACGAAATAGGATCTTAAAACAAACAAGCAGGCTTATTATGTTTGGAACCTAAATTTTATTTTGTTTATTTGCGGCTGCACCCAAGTCTTGATCGGGATACCTACGTACCCTTTTAAAGGGATCAAGTCATTCGTAGATCAACTTTTATACTACTTCTCCGCGTTCAATAACAATTATATTGATGATACTAATCTAACCATAGTTTTAACCATTTGAGCACTATTTTGTTCTCCATGACAATACAAATCCAAAACTCATATAACTAATGAAATTATAGTTTCATGAAAGATAACAATAAACTATAATCACTCAATTCCACCCCCGGAGCTTGATTCTCATCCTAACCACAACCGCCCTCCCACCGAGATTATATTAGGAGTATCATACTCTTAATTATAGTTTCTACGATACTAGCTCCGCTAATTTACCTTCATCTCATTAATGAGTCTTCAAACTTAAGTAACATACTAATACCATGCGACATATATATATATATATAAGCACATATATACACATACACCCTTATTTACATACAAAGGATAGAACACTCCACAAATATATCTCATCTATCAAACTCACTTAACCTTCCAAATAAACTACTTGTCCATATTAAATATCACATATATACACATACACCCTTATTTACATATAAAGGATACAACACTCCACAAATATATCTCATCTATCAAACTCACTTAACCTTCTAAATAAACTACTTGTCCATATTAAATATCATCTCTAAATAGATATAACATCTCAAGTGTCGACAATAACCAAATCGTCAAACTAACTCAGAAACTGATCGACCAATTCACACTAATAGTCATGCTTGACTAATTTCATGATCAAGCTTATTTGGTCTAATTCCCAATCTTTAACTTGAAAGGAAATCTCATTCGGTTTCCATGCCTATAGCATGTCAATCATTTTATTCTACATATTCGTTAGGATTAATTTCAGTTTACTTACTTGAGGTTTGAGGCTAACATCATTTCACCCCTAGTTTTAATTTTGAAAGTTTACACCTAAAGTTTTCAATTTTCATCAATCATGCACAATTACTGAAATTCTGTGTAATTTGGACATTAATTATAACTTTATAACTTACTTTAAGGGCAAATATAGTCATCTAACAACAAATATCGTCACTTATAACTTTTTTAATAAAACTACATATTAACATTTAATGTCTAAATTGGTCGAAATTTCATCAATTGGGGCATGATTGATGAAAATTGAAAACTTTAGGGGGTAAACTTTTAAAAATAGAAGTACGGGAGGGGGGTGAAATAATATTAGTCTCATACCTCATGTAGGTAAACTGAAATTAATCCTATTATATACTAGTTCAACTCAAATATTACTATGGATACCATTCAATTGTCTGATTTTCTAAAATGGTTATAATACTATGAATATACTCACATGCATATCAAACACACATATAGCTTTTGGTCATTTCCTCAATTACTATGATATTGATATTGATATCATTAAGGAAGCAAATCTCGAAGACCAAACCCAAACAACTTGAGGGGAAAGATTAGGGTCTTGGATATCGGGTTTGGGTGCCAACTCAAGTAGTATAAACTAGTTGAGGCGAAGTCCAAATCCTTATCAACAAGTTTGGAGAATTTGCTTCTATATAAGGGAGGGTTTGAGGAATTGGAGAGGACCTCTACATAATTTCTCAAACAACAACAAAAACAACTTTTTGACCTAGTCAAAATACAGATGCTAAGAAACCATCTTTAGCACAATAGCTTTCCGAAGCCTTTCCAATGGTTGCCCTGCTAGTCTTGATGATGAGTATCGATTGGTGGCATCAAGAAACTACCGTAAATCCTTGTTTGCAAGATAACTCGGCAGAATCTGGTGACAAAGTTTAGTGCTTTCTCTTTGTTCTCAATCACTTTGATTAGAAGCAGAAGGTGAAGTGCACTTCGCTACATAGATGCTACTACACCCATGTCCCTTAATTTGATATGCAAATGGTTTCAATGAATGCTTCTTTTGGTATAAACATGATTAGGTAGGCACCACCCTTTCAAACTAGGTTAAACTTAATTTTGATGGATTCATCCAAAGTAAGGCTGTTGCTGGAGGTTTTATTTTAAGAACATATGATGGAAAACCTCTTTTCGCACTTGCCCTCAACTCTAGTACAACTAGAATTCCACTTGCGCTTAGAAATAGTCTGCTTTTTGCACAGGAGAAAAGTCTATTGAAGATAGAAGTAGATGGTGACTCCAAACTCGTTATTGACATTGCAAATGAAGTTTGTGACCCCCTTGGAGATATCAAGATGTAACTTTGAATCCATTAGTTTCAAACATGTTTTTAGAGAGACCAATTTTTTGGCCAGTGCCTTGGCAAATATTGGGTATAAAGTAAAAAATGTCACTTTTAGGAGGAGTGTTTTTCCTTAGAAGCCTCACTCGCGCTTGCTTTTGACAATATAATCTCCAAGTGCCAACATGACACCTCTATTTAACACATTTCTTCTTATTATAAAAAATACAATGGCTAAAAATAAAAGAAGACGAAAAACTTATTTTTGTTTTAAAAATGGTCATTAAAGTTTGACCCTCGTAAGGTTTTTGTGACCACTACATGTAACCATGACTTCTAACAAAGATTTCTAGCCTAGATTACTACTCAATAAAGAAAGCTATACAAAATTTAAATCGAGCTAGTATATACCTTTGCCTGAGACCCTTTCAGTGTAATATCAATATTTGTCAAAATTGGGTAAAACCATGTAACGACTAAGGGAGCAAAGAACACAAGGTTGAAGCCTTTTGCACCCTCTAAAAAGAGAGCACTATTTGCCAAAATACAAAACCTAAAAAAATAAAATGTTGGGCAAACACATAGCCAAATTTAGAAACCAAAAAAGATCTAAGGCGTCAACACAGATTGGCTAAACTTCACCACAGCCGTCGCCAAAATAGTTAATGCTAACATCGTGCCTGAACTCTTGGATCGTTACCAGTATCATCTGGCCTTCTCCGTCTCATCACAAGTTTGCAACATGGAAAAGCAAAAGCGTCATAGAAGATACCGTGCTTTTTTAACAATATGTTTTTTCAATTTTGGTACGAAACTATGAGCACAAAATAATACAAAAAAAAACTAAATTTGTTTATATATATAAATCTTAAATTCTTCACTCAATTGAACCACTTGATATGATAAAGTTGGACGAGCTTTCTAGTATGAAAACCCCATATTTGAAGTTTGAGTCATAACTTCCATCAATTTGTGGTCAACATATTTGAGGAGTCCTTGACTTTGTCCACTTGCGACGAAATATTAGTCCAAGTTTGCTGGGATACTCTCATAAACTTCAGTTTGAGTTATGCATTACTTGTAATTGAGATGACATTAGCTCACTTCTAATAAAATATAATCTTTCTTGTGATGAAAAGAGAGAAGAAGTTACCTAGTCATTTTTGGTCTTTGTGTATTAACCGTAACCCAACTCCTTATTTTTACTGCTCTGCTCTTTGATACAAGGCTCGAGCCCAGATCTACTGAAATAGGCCGTGGCCGGGAAGATAAAAACTAACAAGGGTTAGATAGAGCAGACTAGTAGTGACCCCGTCGAAAAGTGAAACCCTCCCTCAGTAGTCTCCGATCATTCTCTACCTCTCATCTCTCTCTGGTGTGTGAATATAGTTAAAGGATGAAGAAGAGGGCGACGCTGGGATTTGAAGACTCCAAGGCCGTGTTTGGGCTCCTCCGAGCAGAGCAACGACCACTCGAAGAGATCGTCTCCGACTTCGCCTCTATTTTCTCCCATGGCCGCCAATTCATCCCCTCCTTCTCCCTCTCCGTTCTCCTACAGGTACCTCTCTCTCTTTCTCTGCTTCATCTTGCAGCTTCTCCAGTTCTTTACGTAAAACCCTAGATCCCTTCTATGCCTCAATTCTCCGTTGTGCTGATTCGTGGTGCTGAAAATTATTAGGTTTCATATCAGTTGTGATATGAATTGAAGTTCTAACTAGTTTGGATGCTGTACTTTGCAGGATAAGAAGATGTTGAGTTCTACCCAACGCTTGATTGCATTTGCTATACTTCATCAGGCTTATGCTTCACAGAAACCTTCCGCGAATCCGTTCATTAATTTGATCATCAGTGTAAGCATAGTTTCGATGCTTATTGCATTATTAGTTCTCTTGATTGATTTAGCTTAGCTCACAAAGAGTTAATTTTTCACAAGTTAGATGGTCTGTCACTGGTTTAGAACTGTAGCTTAGCAAATGACACTGCTTTCTTTAACATGAAGAAGTTTGAACCTGTTGATGAGCTTGTTGTTGATCCTTTATCCGTGTGAAAATTCTGAGTGTCTTCTGTTGGGGTTGTTTACTTTTTGTTATTTGTTATTATGGTTATATGTTTCGGCATGTAAATGGATTCTTGTTATACATTAATTGCATCTCTTCTCTGTGTGTTGTCTTGCAGGCTGCGTGCGATGTTGAAGCTGAAAAATGTGAGAGGGCATTTGTTCTGCAGCTATTACAGCTATTTGGGTCTGATGTCTCTAACAATGGCAAAGAGGTTCCACATTCTTTCTCTTTGCCATTGTTGATTTATGTTGTTTAGTTCTGTTGAAAACTACTTATCGATGTATAACTGTTAGTTCTCCTGCAAATATTAAAATCATGACAGTGAAATTGACCAAAACGTATGGGATCTACAGCTAAATGGCAACCCAGGATGTATTTCAAGTTTCCCTAGCCATCCTTTATGCATGCTTATGCCTATAGTTAACACACACCACCCTTGCCCCCGTTATATCATGTCATATTTGATAGTGTAGATGTAGTACTTAACAGTAGAAGCATCCTATCTAGCTCAAAACTGAACCTTGTTGGCCATGATTTATCCTAATTCCTTGATGATTAAAGGAGAGTCTTATGGTTACAACAAGAGTCTGTCATTAAAGGTCATATTGAATCCAAGAAACAGCATCAAGTGCAATTAATTGAGAATCAATGTGTTTGGGTCATAGAAAAATTCAATGCACTGTTTCCTACAGTTGATGATTATTTTACTAGTCTGTAATATTAGTTTAATAGTTTAGTAGTTTAGGAGTTGCTGAGTATCCCTTGTAGAGCAAGTCCATGCTGAAATCGGCAAAACCATTATTGAAGGCTTTGGTGCCTTGCTATCTCCTTTACCGTTTTCTTGTCATTATTGTTCTTCTGTATCTTGTTAAAGTCTGGCTATCCAAAATCCTCTTTTTTCGTAAACCTTTTATGTATACTAACCCCCATAATCACACGCATAACATCTATACTATCTGTCTTGTGCTACCCACCTTTTTATCATGATTTATGTCATGCATAATGAATCATCCAGTTTTGATATAACCTCACGTTCTTTGTATGCTTATTCTTGTAAAAATATTTCGGTGTTTTTGTATATGCTGATCTTTGAGATTACAAATATCTGAAAGAGCTTTCTCCATTGCAGCTTCTTAAACAGTCAGCGGCAGATTACATTAAAATTTTTGATTCTTCGGTGCATGTAAGTGATGTTTGCTTTTGTATATTCTACAATGCTGTTATGAATTAAAGATTTTACTATTTTCAATCTACCATGGATACTCATTTGATGATGCTTTTTATCAAGTGGTTGAACATGGTTGGTCTCTGCGCATGATGTACATTGTTGAATTATCGTCACTGTCAGGTCTTTCCTCAACAGGAGCAGTTGCAGCAGCAGTATGCAGATAATGTCCATCCAGAACCATATAGTTCTCCATTCAAAGATGGTTCTATCAAAAATGTGGTAGCTGACCCTGATGTTCCTCCTGGTTGTGATGCCAACTCATCAGAGTACGCCCAATGACTATAGCTGATTTTGTTGTGTTTAATTCTATTCCATTGTGACATTTTAGGATCATGTTTCAGGTTTGATCTGCAACCTGGAGCAAAACCTAAAGTCGGTTCTGGAGATAAAGATGAGACAATGCTTGGCTTGTTGTCCAATATAGCGCTGGAAGGATTAGGTCCTCAGTGGAACAGGCCTATTCCTCCGAGGCTCCCAGTTCAGGATGATGAAGTAAAGACACAAGTGTATTTTTTTTCAGATTTCTACAAGCACACTTGATTAGTTGATTTATAATTGTAAACCCGTTTCAGCTAGTGTGGCTCAACCCAGTCGACAATCATGAACTTTTATGGGATGATGGTATGTGTGTTGATACTAGCAGAGGTGCAGCTGTACGGGACCTAATTGCTAAAGCTTTGAAGGGACCACTTGTGCCTGCACAGCAAGAGGTACTGCTATATATATATATATTTATATGCTATATAATTATATAACTAAGATCTTATATTCTGTTAGAGGGTCTAAATATACTTAAGCATGTATACATCTACATGTCACTTCTAATAGCGAATTAATTAGTATTTGATATTGTTTGCACACGTACTTAGGAGTAGTTTTAACATAGAATTCTCGTCCATTGATCTCTTGCGGCCAGTTCGGATTGGGTTGATGCAATTCGTTGTCCACACCCACATCACTTCTCAAAGATTGGACAACCGAGTCTGTTTCACCTTCGCGTTCATGCTGATTTGTGAGTATCTTCATCTAATTGATTTCTCGCCCGTTACCCGAACGTTCGAGTTCACCCAAAAGTAAACGTATTCGAGGATCCCGGCGACACCTAGCCGAAAGTCCTTGCAACACAGGCATAAGAGCCTAACGGCCGAGAGGGTTTCTTCCTCGGCCTACAATCACTTGAAGAAGTCAGATCAAGCGCATTACATAAATTAAAACCTCGCTTGGCCGTTCGGCCGCGAGTTGGCATGCCTGCGCACATCAGAAGGGCATTGTAGCCAAGAATCTCGGCCTGCTTCGGCCGAGACCATTTTTGAGCAAACAGATATTAAGCTGTAGTAATAGGTCTATATGCTTGACTGCTGTAAATTTAAATTTTAGTGGATGGAACATCTTCTGGTTGATCTTTGCTGGGTTTGGACTTTAAGTGACTAGTATAATATTTGTGAATGGAAGTAATATTACTGGAAAGCTAAGGCAGCAGACTGTATCTTTTACCCCGTGTGAGCTGATGTGGGAGACCAAGATACCTTATGAGATTAACACTGAGATCTCTTTCAAATCAAAGACCAAGTGTGTACCTCCCATTCTCTGGTTTGAAAATGTTTAACTACCTTCTTTGAGAAGTGGCTTGAAATCATTGGAGGAAGCTGAAGTGAGTGGGTCTATTTTTGATTGTCATAAAGATAATTTTCATGATCTAATGTTATTTGTTTGTGCAGTGTTGGGATATTTGTATTTAGCTTTTGAGGAAATTCACAAGAATAGGGTTATCTTATCTCAATGTATATACGACGGGTTTGTCTTGTGTATCGATGATTGTTGAGAAGGGTTCTTCTTTCTAAAAATATTATGAAAAAAGCTGTAGAGATGTTATGTTTGACTGTCTTTTGAGTGCTTTGGCTAGAAAGGAGTGCACTACAGATTTGAAGAGAGAGGTGGAGTAGGGAATGGAGGAGAGGAAGTGAGGAAAATTTGGGTAGAGTATGGTCTTGGACTTCTAGGCATCAATTGCTGCAAAACCTAAAAGTTTTTGTTCATATTGTTTGAGGATTGTAGGTTTGCTGATTAATTTTCTATTGCAAAATAGTGCAGAAGACTGAGAAGGTTGATGACATATATTTTATCATAGTAACAGGAGGAGCACATTATCTTTAGAATTGTGAGTCCCGTTGTAGCTGGAATGATAGTCACCAGTTGGTACTTAAACTCTGAAGTAGATGTCCTAAATTGAATTCCCCCTTCCCAAAATACTAGTGACCGAGATTTTGGGGGATTTGTTCTCACATCAAATTTGGAAGAAAAAATAAGTAATTCATTTGCTTTATTTTATATCGTGTTATATCAGTCATTTTGAAAGAAATGATGACCCAGTGCTTGCCCTTTCATTGTCCAGCAAGTCTTGTTGGAGTTAGCAAATGACCCGAAACTTGTATATCACTGTGGGCTGACACCAAGAAAGCTACCGGTAAGTGTTAATGATAGCATAACTCTGTCAACAACGTAACCACTTATGGACTAATGTATAATTCTTAAATTCTTGTTTTCAGGAATTGGTGGAAAATAATCCTCTTATTGCGGTTGAAGTTCTCACCAAGTTGATAAACTCCCCTGAAATTGCCGAGTAAGTCTTCAGTTCTGTGTTTTATTTCCATCTCTAATTCTATTGTGATTCTTTTGAGGCATGTGCTTCCTTTATTGTCAATATTTTTGTGCTTTATATGCATTTTGATTGTTCTCACAGATATTTTACAGTGCTCGTCAATATGGACATGAGTCTACACTCCATGGAAGTTGTGAACAGGCTAACAACAGCTGTTGAACTTCCTTCCGAGTTCATACACATGTACATAACCAATTGTATATCTTCATGTGAGAACATCAAGGTACTTGCTTGTGCCTATGGATTTTAAACTTTAGTTACTGGTAAAGTTCGTTGGTTTGGTTTGGATTTAGCTGTAGTTTGATTTGATTTTCTCCAAGCTACACATCATATAACGTTTGATGTTTCTTATTTTATATTCTAACCGCTTTGCATATCTCATCTTCCTAGGACAAGTACATGCAGAACAGACTAGTGAGGCTCGTTTGTGTATTTCTGCAGAGCCTTATCCGAAACAACATTATAAATGGTCAGTGTTCCTTTTTATCAGGATCATTCAACACACTGTAAACATCAGTGGCTGAAGTTACTGGCCTGCATATGCATTTAGTGGACTATTCACAATTACTTGTATCTAACAATACCAGGGCCGCTCAGGTGCGGGAGTTAAATGCGGGACAAAATGGGACAAACGGACGTGGTCCGTTCGATCATAAGTGAAATGATCCGATCCGTTAGATCAGTGGTCTTCTATCCGCTCGATCATTTCTCTTATGATCGAACGGACCACGTCCGTTTGTCCCTCATTTGACTCCCGCACCTGAGCTGGGCTGCTAACAATACTTATATTGGTGACTTCTTGAACGGTCATGTTTGCAGTCAAGGATCTCTTCATTGAAGTCCAAGCGTTTTGCATCGAGTTTTCCCGGATTAGAGAAGCAGCTGCACTCTTTAGGCTCCTAAAGTCCTTAGAATGAGCTGCTCTGATTCATCTGTAACTTTTTTGTATTTGCGATATTGCCATCGTTGCAGTTGGCGATTGTTAGCAAGTCATTTAACTTTTTTACGTCATTAAATTTTCAATTACTATGTAGTTTAGTAGGTTCTGATTTGATTTCTTATAATGAAAAAGTATAGTATTAAAGTGTCACGCATATTTGTATAATGTGAGCATGAACTTGATATGGTATAATGTAAGCATGACCTTGATATGGTACGAAAATCTCATTATTTATGCCGTTCATGGACGCTAGAAATTCGAATTCTATTTGGTTTGACAACATGCCAACAGCTATAAATGGTGGATTAAGGATTCTATGGATAGTTTCATTCGACATATCATGGAGTACATAGTTCACGTCTTCACAATCATCAGGTTTTGGTCATGTGCATGCCAATAAACTTGGGCTATTATTAACCATAAAAGTGCAGAATGAAAGTCAGGGAATAAAAACAAAATTACGAGTAAACAAATCAAGACCAGGAAGGAAAGCGCTAGAATACACAGGTTTGAATTCGAATGAGGCGGCTCTGTGCAATAGTTCGACATCGGAAGGCATATTTGATCTGAAGTTTGAAATCGATGAACTGATGAAGCTGGAAAGCTGACCGCGTTTCCTCCGGAGGCTTTGTCTTCGTCTTCATGTTATTGATATTAGATTGGCAGCTGAATTCATGAGTCGAGATGTTTGCTGAGGTCGTTTTGATATACACTAAAAGTTCGGCGTCTGCTATTGTTGATATATAATAGCATTTGAAGCTAATTTATATCGCCATACTAAATTGATGAGCTTTGCTTTGCATTTTGGGTGTTTTTCTTTGTGTTGTCTCGGTGGGTTGTTGTTCTTGTTCTTGTTTTGAGTTGGGTTTTGAATGTTTTTACTTGTTTGGCTTCATCCAAGTTTGTGACTTGGATGCTTAGTGTGGAGATTTGGTTGATTTGGGGAGGATATAAGAGTTGTGGGTTTGTCACTTGGAGTTTGATTTCAAGAAAGCTTGATAATTGATTTGATGAGTGATGTTTTACTTGACGATTTGATCATGGGGTATAGGTTCTCTATAGCAATGTGTGTTTTCTTTTGGATATCTTTGTATACAGTGCTGCGGATCATAGCAAGATGGTTTGTATTCGTTAGTGACTTTGGTTGTAGTTCTTGATCCTTGGTTATACTTATGTTGTTCCATTCGAATTTGGGAATGTGAACACACACACACAGAGTAATGGTACCATTACTACCATAAACATCAGTATTGTATGTTTGAGCAAAGGTCAGTGTACTTGAGTGCTTATCTGTTGTGCTAAAGCGTCAAGTCCCATTAAATGTGCTTTTGTTATACAGTTCTTCGTTATAACTAAACTACTCCACCTAGAAACTCTATTATATGGTTTAGAAAGTACTAAAACTTTAGGCATGAAAGAGGAGTATCACTGTATCAAGGTAATTGAATTCCCTTCTACACAAAAGCACACTAACTTGCTATCATATATTCGAAATGCTTCTTCAGTTAGTCCTATAACATATTACATTCTTATATAATAGCATTGCCTTGCAATATCTATGTCAATCATTTTTTGTGAAAAAAACAAATATATCGTGTAAATCATATTCCATGTTCTTGTAATGATATGAAACTATGTGCAGGGGCAAGAGGCAGGAAGATAAAGAATGACTGTTCTTAAGGTATGCTCTAACAATATTACCTAGTATTCTTAGAACGTGCATGAGCTTGTCGCTTCTATATATCAGTTTGATCCATGTACTGGCCTATTTTTATCATATCCAAAACAACATGCACAAATTATCTCTTAGTTTTGTCATTAAATTTCAAGTTGCAGACTTTGAGCTTTCTTTTTTCCTTGTTTGTTTTGTTATTACCGTTTGGTAAATTATCTTTTTATATTGAAGGGTTATGTACACATTGACGAATGAACTTTTCTTCGAATTTGACTTATTTGATGATTGCGGGATTGTGAATCAGATACAAATATAGGCAAGGCAGATATAGTCCTTTGAAAACAATATTTTAAACAACGCCTTGAATTATTTTTCTGGAAGGGGCTTTTGATGTAATTTTTTTTGTTTTTATTTTTTTGAGTGAGTAGTACTCTTCAAAATCTGTAATGTCTTCTTATCCGTTGGTGCAAATTACTATGTGATTGGTCATAAGTATGAGCAGAAGTGAGCATGATTACTAAAATTGTTGTCTCATGCAAGTTTGTCCAAGAGAGTCTTATGCATTTTTGAATCATTGATTTCCAAAAGCAATAAACTGCTGTAATCATCAATTGAGCCACTGTTGTGGAGAATCATCATACCTCTCATGGCGAGATGAAACCCTCTTGGCCATCTTAGTTGTCTGTCTTAATTTATGCAGCTAAAAGTCTTATATGAGATGACAGGATATGTCAGCACTTTGATATATCATCTAAATAACACAAAACATTCTAATAGTGGAATATAGTTGTTAGATCCAAAAGTAAAAAGCCCATTTATAGAAAAGCAACTGGACCGATGCCTGCGGTCAAGAAGGTCAGAGGACGCTTAGAGAGTCAAAAGCGCTCGCGAGGAGTACAGTAATGAAGCACGCTCGCGAAGGGAGATGGTTTGTTCGCTGAGGGAAACGCGCTCGCGAAACGGGGTGTGTGTTAGCAAAATGCGTTCGCAGATGGAAAAGCGTTCGCGAGAGTATTATAAGAAACGAAGCACGTGGTTACAAGATGTTAAGTTACCAACAGAATAGTGTTGGGCTTATAGGTTTGGGCTTTAAGAGTTTGTCTTGCACTATAAGAAGGATTATTGGATGCCATGCCTTGATTCGCAAGTAAATATCTACCCTAGTATTCACTATATAAAGGGGTTGAGATACAAGAAAAAAAAGGAACGACATCTATCAACAAACAGACAACAACTTCGCCACGCGAAAGTCTTCAAGCCTCTCCGGAGCAACTAAGCTTGATCCGTCAGCAACCGTAGTCTGATCCGTCAGCTACACAAGGGACTTAATCCGTTAAGTCTGACAGGTTTCAATCCGTTGAAATCTCACTACTCCCCCGTTCAATCCGTTGAGCAGTTTTTACTCCCGCCACCAGTTCTGGAGAATCCGTTCACCAGTTCATATCCTGCATATCTTGATACCCGCTGCTTAGTTTCTTTGCATACTAAGTAAGATTCGGCCATCCGCAAAGGTTGGAGAAAAATCCTAGAGGGACTTTTCCCTTGTAGGTCTAAAGAGAGAACCCAGTACAGAGGAAGAAGATCGGCGTCTGTCACGGTCGCTGTGAGAAGAAGTCAGAAGAGGGACGCGAGCAGCATCCAACTTCAAGGTTGTACCTGACCCAAAGGTACTGGCACGCCTAGCACAAATTTACAAGCCGGTTGTTTGAAGGACTGCAAATTCTACACCAAACATCTGGCACGCCCAGTGGGACAGTGTCAAGATTACAGGCGTCGGCGAGTATCAAAAGGAATATCCTTCGTGTTCCAAATCGGAACACATAATCGCAAAGCCACACAATTCGGCTTATTGTAGGAAGCTATCTACAGAACAAGCCATTAGCAAGTTTGGTGCCATGGCTAACGAAGGTCAGTCACAAAACCTTGCTGAGCACGTAGGAGCATTGAGCTCATCATTGGATAACCTGACTAAAGGTTTCCAGGAGGTCCGTGATCGAACCCGGCAGCAGGACAAAAGGGCCGAGATTCAGGACCTAAGGTATACAGACCTAGCAACTAAGATGAACGAAAATCAGCAAGTGCTGAATAAGAGGATGGATATGTTCATGGAGACTTTAAATGCCATGAGAACTGAACAGCTTATCCGCCAACATCCTCCAGAAGAAGAGTTGCTAGAAGAGGTAGATCACCAGGTGGATAGAAGAACCGTGCACCGAGAGGGATTTGGCCCACTTCGTGTGGGTGATGACCAATTAGCGGTGCACAATAATCAGAACCCTGGAGGGGCTAGAGGACGACAGAGAGCTCCAAGGCAACAACCACATCGTTCGCCTACGCCCATTCAGAGGAGACCTCAGCTGGACTGGGATGCAGTCCAGAATATGATACAGGAAGCAATAAGGGCAACTCCCATTGTTGCTGCTGTGAACACTGCATACGCGCATCCGTATCCAGAATGGGTAGCTGAGAGCCCATGGCCGGAACATTATCGACAGATAAGATTCACTTCGTTCTCGGGAGAGGGGTCTGAAGATGCAGCCACCCACATCGCAAGATTCACAGGCGAGTGTGGACCATATGGCACGGATACTGTGTTTAAGCTGCGCACGTTTGGAGCTTCTTTGTCGGGGTCAGCGCTGACATGGTACACCAAGTTGATACCAAGATCAGTTCCTGACTGGAACGTGATGGAGACTATGTTTAGAACCACATTTGGAACTGTGGAACCAGAGGTTGACTTGTCTTCTTTGACAGCTATGTATCAGCAACCTATGGAGTCATCAGTAGAGTTCCTTAAGAGGTTCAAGGTTCAGCAGGCCAAATGCAAGACTCCAATCCCAGAACCTGACTTGATCAAAATTGCAATCCGGGGTTTGGAGAAGAGGCAGAGAGCAAAACACCACGATGGAGTGTTCTCTAGCATGGCTGACCTAATGAACAGGGTTGGCAGTTACCAGTACTTCCTGAATGAGCTGGATGAGGAAACCAACAGTTCCAGGAACAATTTGGCTCTTATCCCAGGAACGCTGAGGCCCAGAATGCCTCCAGCAAGGCACAAGACTGTGGGGGCGATATATTCCCACATGGATCCTTATTACTCGGCTCCACAAGCCATGCCCTATACAGACCCATACATGATGGGATATGAGGAAGAAGTGGCAGCAGTGGAACTAGCTGGTAGGCAGCCCATCAAGTCCCAGGTGTTAAAGATGTCCAAGGAGCCAGTAAAGATTTCGTTCGCCGCGTTTGCCAAGCCGGAGTACGAATCTTATACATATAATGCACACAAGGCACCAGAGATTTTGGAGGATTTGACGGCAATAGGGAAGGTGAGGAATGACTTTGGACCTCCCCCTACCCAGGAGCAGCTCAAGGGAAAGAAGTACTGCAGGTTCCATAATCTTTGGAACCATAACACATCAGAGTGCATTCGCTTGAAGGACACTATCCAGACTTGGATCAACGAGGGAAAGCTCGGAGCGAATGAAGAGAAAACTGCAGCTTGGGTGGACATCGATCCTTTTCCCACAATCAATATGGTTGACTTAGTGCCGTGCGAGGGAAAGAAGGAGAAGCCACTGCCAGCAAGGCCAAAGTTCAAAGAGTACACCTACGATGCTAGCAGGGCTCATGTTATCCTAAACAAGCTGATCATGGCCAACGAGGTGGCCATCCCATGGGGAGTCTACCCCCCAGAAGAAGCAATAGCTGGTAAGACCTATTGTAAATTTCATAACCTATGGACTCACAAGACTTCTCAGTGCATGCAGCTCAAAGATCAGATACAACAGTGGGTCAATGAGGGGTCAATCACTTTTTGTGATCCAGCGGTAGCAGATGTGGCTGTAGTTGATTTGGTTCGGGGTAGCAGAAAACTGACGCTTGACTTGAGTACTATAGATGGAGAAACAGAAGTTGTCAAGAGGAAAGAATCAAGAGCAGGCACATCCACAGTCATGTTGTGTGCCAGGTGCAAGACTGAATGCGACATTGTTAAAGAATCGCAACATGAGTAGAGGAGTGTTGTTACTACACCCCCTGAGGCGTATCAGCCGTACAGTCCAAAGCAGTTGAGAAGATCAGCAAGTCCTAGTCAGAGGGATTCCAACCTCTACCTGCGGTTACGCCAGGCGAGAATGGAGGGAAATAAGCCAATGGTCAGCCCACAGGACGCAGTGACTAAACCTTACATACCACCAGCTTCCCGGAATATACTCAAGGACAACGTCTGGATGGTCAGAGAAAGAGGAAAGGTGGTAGAAGCTACGCCTACTCAGACTAGGAACGTGCAGCGAAGATACGGCAAGACCAAGAGGCTTTTGGAAGCGTTGGATAAAGGTCTAGTCAGCCCAGACCAAATCAGAGAGACTCCAGAACAGCTAAGGCGAAAGCTGGATTTATTGTCAGCTAGACCTTATTGTCCTGTCAGAAACGTTCGCGATATCCCCGAGACTTTTACCACAAAACATAGCGGACAGAAGAGAGTCTCACGAGAAGAAAATAGCGGCGAACGAAGGTCTGTATGGTCAAGGGTTGGCGTCGACAAAAGTCAACATACGCGGGAATCAGTCTGGTCGCGTGTGGGTCAGAAGGTGGTGGGTAAAATATCTACTTCCACCTTTAATAAGACACCTGAGACGTCTCTGGCAAAAAGGGTTAGGATCTCAGAAGGTCCTAAGAACGAAGACAGGAGGGAGACGTCGAAAACAAAGTTCGAATGGAGACCAAAAGCAGTTCAGCGTCAAGAGCAGGGGTCTCGAGAAACAGATGAGGCTGAACCTATAACTGAGGTTGAGCAGCAGAAACCTGTTCCAGAGGTTTCTTTAGTAAAGCAGATGGCTGAAGCATTTGCCAGTGCAGAAGAGGAATCAGAAGTCGGTACACCTCGCGTTACAGAAGACGATATGGGGGAAGACAAAGAAGAAACCGGGAGCATGGACGAAAGTTTGCCATGCAGCATGCTTTACGTGGAAGACGAGCAGGGTGAGATGATCACAGACCAGCCTGAATCTGCTCAGGTTTACGTAACAACCGAAGCCGCAACTGCAGCCCCAGAGACAAACACATATTGCAATATGGTGTATGTCTTACCTTCCATGTACGCATTGGATGAGCCAATTTCGTCTGAAGTTTTCCTCAACATGTCAGAAGGTGAAGCTGGAGCGGAGTCATCTGTTCGCAGAGAGGAACTTGCTGTGACGGAAGAGAAAGAGGACATGGACCTTGAGTTGAGAAAGAAATATGTTTTGTTCTCCAAGCCCACATTCGCCATGAGGCAACATTTGCGACCATTGTACGTGTCTGCTGACATATTGGATAAAAGGGTCAGTAAGATATTGGTGGATACAGGGGCTGCCGTAAGTGTGCTCACCGTACAAACTATGAATTACCTTCAGATTCCAAAGGAGAAGATTCTAGAAAGCAAGATGAAGGTAAAAAGTTTTGCCGGTAACATAGCTCAGACACTCGGAGTGGTGATACTGAAAATCAGGGTTGGCCCATCAGAGATGTATCAGACCTTCTTTGTGGCTGAGTGCACAGCTCCTTATACTATGATCCTGGGTAGAGATTGGCTCCACCAAGCCGGCTGTGTTCCATCTTCTCTCCATCAAGAGCTTGCCATCTGGAACCCAGAGACCGACGAGTCCGAAGTAATCAAGGCTGACCCCAGGCCATTTTCAGTAGAAGCTTGCTTTGTGGAGGCAAGTTATTACAGTGAGGATATGAGGCCTTTGAAAATCAGTGGTGTTACAAAGAAAGGACATCCATATGGGGTGACCTCCACTGAGCTTACACAATGGGGATTGGCGCAGCTTCAAGCAGACGCCAGTAGACCAATCTCCATGATTTTACCCCAAAACAATCAATGAAGCCACAACTCAGCAAGGAGGAGTTGGAAGCCTACGCTTCCCTGCACCAGAGATTATCTATTTTTAGGCAGGAGCAAGAGGCTTACCAACAGGTGGCAGCAGTAGAATGCGTTAACGACGATGTTTTGGAATATGACAAAGAAGAGGAGATTATCCAGGCAGCTCCGGCAGCCTTGGTTGATACTCCACCTAAGGTCAAGGATCCAGTAGAGAAAGTCAACCTAGGGACCCTAGAGGAACCAATGGAGGTTGGAATAAGTATGTATTTGGAACCTGAACAAAAACAGAAGCTCATTGAGCTACTTCACGAGTACAAGGATTGCTTCGCGGAGAAATACGAAGACATGCCTGGATTAGCACCAGAGTTAGTTTGTCACAAACTACCAATCATGGATGGTTATAGGCCAGTCAGGCAAGAACCTAGGCGAATGCATGCCGATACAGCGGCTTCAGTAAAGGAAGAGGTGGAAAAGATGCTTAAATCTGGAATTATTCGATCGGCAAAGTATGCCAAATGGTTATCTAACATAGTGCCAGTCAGAAAGAAGAATGGTAAGATGAGGGTGTGCGTGGATTATAGAAACTTAAACACAGCCACACCTAAGGACGTGTATCCTATGACAATGGCAGACATGTTAGTTGATGCAGTGGCAGGGCATGAGCTGTTGTCATTCATGGATGGAACCGCAGGATACCACCAGATTCCTGTGGAGGAAGAAGACAAGCACAAGACGGCCTTTAGATGTCCAGGCTTTACAGGAGCATTCGAGTATCAAGTCATGCCTTTTAGGCTTAAGAATGCTGGTGCCACATATCAAAGGGCGAAGAACCTTATCTTCCATGACATATTGGGGAAGATATTGGAGGTTTATATTGATGATGTGGTAGTGAAGTCCAAGATTAAGGCAGACCACATAGAAGATCTACGAAAGGTCTTCATAAGGATGCGAAAACATAAACTCAGGATGAACCCAGCTAAATGTGTCTTCGGGGTTCAGTCAGGCGATTTCCTAGGGTTTGTGGTTCATCAGCGTGGCATCGAGATTCCAGCGGATAAAGTCAAGTCGGTAATAGAAGCTCCAAACATCTGGCACGCCCAGTGGGACAGTGTCAAGATTACAGGCGTCGGCGAGTATCAAAAGGAATATCCTTCGTGTTCCAAATCGGAACACATAATCCCAAAGTCACACAATTCGGCTTATTGTAGGAAGCTATCTACAGAACAAGCCATTAGCAAGTTTGGTGACATGGCTAACGAAGGTCAGTCACTAAACCTTGCTGAGCACGTAGGAGCATTGAGCTCATCATTGGATAACCTGACTAAAGGTTTCCAGGAGGTCCGTGATCGAACCCGGCAGCAGGACAAAAGGGCCGAGATTCAGGACCTAAGGTATACAGACCTAGCAACTAAGATGAACGAAAATCAGCAAGTGCTGAATAAGAGGATGGATATGTTCATGGAGACTTTAAATGCCATGAGAACTGAACAGCTTATCCGCCAACATCCTCCAGAAGAAGAGTTGCTAGAAGAGGTAGATCACCAGGTGGATAGAAGAACCGTGCACCGAGAGGGATTTGGCCCACTTCGTGTGGGTGATGACCAATTAGCGGTGCACAATAATCAGAACCCTGGAGGGGCTAGAGGACGACAGAGAGCTCTAAGGCAACAACCACGTCGTTCGCCTACGCCCATTCAGAGGAGACCTCAGCTGGACTGGGATGCAGTCCAGAATATGATACAGGAAGCAATAAGGGCAACTCCCATTGTTGCTGCTGTGAACACTGCATACGCGCATCCGTATCCAGAATGGGTAGCTGAGAGCCCATGGCCGGAACATTATCGACAGATAAGATTCACTTCGTTCTCGGGAGAGGGGTCTGAAGATGCAGCCACCCACATCGCAAGATTCACAGGCGAGTGTGGACCATATGACACGGATACTGTGTTTAAGCTGCGCACGTTTGGAGCTTCTTTGTCGGGGTCAGCGCTGACATGGTACACCAAGTTGATACCAAGATCAGTTCCTGACTGGAACGTGATGGAGACTATGTTTAGAACCACATTTGGAACTGTGGAACCAGAGGTTGACTTGTCTTCTTTGACAGCTATGTATCAGCAACCTATGGAGTCATCAGTAGAGTTCCTTAAGAGGTTCAAGGTTCAGCAGGCCAAATGCAAGACTCCAATCCCAGAACCTGACTTGATCAAAATTGCAATCCGGGGTTTGGAGAAGAGGCAGAGAGCAAAACACCACGATGGAGTGTTCTCTAGCATGGCTGACCTAATGAACAGGGTTGGCAGTTACCAGTACTTCCTGAATGAGCTGGATGAGGAAACCAACAGTTCCAGGAACAATTTGGCTCTTATCCCAGGAACGCTGAGGCCCAGAATGCCTCCAGCAAGGCACAAGACTGTGGGGGCGATATATTCCCACATGGATCCTTATTACTCGGCTCCACAAGCCATGCCCTATACAGACCCATACATGATGGGATATGAGGAAGAAGTGGCAGCAGTGGAACTAGCTGGTAGGCGGCCCATCAAGTCCCAGGTGTTAAAGATGTCCAAGGAGCCAGTAAAGATTTCGTTCGCCGCGTTTGCCAAGCCGGAGTACGAATCTTATACATATAATGCACACAAGGCACCAGAGATTTTGGAGGATTTGACGGCAATAGGGAAGGTGAGGAATGACTTTGGACCTCCCCCTACCCAGGAGCAGCTCAAGGGAAAGAAGTACTGCAGGTTCCATAATCTTTGGAACCATAACACATCAGAGTGCATTCGCTTGAAGGACACTATCCAGACTTGGATCAACGAGGGAAAGCTCGGAGCGAATGAAGAGAAAACTGCAGCTTGGGTGGACATCGATCCTTTTCCCACAATCAATATGGTTGACTTAGTGCCGTGCGAGGGAAAGAAGGAGAAGCCACTGCCAGCAAGGCCAAAGTTCAAAGAGTACACCTACGATGCTAGCAGGGTTCATGTTATCCTAAACAAGCTGATCATGGCCAACGAGGTGGCCATCCCATGGGGAGTCTACCCCCCAGAAGAAGCAATAGCTGGTAAGACCTATTGTAAATTTCATAACCTATGGACTCACAAGACTTCTCAGTGCATGCAGCTCAAAGATCAGATACAACAGTGGGTCAATGAGGGGTCAATCACTTTTTGTGATCCAGCGGTAGCAGATGTGGCTGTAGTTGATTTGGTTCGGGGTAGCAGAAAACTGACGCTTGACTTGAGTACTATAGATGGAGAAACAGAAGTTGTCAAGAGGAAAGAATCAAGAGCAGGCGCATCCACAGTCATGTTGTGTGCCAGGTGCAAGACTGAATGCGACATTGTTAAAGAATCGCAACATGAGCAGAGGAGTGTTGTTACTACACCCCCTGAGGCGTATCAGCCGTACAGTCCAAAGCAGTTGAGAAGATCAGCAAGTCCTAGTCAGAGGGATTCCAACCTCTACCTGCGGTTACGCCAGGCGAGAATGGAGGGAAATAAGCCAATGGTCAGCCCACAGGACGCAGTGACTAAACCTTACATACCACCAGCTTCCCGGAATATACTCAAGGACAACGTCTGGATGGTCAGAGAAAGAGGAAAGGTGGTAGAAGCTACGCCTACTCAGACTAGGAACGTGCAGCGAAGATACGGCAAGACCAAGAGGCTTTTGGAAGCGTTGGATAAAGGTCTAGTCAGCCCAGACCAAATCAGAGAGACTCCAGAACAGCTAAGGCGAAAGCTGGATTTATTGTCAGCTAGACCTTATTGTCCTGTCAGAAACGTTCGCGATATCCCCGAGACTTTTACCACAAAACATAGCGGACAGAAGAGAGTCTCACGAGAAGAAAATAGCGGCGAACGAAGGTCTGTATGGTCAAGGGTTGGCGTCGACAAAAGTCAACATACGCGAGAATCAGTCTGGTCGCGTGTGGGTCAGAAGGTGGTGGGTAAAATATCTACTTCCACCTTTAATAAGACACCTGAGACGTCTCTGGCAAAAAGGGTTAGGATCTCAGAAGGTCCTAAGAACGAAGACAGGAGGGAGACGTCGAAAACAAAGTTCGAATGGAGACCAAAAGCAGTTCAGCGTCAAGAGCAGGGGTCTCGAGAAACAGATGAGGCTGAACCTATAACTGAGGTTGAGCAGCAGAAACCTGTTCCAGAGGTTTCTTTAGTAAAGCAGATGGCTGAAGCATTTGCCTGTGCAGAAGAGGAATCAGAAGTCGGTACACCTCGCGTTACAGAAGACGATATGGGGGAAGACAAAGAAGAAACCGGGAGCATGGACGAAAGTTTGCCATGCAGCATGCTTTACGTGGAAGACGAGCAGGGTGAGATGATCACAGACCAGCCTGAATCTGCTCAGGTTTACGTAACAACCAAAGCCGCAACTGCAGCCCCAGAGACAAACACATATTGCAATATGGTGTATGTCTTACCTTCCATGTACGCATTGGATGAGCCAATTTCGTCTGAAGTTTTCCTCACCATGTCAGAAGGTGAAGCTGGAGTGGAGTCATCTGTTCGCAGAGAGGAACTTGCTGTGACGGAAGAGAAAGAGGACATGGACCTTGAGTTGAGAAAGAAATATGTTTTGTTCTCCAAGCCCACATTCGCCATGAGGCAACATTTGCGACCATTGTACGTGTCTGCTGACATATTGGATAAAAGGGTCAGTAAGATATTGGTGGATACAGGGGCTGCCGTAAGTGTGCTCACCGTACAAACTATGAATTACCTTCAGATTCCAAAGGAGAAGATTCTAGAAAGCAAGATGAAGGTAAAAAGTTTTGCCGGTAACATAGCTCAGACACTCGGAGTGGTGATACTGAAAATCAGGGTTGGCCCATCAGAGATGTATCAGACCTTCTTTGTGGCTGAGTGCACAGCTCCTTATACTATGATCCTGGGTAGAGATTGGCTCCACCAAGCCGGCTGTGTTCCATCTTCTCTCCATCAAGAGCTTGCCATCTGGAACCCAGAGACCGACGAGTCCGAAGTAATCAAGGCTGACCCCAGGCCATTTTCAGTAGAAGCTTGCTTTGTGGAGGCAAGTTATTACAGTGAGGATATGAGGCCTTTGAAAATCAGTGGTGTTACAAAGAAAGGACATCCATATGGGGTGACCTCCACTGAGCTTACACAATGGGGATTGGCGCAGCTTCAAGCAGACGCCAGTAGACCAATCTCCATGATTTTACCCCAAAACAATCAATGAAGCCACAACTCAGCAAGGAGGAGTTGGAAGCCTACGCTTCCCTGCACCAGAGATTATCTATTTTTAGGCAGGAGCAAGAGGCTTACCAACAGGTGGCAGCAATAGAATGCGTTAACGACGATGTTTTGGAATATGACAAAGAAGAGGAGATTATCCAGGCAGCTCCGGCAGCCTTGGTTGATACTCCACCTAAGGTCAAGGATCCAGTAGAGAAAGTCAACCTAGGGACCCTAGAGGAACCAATGGAGGTTGGAATAAGTATGCATTTGGAACCTGAACAAAAACAGAAGCTCATTGAGCTACTTCACGAGTACAAGGATTGCTTCGCGGAGAAATACGAAGACATGCCTGGATTAGCACCAGAGTTAGTTTGTCACAAACTACCAATCATGGATGGTTATAGGCCAGTCAGGCAAGAACCTAGGCGAATGCATACCGATACAGCGGCTTCAGTAAAGGAAGAGGTGGAAAAGATGCTTAAATCTGGAATTATTCGACCGGCAAAGTATGCCAAATGGTTATCTAACATAGTGCCAGTCAGAAAGAAGAATGGTAAGATAAGGATGTGCGTGGATTATAGAAACTTAAACACAGCCACACCTAAGGACGTGTATCCTATGCCAATGGCAGACATGTTAGTTGATGCAGTGGCAGGGCATGAGCTGTTGTCATTCATGGATGGAACCGCAGGATACCACCAGATTCCTGTGGAGGAAGAAGACAAGCACAAGACGGCCTTTAGATGTCCAGACTTTACAGGAGCATTCGAGTATCAAGTCATGCCTTTTGGGCTTAAGAATGCTGGTGCCACATATCAAAGGGCGATGAACCTTATCTTCCATGACATATTGGGGAAGATATTGGAGGTTTATATTGATGATGTGGTAGTGAAGTCCAAGATTAAGGCAGACCACATAGAAGATCTACGAAAGGTCTTCATAAGGATGCGAAAACATAAACTCAGGATGAACCCAGCTAAATGTGTCTTCGGGGTTCAGTCAGGCGATTTCCTAAGGTTTGTGGTTCATCAGCGTGGCATCGAGATTCCAGCGGACAAAGTCAAGTCGGTAATAGAAGCTCCAGCTCCAACTAACAAAAAGGAATTACATCAGTTATTGGGTAAGATTAACTTCTTGCGCAGATTCATCTCGAACTCAGCAGGAAAAATTCAACCTTTTACATCACTGTTAAAGTTGAGGGCAGATACAGAATTTCGTTGGGAAGCGAGTCATCAGGAAGCGTTTGACAGAATAAAGCAGTACCTAGTCTCACCACCAGTTCTGATGCCTCCACGGCCTGGTCACCCTTTGAAGCTCTACATTTCAGCATGTGAAACGTCCATTGCTGCGCTTTTGGCACAAGATGAGCGCCAAGATAACGATAAAGTGGTTGAGCATGCTGTGTATTACCTTAGCAGGACGTTGTTAGATGCAGAAACCAGATATAGTGACATGGAACGGTTGTGCTTCGCGTTGTATTTTGCTGGTTGCAAGTTACGTCATTATATGTTATCTTTCACAACGGTATTGGTGGCACAGACAGACTTGGTAAAGTACATGTTAACCAGACCTATTCTCAAGGGTCGTATTGGCAAATGGGTGTTAGCTTTGTCTGAATTCTCACTACAATATACACCTCTGAAGGCGCAAACCGGACAGGCGGTTTCGGATTTCTTGCTTCATCATCCAGTGGAACAAGATTTACAGTACAGAGAGTTAGACGTGGTGGCCATTTTAATGCAGCCTTGGGAGTTGTATTTTGATGGAAGCAGCACTGAAAGTTTGTCTGGCGCTGGGATATCTTTGGTAAGTCCTCTGGGGGCTCGTCATGCGTATTCTTTTCAACTAGAGTGGAAATGTACCAACAATCAGGCTGAATACGAGGCACTCATAATCGGGTTGGAAATGTTGCTCGCAATGGGGGCAACAGTGGTAAGTGTGTTCGGCGACTCTTTGCTGGTGATCAATCAGCTTAAGGGATTATATAAGTGTACAACCTTCACTTTGGTTCCATTTTGGGAAAGGGCTACAGAGCTGCTGGAGCAATTCAGTGATGTCACTCTAGATTACATCCCAAGGGCACACAACTTTGCGGCGAATGAGTTGGCACAAATTGCTACTGGCATAACTTTGACGGACGGAGTCTGAGAGCGGATTTTGAAAGTTGAAAGGAGAACGTTACCTTCTTTCATGGCTCGGAGGGAAGACGCGGATGAATGGTATGTTGCTACAGTAGAGGCTATTGATACAGATTGGCGTCAACTACTCATTGATTACTTGGATAATCCATCTACTCCAGTGGATAGACAAGTCAGATACTTTGCCACTAACTATGTGTTACGAGGTGGCGAACTCCTACGCAGAGGAGAGGATGGAGTTGATCTTAGGTGTATCTTTGGAAAGGAAGCCAAGCGAGTGATGAGGGAGGTACATTTAGGAGTTTGTGGTTCACATCAGGCTGGACCAAAGATGAGGTGGCTTATCCGTCGTTATGGTTACTTTTGGCCTTCAATCTTAAAAGATTGCATTGCCTTTGCTCAAGGATGTCAGGAGTGTCAAGCGCATGGACCAGTGCGGCATGTTCCAGATGTACCCATGCAACCCATTATTAAACCTTGGCCAGCAAGAGGATGGGCGCTGGATTTCATAGGAATTATTCATCCAGCTTCGTCTCAACAGCATAAGTTCATCCTTTTGGCAACCGATTATTTCACAAAATGGGTGGAGGCTGTACCCTTAAAGGATGCATCGGCTCGTACAGTTTGCAGCTTCATTTTCAGCAATATCATTAGTAGGTATGGTATTCCAGAGTGTTTGGTTGCAGACAGGGGGCAGCATTTCTAGCAAAGGAAACTGAAGACTTCATCACGGACTATGGGATTAAGTTTCTCCACTCTACACCATATTACGCTCAGGCGAATGGCCAGGCAGAGGCTAGCAACAAAGTCATAATCAATATCTTGCGAAAGATGTTGGTTGATAATCCTAGAGATTGGCATAATGAGCTTGATCATACTCTGTGGGCGTATCGAACATCTAAGCGGTCACCTACAGGAACCACACCCTATGCCCTGATGTTTGGACATGATGCAGTCTTACCTATGGAGATAAGTGTCAATTCATTGAGGATTCGCGAGCAACATCAGTTAGTAGGGGAGGATTATGTTCAAGCCATGTATCAAGAGCATGAACAGCTGGATACTACTCGGATGGAAGCCTTAGATCATATAATGGTTGAGAAGCAACGAGTTGCTCGCGCATATGATGCCAGGACACGTGGCAGAAGTTTTGGAATTGGCGACTTAGTGTGGAAAACAGTACTGCCCTTTGGCGAACATGTTCGCGGCAGGGGTAAGTGGTCTCCTACGTGGCAGGGGCCTTTTGTGATTGACCAGATCGTGGGTAAAGGTGCTTACTATTTGCGAGATTTGGATGGAGAAGTCCATAATAACCCTATTAATGGGAGGCATCTGAAACAGTATTTTCCAAGTGTTTGGGCTTCTGACGATCCTTTGCCACCACAGACCACAGAACAGCCTGTTTCCCAGCAAGGGGAGCAGAGTTTAGAGCCTTAGGGTTTCGTTCGCGGAACTGGGGTCTTGTCAGTTTCATTCAGATTGCTCAACGCTTAACCTGTTTGAGGTTTTGGTTTGTTGTGCACCTGATAAAACTGGGGGGCACCATAGTTATACAGAAACCAATTAATGTGGTTTTTTTTTCGAAATTTTCGACATTTTTGGGAAGAACAAGTTGTGTTTTTCAAGCCCGGATTTATTTTGAACCAACACCTGTGGTTTACACATTGAATATAAACAATTTGTGTTTATTGATTCATACATACATTTCAACAATTACAGTGTTGAACAAGAACTGATTGCAACAAATACAGTGTTGAACAAGAACAAAGCTGCTTGAAGAAAAATATATTACAACTCCTTTCATAAAGTCTTTCTTCGAGCTTTTACAGTTTTCGTTTCATCCTCCACCTTGCGCGGCCAGCATGTTGAAAGTGAGCCGACAGTGGTGGAGTAGAAGCAACTTGATCTGACCTGGCGCGGAAGAGGCTCGACGGAGGAATCCTGTCGGCGCAGAAGCCTTCTTCGGTCCAATACCAGAAGTCAATCCCCTCACCAAGTGGAATTTGGTTCCAGTGGTGCACTTTGAGGCGACTTCAGGGCTAGGCGCATCAGATCTTATGCCTGAGGTTAGGTTGTGAAGCCTACCCAGGATTTGAGGTTTGGTTGTGAAGCCTAAGGGTTGGGATTGAAGAAAGAGGTCTGGAGGAACTGCTTTGAGACTGAAAGGAGAATACATGTTCTTGGTTGCTAAAGGTGATGAAAAGAGTTGATCACTATTTATAGGAGAAACGCTAGGTTTTCACCAAAGGGAACTGAAGGGTTTGCTATTCATTCATTGGCCAAGCATTTATCACGCGTGCTGAGTTAGTTGAATACGGTAAATGCACGATTTAATGGGCATAACGTTGCAGTTAAAGTATGAGACAATTTTCGAAAGGTCAGAGATATGAAATTAATTTGAAAAGATCTTCTGCATTCAGAATAATATTCGCGAACAAAGGTAGTACAGATGATCAACTAAATAAATTTACTGATATGTCTGATATTCGCTAAAGCAGTATCAAGGGAGTTTTGGATATTTTCTTCGTTGATCAGGGAATCTTCGATTCTGTCATCCACCTGGTTAATCATTTGCTGAAGAGTCTGGTAGGAATTCTTCTCTTGCTCCAAGACTTCTAAGTTTTTTCGGGCCTCCTCTTCGGCAATTGCTAGCTGGGCCTCAATTTCAGCTTGTTGACGTTTGAGTTCAGCAATTCGGTTAGGGAGCAAATGGGTCGCGTTATGAACAAGTCTAGTAAGACTGGTGGTTTTGGCAACCCGCTCAGCTTGGAATTTCTCTTTTTGCTGATGATACTGAGGGGCCTCCAATCGAGTGGCTCTGGCACGCTCAGATAGGGTTACAGCCTGGTTACGAATTCCCATAGACGCCGCAATTTCTTCAAGAGCCTTTCGTCAGCTTGAACTCGAAGGATACGAATGGCATCTTCGACTTGGATCCTAGTATGTGGGTGGAGAAGATCCTCGTGCTCCAGGTTACGAAGGAACAATGTCGCATCAGCAATTGAGCGGTTTGCTTGAAGAGGATCCAGCATGTGCTGAACTTGCTCTATAATGGAGGGCTTAGCATGATCAGAAGAGGAGGTCATTGGAAGGTTCTCCGGAATCTGGCAAGTGAAGAAACAGTTAGTGTTTGTAAGAATACAAACAAAAGCTGTAAAATAAAAATTGTTACCTTTGGGTTAGTTTCAGTTGGGATCACCTGTTGAAGCATTGATTGAGCAATATCATTCGCACGACCGTCATTCGCGGCAGCAGTTTCGCTCGCGAAAGAGATTTCGTTCGCGGGAGGAAGGACTGTGCGCGACTTTCGGTCGCGGGGAAACTTTCGCTCGGAGAGGAATGTTCTTCGCGCGAATGTCAGTCACTATCCTCTTCGGCGAACAGGAAATTGTCTCGCGGAGGTTTGGCTCGTTCGCAGCAACAGTTTGGAGAGGAACGAGCTTAGTACTTTCACTAAAGATTTCTCCCATCATAGTGTCCAGGACCGGAGAGGCAACTGACTCGGAGGAGGAACTAACTTCACAGACAGGAATTGGTCCCTAAAACGACAAAAGTATAATTGAGCTCAAGTTCGTTGAAATATTTCCAATTGAGTGGATTATCGACACAATACCTCTTGATTTGCTTCAGCAGGAGTCTCAGTGTCCAAGTTGGCTGAAGGAGGAGCTACCTCCCGGGCCACGGCAGAGGTCGCTTCAGCCAGAACTGTTAGGTTAGGAGCACCAGGAACAGCAGGAGGTTGACTTCATTCTTCGGGGGATCGCGCGGCTTCTGGACTAGACTGCATAGGCTGATCCACCTATAAAGCAATTATATGATTAATTGACTTGGCTACATAAGCATACGAGTTTTTCAAGTTAAATGAACCCATACCTGGGGTTGAGAAACGGTCTCTTCTGTAGGAAGACTTGGTTTGAGCCTCTTGAGAGAGTGATCTCCATTCTTGTTCGCGCGCTTCTTGGTTCTTTGAGGACGCTGCAAGGAAAAAAGAGGGTCAGAAAAGGTATATGGATCAGAAAATTGATTATTGCAGTTAGGGAGTTTTAAATACCTGGGGGGCAGGAAGCACTTCTGTTCGCACCTCAGGAGCCGAGGAAAATTCAACGCTTTGGTGAGGGCCGTCGATGGCGAACACAGCCAAATCTTCAGCATGGCGGAAGTATTTCTGATATGGCTAGAAAATCTTTATAAACGCAGATAGGTGATCTGGGTGCCATCTACCCTCGTTGATTGAAGTCCACCACCTAGTGAACTCATTATTAGCTGCGAAGCTCAGACGTACTCCACCAAGGGGATAGGTGTTAACAGGCTGGATGATGTCCTTGAAGTAGGAGGGAATGGATTCAGGATCGGTTCCAGCGTTATAGGTTTCGCGCCACGAAGTGAAATGGTTGCGGCTAGCCAATGGGGGATATGAAATGCTTTGGCACATTCCAAATTGCCTGGCGAAGAAGTTGGGAGCATAGATTTCTACTCCGGCTCTGCCTGGCAGTTTGAGGTCGCGATTGGAGAGGAGGCGCAGGAAGAAAAAGAGCTGCAGAACGTTGTGGCGATTACTAAAAATAAAACCTTCATTTACAAGTGAAGGGTATGTCCGCCTACAAACAAGTGCAATAGAATCTGAAGGCAGGTGTTCCATACTATACAGGTGGTGAAAACAGCGTGAATAACTAATGGCTGGAGGATGGGAGGCGGACACGATGGTTTGGCCTAATACCTTTTCTTTTAGAAAGCTGGTGATGGAAGAGGAACGGAAAATAGGAAAGTAGGTTTGAAGCCACAAGTCTAAAATCCAAAGAGGACCGCTAACAGATCTGTGTTTGAAGGGTTCTAAGGATAGGAAGTGTAACGCCCAGTATAGTAATCCGGTGGCTAGCTCTAAGAGGTTAAGAGGGATACCATTGTAAAGCAGCTCAGCAGTTATGGCCCAGGCGAAGGTGGGTTTGTTGGTGGCGCTGCATTCGACATATTTGAGTAGCCAGAATTCCAGGAATGCTAAGCCACTTAGATCATCATCAGTACTCCCATAGTGACTGACCCACGCGGTGTATGAATTGGGGCGAGGCTGATCAGAGGGGATTTGATGTTCCAAAGCAAGGTCGTTGAGAGGGCTTGGTGCGTTGGAGAATGGAAACCCGACAATTGTGTACACATCCAGCAGAGTAATACCCATTGGGCCTGCGGGGAGATGGAAGGTGTTTGAAGAAGTGTCCCAGAAACAGACTGCTGCTGCCAGAGGAGCTCTGTTGCAGCCAGACTTCAGAGAGAAGCAGAGGTCAATGGGATCGGCGATTCCAACGGCTTGCCATCGTTCAAGGTCTTTACTGCGGCGTTGTTGGTACCACTGGATCTCGGCATCATTGGTGTTCGGCCATTGCCCAAATCTGGTCTGGGCGTCTGACTTCTGCCAGTCGACGAAGGAAGCTTCTTCCTTGCGGAAAACTAAATGGGGAATTCGGGATGCATGTTGACGATAAGGTGTTTGAAATTGGCTTGGGAAGAGATCGACCCAAGGACCCAGGTCGCAGGAATTGTCAGGCTTAACTTTCAGCCAAGAGCCTTTTTGTTTTGGAGCAGGTCGGAAATCAGCCATGGCTTGGACGAAGTCTAGAGCTTCATGCTCAGAAGGGGTTCTGGGTGAGGTTTTCACAGCAGAGAAAGTATGTTTGGGTGCCATTGATTTGGAAGTAGGAGCGGCGGCGGTTTGTCTCAGGAAGGTTTGAAAAGAGTTGCAGAGGGAAATGATGGTTGAGTGTTCTGAGGAGTTCGATAATGAAAGGACGTTTGCTTTTGTTTAAATCAATGCCAAGGTATAACTCTTTTCGATTTTCGCAAACGGGCTTAATCTCAAGAGCTGGGGGGCAATGTTAGATCCAAAAGTAAAAAGCCCATTTATAGAAAAGCAAGTGGACCGATGCCTACGGTCAAGAAGGTCAGAGGACGCTTAGAGAGTCAAAAGCGCTCGCGAGGAGTACAGTAATGAAGCACGCTCGCGAAGGGAGATGGTTTGTTCGCTGAGGGAAACGCGCTCGCGAAACGGGGTGTGTGTTAGCAAAATGCGTTCGCAGATGGAAAAACGTTCGCGAGAGTATTATAAGAAACGAAGCACGTTGTTACAAGATGTTAAGTTACCAACAGAATAGTGTTGGGCTTATAGGTTTGGGCTTTAAGAGTTTGTCTTGCACTACAAGAAGGATTATTGGATGCCATGCCTTGATTCGCAAGTAAATATCTACCCTAGTATTCACTATATAAAGGGGTTGAGATACAAGAAAAAAAAGGAACGACATCTATCAATAAACAGACAACAACTTCGCCACGCGAAAGTCTTCAAGCCTCTCCGGAGCAACTAAGCCTGATCCGTCAGCAACCGTAGTCTGATCCGTCAGCTACACAAGGGACTTAATCCGTTAAGTCTGACAGGTTTCAATCCGTTGAAATCTCACTACTCCCCCGTTCAATCCGTTGAGCAGTTTTTACTCCCGCCACCAGTTCTGGAGAATCCGTTCACCAGTTCATATTCTGCATATCTTGATACCCGCTGCTTAGTTTCTTTGCATACTAAGTAAGATTCGGCCATCCGCAAAGGTTGGAGAAAAATCCTAGAGGGACTTTTCCCTTGTAGGTCTAAAGAGAGAACCCAGTACAGAGGAAGAAGATCGGCGTCTGTCATGGTCGCTGTGAGAAGAAGTCAGAAGAGGGACGCGAGCAGCATCCAACTTCAAGGTTGTACCTGACCCAAAGGTACTGGCACGCCTAGCACAAATTTACAAGCCGGTTGTTTGAAGGACTGCAAATTCTACACCAAACAATAGTATTTAGACTTCAGTTGCAATTTCAAGGGCTTTGGTCTCTACCTCTAGATATTGTTCTTTGTTGACTTATGGTGATGGATAGAGTAAATGTTGTATATGGAGTTCTACTATGAATGGTTTAGTTGTTTTTGGATGATTTACTGTAGGACTAGAGACGTCTTGACATATATTTATCGAATGGTGGGTCTGACATGTTTCAGACATTGTTATGCGCATAGCTTCTGATGTTCTTAGCTCTTGCATCTTCTCATTACATTGTAAATCTCCTAGAGAAGAAGATGCCAAAATTATATCCCATTTTCACTTGTTATGAATTTTCAAGTAATTATACCCATATATTTAAGCTAATACATGTTCTTGCAGCTTGTAAAACTTCCCGGCACTCCAAATGTTGATGACATACTAAAAAAGTGTCTAGAACACCGATGAACGAGTGATGACCTGTAAGTGTTTTCACCCTCACTATTCTCTCTCTCTATGCATCCCAGTATATCTATTTCCTGTTCGTTTAGCATTCTGCACTGGCACCAGTTCTGTCCACCATGAATCTGATTAAGTCAAATAATGATTAAGTTAAAACAATAATGAGGGAGAGTAAAACACGGATGCACATGTGTATGTTGTTTCCAGTTGTTATGTAAACCTGACCATGTGTTAATGTGCTGGGTGTATCAGGTTTGTTTCAAGTCTTATGGTTTTATATACTTTGTGGAAAAAAGATTTGGTCTAGACCATCAGAACAATTCTGTAAGTTTAATTTGTTTGATTCCTTATTCAGTTCGCTACATCAAATGATTTACTGCAAGTTTCATGGCTGCATGTGATGAATACATTTATGTATTCAGTGGGGGGATGGGGACTAGGAATAGTGATTAGAATGTTTAATTTTCTTTCGAGTGTGGGAAAATAATATCACTTCTTCAGTTCTTCTAGTGATATTGCTCTCATGTATATTTTTTCAACTCAAAGCTTCATGGATTCAATCTACTACGAGAAACTTGAAGTGGGTGTCGAGATAGTTGATATGATTGAATACTAATTGATATTGTTGATCTTCCATAAAAAAACTGATATTGTTGAGAAAGTTGTTTTTATCAGATGAGGAAATTTATACATAATATAATGCAGATCGGACCATACATAATAGTACGTAGCACTGGAATGTATATTCAATTGTAGATACAAATTGTCATCATTCCTTCATCTTCTCTAGCCTTAATTACAACAATACTTGTTTGACTGCTTGATACATGGCCCTAAGGCTATAGCTAGTTGAGCTTCACAGGGAGTGTCGTGAAAAATTCATCACAAGCTAACTAGCTGGCTAGGGTTTAGATGGGTCATGCAGAAACAACTTGGTATCGGCACAAGGGGCAGAAAGGCTTCTTCTCAAGCCAGTGAAGGATGCATTTTCCATGAAAATGGTGTGAGCAGCGCAAGCGAGCAAGTGGAAGTGGCGGTGGTGGCCGTGTTCTTGCTCGTCGTGGCTTCTTGGCGATGGTGAGGCGGCTACTACTGCGTTGTTGTTTCTTGCCCCTTGCAGCAATAATCAGGTCTTCCATACAGATAACACAGGAAGGCGTCTGACTAATGATATCTTGTGCAATTTCCAAGCTACCATCATTGTCAAGTCTCACTTTCTCCAAACCCTCGACTGATGACATCGCATTATTGCATTGTCGACGGCCTCAGCGGCAGCAGATGGGATATAGATGGCTATCGCTTCTGTCACGTCGACATCAATGACAGTAATTGTGGAGGGGATGGAGGGCACTAGGTCCTCTTGAACCACCCTAAACAATTCTGTGATAACAGATCGTTCCGCAGTCACGCCTGTAATATAGTATCATCTCACGGGAGGAAGCATCAAAGGAGTGTCTATTCGCCAAAACTGGATTGCCATAAACGATTGGAGAATCAAAACGATCTGTGAATGCACACTTAAGGAAGACCCATAACTTGATTTGAATCAAGTGCTCATGATCACTTCCTCCTGGGTTGGGTTCTGTTGTGTACCACACTTTACTCTCGAAAGAATATTTTCAAAGGAATTCATTCTCGCTTGAATCGAAGTGGAAGGGATGAGTGAAGAATGAAACGGAAAGGAATTGGAAGGGAGTGAAGAATGAAACGCGCCCTCTCTGGTTGCAGCGTCTAATATCTATTACATCATTTACCATCAACAGAGGAAATGCATAAAACGGACTGCCGGATAAGTTTCTTCCATGAATCCTATCAAGCTTTGAGTTGTAAAAGATATATCAAGCTTTGAGTTGTAAAAGATATATCTGCTCAAGCTTGTAGATGACATGCATGAGAGCAATATCGATCAATAGAAGAAGTGATTTTATTTTCCCACACTAGCTCGAAAGAGAATTAAAATTCTAAAAACTATTCCTAGTCCCCCATTGAAACAAAAGAGAATCCAAGAAAAAAATGCTTATTAATTAGAAGGAGAGACTATTCCTAGCTATAGTGTTCCACTGTTCCTCATGGGAGACACAGTAAAACTTTGTCCAAGTAGAGAGAGATATTAATAAGATTTTAACCCTAGCTATCGTGGTTAATTAGTAAAAAAGGTGTCAATACTAAACCACGGCATTTCAGAAAAAAAATCTCCATAGATATATTGAGAAATTATCGAATATTGATGAAAATTTTACTAAAATTTATATAGAAATTATATATTCGATCTAAAATATACTAAATATAAAATATCAAATATATATATATATATAAATTAATATTGGTGTTCGTAAAAAAAAACAGAAATTTTGAAAGAATATTAATAATATTTTAGTCTAAGAGGGAGGAGATGGAGTACTTGGATAATTGGATTGATGCTTTAGGTAGAAGCTAGGGAAATACATTGTTGATCGATCTATATATGCACAACCAAAAGCTGAATTTACAAAGCTGAGAGATTAAAGGACTCTATAATGCATGATCAAAAGCAACAGATAACTACCTAAAATAATGATTTGTGAATTAACATCATTTCAGATACATATAAATTATGAGTTAAAATATAATGTCGTATATCTGAAGCTGGAAGATTTGGAATCCCCTATAGTGGACAAGATTCATTTGTAAGATATCACTATCAGACAACTACTTTAGCCGACAAAATTTTTTCGACTGCATAGAAGTCGGAAAAAAACCGTCGGTTAAGACTTTAGCCGACGAAATTACTGTTTATCGTCGCCTAAAGTCATTTATTTAGCCGACGAAGAAATTTTTTGTCGTTTAAAGTGGACTTTAGGCGATGAATTTTTGGACCTTAGGCGACAAAATTTCGTCGGCTATAATTATTTATTTAACCTTAATCGACGAATTTTATTAAATTTCGTCGGCTATAGTTATTTATTTTACTTTAGTCGAAGAATTTTATTAAATTTCGTCGACTATAGTTATTTATTTTATTTATTTATTTAACTTTAGCTGACAAATTTTATTAAATTTCGTCGGCTATAGTTATTTATTTTATTTTTTTAATTCTTGTATTTTTGATTAATTTTTTTTCTTTCGTTTTTTCGCCACCACACCACTGTCCGGAGGTGGTGTTTGGAGGAGGAGGATGAGTTGCGATGGATGAGGAGAAGGAGAAGCTAGGTGGAGGAGAAAGTTAGGAGAGGGAGAGGGAGATGAGGAGGAGAAGGAGAACTAGAGGAGGAGGAGGAGGAGGAGAAGGAGAAAGAGAGTAGAGGAGAGGAGAGGGGGATGGGGAGTTGCCGCCAGAGGAGGAAGAGGAAGAGGAGGAGAATAAGGAAGAGGAAGAGAGATGAAGAAGAGGAGGAGGAGGAGGAGGAGAAGAAAGAAAGATATATAAAAAATTTAAAATTTTCAGCAGGATTTTGAACTTTAGCCGACGAAATTTATTAAAATTCGTCGGATAAAGTTTAAAATTATTGGTGGGAATTTTGAAAATTTTGAACTTTAGTCGACTAAATACTCTAATTTCGTCGGCTAAAGTTCAAAATTTTAGTATGAGATTTTGAAAATTTGAAGGTACTTTAGCCGACAAAGGGTATTTCGTCGGGTAAAGTGCCTTATATTTTATTTATTTATTTAACTTTAGCCGACGACGAATTTTAATAAATTTCATCGCTATAGTTATTTATTTAACTTTAGTCGAAGAATTTTAATAAATTTCGTCAGCTAAAACCCTAAACCTTAGCCAACGAATACCCTAATATTTCGTCGGCTATGCTATAATAAATAAAATAAAAATTTTATACCACTGGTTGCGTCTCATCGATTTGAAATTATTTTCAGTTGAAGGTCTGACCAAAATACGTAATTTAGATAGTCAAATGACCGTTTCCGTGCGTTTAGGGGTTTGACTTACATGATTAACCGTAAGGATCGAGCCCTTAACGTTGTCGGATCAAGTTGATTTTTTTTTCTATAGACATATTTCGACATCATGATCATATCAGACAGTCGGATTTTTGTTTCTCAAGTTTGATCATCGGAATCACAGTATGCCTACTAATTTTGTATAACTTGTTTACTAAGTTTTAAGTAAATGTTCCGTTTCAAAAACAAACTCTATGTAGAACCTTTAAACGTAAAAAAATCGTGAAATAAGATATGACCAGAATGGTGAAATACGTCTACGGTTGAAAAATCACGTAATTCCGGTTGAAAAATATATGTTATTATATGTTTTAAAAATAAAAATAAATCTAAAAATTAAAATCCGAGTACTTCCCGACTACTCCTCTACTCGTTAGTCCCCAACCGACCGACCGACTAACGACTTTTAAAACCTGATCTCTTTGACCAAAAAGAAAGAAAGAAAGTCTGATGGACCTAAGATTTTAGAAAAATTGGTTATAAGTACGTAATTTCACAAAAATTAAGCGCAGCAGGCCAACGCATAGACGGTTTTACTTCCTAACTTTTATATTGCACTTTTATGGTTAATAATAGGGTGATGAGTTTATTGGCATGAACATGATCAAAGCCGACTATGTACTCCATCATGCATGATATGTCGAATGAAACTATCTATAGAAAATTCTTAATACACCATTTATAGCAGTTAACCGGTTGTCAAGCCAAATAGAAGAGGAATTTGTAACCCTTGGTATTCAACTTTCGTCCATGATCAATATAAATACTGAGATTATCAAGTTCATGTTTACATTATACGTACGAAGGGTTCAGATAGGCTATGATCAAGAATTTTAATATTATACATTTTCATAATTAGAGATCAGATCTGAACCTCCGTACTAAACTATCTAGCTCGTAACTGAAATTGAAGCAACAGAACTATAAGTAAAGAATAAATTAATTAGAATCCACCAATCAGTTTTGATCTGAATCCACAAGTCAATCTCGAATCCACGAGGTTTTGAGAAGAACTCAAAAATTTTGTTTTATAATAAGATAAAATATCAAATACAACTGATAAAACCTCTTTATATATGAGCAAATAAACTCTAGGGCAACTAACAAACCTAAAAGCTCAATGATTAAAACATAAAAAAAACAAAACACTACCAGAATAAGTAGCATAGCCGAAGAAAAAAAATTAACAGGCCGACAAAAATTTTTTTCGTCAGCTAAAATCTATTTTAGCCGACGAAAAAAAATTTCGTCGCCTAAGTGAAATTTTCGTCGGCTAAAGTGGACTTTTAGCCGACGAAATGTTGTGTCGTCGGCTAAAATAGTTTTTTTCGTCGGCTATAGTTCACAGACTATAGCCGACGAAATTTTAAAACTTTAGCCGACGATATATATAATTTCGTCGGCTAAAATTCTTTATATTTCCAGATCTAGACAGTAGCTGATTTGAAAGAAAAAACGGGAGAAAAAGTTTTGGGGTTGGCGAAATTGTTGGGTGTTGTCGAAATCTGTCCGAAATTAGTTTGTGGCGCTATATATAGGTACGTATATGTATATATCTTGTTTTTGAGTTGATTTAAGAGTTTTATTTTCGTTATGCACATTGATTTTGAGTTTTAATTAGAGTTGATTATATTGTGTTTTGAGTGTGATTGAGTTGATCGATTTGGGTTTGATAATATATATGAAGTTGTTGTTATATATATATATATATTAATTTGATTATATTAATTAGTAATTATTATATATATGCATGTATATATATATATATATATTAATTGTACGTTAACTGCAGATATAATATAAATTGAATGATTCGTAAATTTAATTAATTAGCGTTTATACATATATATTATGTTATCTTCTCAGGATATGGATAAGAGTTGGATTTCGCTTCCAAAATGGGACAAAAGATATGCTAAAGGAGTTGTTAGTTTTATTGAATATGTGATGAATAATGCTAAAGGGAATACAATTTTCTATTGTCCGTGCACTAAATGTCAGTGTCGCAGCGATATGTATCGATTTCCAATTGACAAGGTTTGGCAGCACCTTAAAAGTAATGAGTTTTGGGAGAAGTACACATGTTGGATATATCACAGTGAAACATCATCAAGGGGTCCGCATGATCATGGGCAATTTTCTGAGACGGGCAGTACATCCAACGATCCAACAACGGCCTTCATCAACGATATGTTTCCTTATGAGAGGGGTGTATGCTCTGAATGACCGTATATGTCTGAGCCGGTGCAGCCCTTCCCTAGAGTTGTCAACACTGCTGGTATTGACAGGTACAACAAACTACTTGCTTTCCAACAGACCCCTGTGTACCCCGGTTGTCAGAAAACGGTTCTTGAAAGTGTGATAGACGTTATGAAGATTAAAGTTGAGACAAAATCGACTGTGAAGGCTGTTGATGAGTATCTATAGTACACTGATTCGATGCTGCCCCACGGTCATCGTCTTCCTACCACTCATCATAAGATCCGATGTATACTGAAAGATCTTGGGCTTTCCTACATCAAGATCCATGCATGCAGATATGATTGTGTTCTCTTCTGGGGTAAAGATCCAGAAGGGAATGACCTTGGTGACCTTGACACATGTCCAGTATGTCAGAGTGACAGGTATAAGTTGACTCCTGCAGGCAATAGGAAACCTATGAAGGTACTTCGGTATTTCCCGTTGAGGGATAGGCTGGAACGGTTGTACATGTCATCACACACGGCCAAATCTATGAGATGGCACGCTGATAGGGAATTGCAAGGCGAAGATACCCTTATACACCCTGCTGACGAGGAGGCCTGGAAGCATATAGACAGGGAGTTTCCTCATTTTGCGTCTGAGGTCCGAAATGTGAGGCTCGGGCTCTCATCCGACGGGTTCAATCCTTTTGGCAACATGAGTCTTCAATACAGTGTATGGCCGGTGATTTTGGTACCATACAATCTTCCTCCATGGATGTGCATGAAGAAGGAATACAATATGTTGAGTTTGTTGATTCCGGGACCCGGTTATCCAGGGAAGTGTCTCGATGTGTATTTGAGACCCTTGATTGAAGAGCTTAAGTTTTTTTGGGACGTTGGTCATCCCACTTATGATAAGTTCATGCACGAGATGTTCCAGATGCATGCTATGGTTGTTGGTACCATTAGTGATTTTCCTGCTCGTGGGATGTTGTCGGGCAACGTTGTTAGGGGATACAAGGCTTGTCCAGAGTGCCTAAGCGATGAAGGGAGCAGTAGTCATTGCAACAAGATATGTAGATTGGGTCACCGTACTCTCCTTCCGTATGATCACGAATGGCGGTTCGATGACAAGGCATTTGATGGGACTGTAGAACTTGGTGTGCCTCCTAGAAGATGGACAGGGGAAGAAATTTTAGCAGTGCTTAATGAGTATGATTTTGGACAGCTCAGCAATCATCCCGACATAGTGGCGGCAATACCTGACAGACCCGACAGGTATAAATTTTGGACACATAAGAGCATATTCTGGGAACTCCCATACTGGAGTAAGTTGTTGATCAGGCACTACCTAGATGTGATGCACATAGAAAAGAATGTGTGTGACAGTGTGGTGGGAACCGTGCTGAACTTGGAGGGAAAGACGAAAGACGGTCCGAAGGCACGCATTGATCTAAAAAAATGGAGATACGAAGACATTTGTGGTTGAAAGAAGGGAAGAAAAAAATGCCTCAAGCTCCGTACACCGTGAAGCCTGAACAGAAGAACGTAATTTTCAGGTGGTTGAGTTTTGTGAAGTATCCTTCAGGCTACGCAGGAAATATAGCCCGGTGTGTAAACATTCGGGACAATAAAATGTACGGGTTAAAGAGTCATGACTGTCATATTCTGCTACAACGTCTCTTCCCGATTTTCATTCGACCCTTCCTTCCCCGTCAGGTGGTGGAGCCGTTAGTAGCGTTGTCAAGATTCTTCCAGAAGTTATGCACAAGGGAAGTGACAAAATCTGATCTCCGGGAAATGCAACAGGACATTATTTATATCATGTGTAAATTTGAGAGAATATTTCCTCCAAATTTTTTTGACATCATGCCGCACCTGATGATCCATCTTCCCGAGCAATTGTTGCTTACCGGTCCAGTACACTATACTTGGATGTATCCTATGGAAAGGTATGTTTTTTACACCTAATGTTTTTATTGTACATGTTCATTGTATAATCGTAACATATGACAACAAATTTATTTATTTACAGACAACTTGGAGACTACAAAGCTTATGTGGCTAACAAATCCGCGCCTGAAGGATGTATAGCAGAAGCATATATTGCGTACGAGTGCGTCACCTACATGAAGTTGTATCTAGGAGCATTGAAGGAAACTCCACAAACCATACCGGTTGATGAACCGAAGTTTAACCTTTCCATAGTCTCAAATGATGTTGAAGTTTATGGAATTTTACCAGAGTCCTACAAGTTGCAACCCCATGAGCTCGTCATAGCCCATTGGTGGGTATTGATTAACTGTTAAGAAGTTGAATACTGGAAAGACATCCATCTACACTGTCCAGACATTCAAGGTGATCTCGACTACCACAACAAGGAGTTCGCGAACTATTTTGGCGATTGGGTATGTAATTCTTTAGCTCTGTTCATAGCTCATTGATTGCATAATTATTCATATTTACAATACATTGAATCTTTGGTTGCAGATGAACCATATTCAATTTGATGGTCACCTAAATTGGTCTCACGAACTAAGACTTCTAGCTATGAAGCCGATAATGTCAAGAGTTTACCCGATGTGCAAGGTCCGGACAGAATACGTAATTTAGGTGGCCAAATCACCGTTTGTTTGTGTTTAGGGGTTTGACTAACGGGATTGACCGTGCGGATCGAGCCCTTACGTGTGTCCGATGATGCTGAAATTTTACCCTCACACATGTTTCAACATAATGAAGATATCTGACGGTCGGTTTTGTGTTTCACAAGATGGATTGTCACAATCAAAATATGCCTACTAATGTTATATAACTAATTTACTAAGTGTTAAGTAAATGTTCCGTTTTAAAAACAAACTATACGTAGATGCTTCAAACAAAAAAAAGTCGTGAGATAAGATATGACCGGAACGATGAAATATGTCTACGGTTGAAATTTCACGTAATTCCGATAAGTTTCGGTGCCAATACTTGCGGTCATTGCATTTTTTCTATTCGTTCATCATAGAGGACGCCCTATCTCCGACGGTTATTTTTCTTATAAATTTTATACTGCTAGTTGCGTCTCCTCCATATGAAACTATTTGTAGTTGAAGGTCCGGACAGAATACGTAATTTAGGTGGCCAAATCACCGTTTGTTTGTGTTTAGGGGTTTGACTAACGGGATTGACCGTGCGGATCGAGCCCTTACGTGTGTCTGATGATGCTGAAATTTTACCCTCACACATGTTTCAACATAATGATGATATCTGACAGTCGGTTTTTCGTTTCACAAGATAAAACATATAAATTGTGCATGAACTTACTAAATAATTATAAAATATACTTTAGCCGACGAAATTACTAAACATTCGTAGTAATTTCGTCGGGTAAAAGTGGGACTATAGCCGACGAAATTACTAAAAAATTTCGTCAGCTATAGTTGGACTTTAGCCGACGAAACTAGGGTTTTGTCGTAGGCTAAAGTGGGACAATAGCCGACGAATTTTTTATTTCGTCGGCTATAGTTCTTCCTATAAATTCGAACCCAGCGAGACAGAACCCCACTTTCTCCACTTTCTCCTTCTCGGCCGGACGCTTTCTCCCTCTCCTCTCGATTTTCTTTCACTATTTTCGACGGTTTCCGGCCTCCACTCCGCCTCCCTCATCTCCCAAACAAATAAGGTATGCAATTTCATGTTTATATTGTATTATAGAACTAATTTCATTTGTTTTTTCAATATATTGCATTATATTGAATTGTGTTGAATTATATTGTGATAATGTTGAATTGTATTATGATAATGTTGAATTGTATTATGTTGTGATAATGTTGAATTATATTGGGTGTATTTACTGAATTTGGGTGTATATTTGGGTGTATTTAGTGATTGGGTGAATTTGGGTGTATTTGGGTGAATTTGGGTGTATTTGGGTGAATTTAGGTGTATTTGGGTGTATTTGGTGATTTTTAATATATTTGGAAATTGGGTGTATTAAGTAAATTGGAAATTTTTAATATGGTTGGGTATATTAAAATATTGAATGGTATATTTAATATATTTGGGTATATTACAATTTTAATTGGTGTATAAAAATAAATTTTTGTTAATGTTGTTCATTTTTTTATAATTTTATACATTTAACAAAATATTAATTATATTATTTAGGATGAAAGGATTATTTAGTAAATCGAAGAGTTCGAAGGGCCAAAGGGGTGAATCGTCGGAGGGAACGTCTAGCAACCCTCGGGGTTCGTTTCAAGGCCCAATGACGGCCCGACGGGCGTCTCTTCTGGAGCCGACACATTCCTCCAGGCAGCCGACACATTCCGGGGTACAGATGCCGCCGCCTCTTCTCTTCCTTTCGCGCTTCATACCGGCAATACCTGCAGTCGATGACTCAGGGGCGCCGATTTATCCACTACCCCCGCAGGTGACCCCATCAGCGGTGTATCTGTTCGTGCCGTTTGCTACAGAGTTAATTTCTGCGAGGGTATCATTGTCGGCGACAGAGTCGGAGTCCGTCGCATCCGCCCCAACGCCCTCAGGTAATGATTATATAAGTAATTTGTTATGTTATAATGTTATAATAGAATTAATTTACTAATCATCAATTTATGATAGCACCGTCGGAGCCAAGCCGACAAGGAAGAAGGGAGGTCCGGTCACGGGGAAAGCTCTCGAGAAGACAGTGAGTACCTCGGGAAGGATCTTCATTGATACTGACGGGGATGGGAACGTAGTATCGGGCGGCAAGACGAGGATGTACTCTGGCCGCGTGGGAGCGCTTATTAGGGATAGAGTCCCTATGTTGTGGTCAGACTGGGGCGAGGTCCCACAGGAGGTTAAAGACATGGTCCACAACGCCATGTTGGTAAGTATAACAAAATTCATATTTAACATTATTTATTACATTGTAGATTTATGAACGTCTAAACTAATAAATGTTTAAATGCAGGTGTGGTTTGACGTTCCCGAGTACCTGAGGAACACCTGGGCGGACGTTGTGCACGGGGGAAGGTACGTTGCAAAGTTAAGGACAAAAGAAAATTATGTATAATTAATAATATTTATATTTTTTTGGCGTATTACAGGTACAAGGAGTGGAAGAACGAGTTACGGACCCACTGGACTACGCATGGGAACGAACGTTCTGGCACCCCCCTTGAGTTCCAGTTCAGGGAGTACGAGTGGCGTTGGCTTCTGATATCGGAATTCAACAACCCACATAAACAGGTAATTAAAAATAATTATTTATTATATTGAATTATATTTAATACGTTTTAAAATATTTTACTAATTTGATTCCTTTGTAGGCCGTTTCCCGGGTGAACGCTCAAAACCGGCAACGCAACATGAGGAACCATCATGCCGGTTCTAGACCTTTCGCATCGTTGATGGAGGAGGCAGCCAGGGAACATCCAGAGGTCAACCGGTACGTCTATACGTACGAGAAGGCATATCCTGACGCCCAGGAGGATATTGTAAGTCGTTTTACGTTTTAAAATTTAGTAAATTATATTTATATATATATATATATTTTAAAATGTTAATTATTTTTTTTCCTATCAAATTAGGCGAGGGTGAGGGAGGCTAGTGACGAGGTGATGACTGCTATAGTCAGGGAGACATGGCCTGACACGCAAGAGGAAGACATGTCCGAAGCCATGTCCCGGGTCGACACTTCGGATCTCAGCGTTGGGGCCAGGATCATGGGCACAACATTCCCACCGCGAGGAAATAACTTCTACTGTCGGGGTCTGGGAAAGAAGGGCGAGGGGGTACTGAAGACCACTCCCGGGTTTCAGAAAAAATGAGCCTCAACCAGCAGCAGAACGACTCAGCTTGAGGCGGAAGTTCAGATGTTACGGGAACAGCAAGCCGCCCAGGCAGCATATACTGCCGCGAGAGAGGCCGCCCAGACAGCATATACTGCCGCTTTACAGGAGTATAATGCAGCAGTATGTGCCACCCAGCAGGCACAGCAGCAGCATATGTTCCAGTACATGCAAGATTTTTCAGCTGCACAGCTTCAGGGACTTCCGCTTCCGCCCATGCCCACGCCTATTCCCTTACCTCAACCGCCGCAACCTCCCCAGCAACCTCATCCTGGCGCAGATATTGATTTAGACGATATCGACTTCATTTAGTTTTTTAGGTTTATGAACAATTCTTTATTTAGTTTTTTAGGTTTATGAACAATTATTTATTTACTTTTTAGGTTTATTAACAATTTATAAATTGAAAATTTATTGCAAAATGTTTATGTTACTTTTGATGGTGTGTTGTTGTTGGTTATGAAATTGTTTCTGTAATTTGCAGCTTGCTTGTATGGTAATTTATAATTTTTTTGGGTTTGTAGTATAAAAAGTACTATAGCCGACGAAATTCACCATATTTCGTCGGCTATACTAGTTTTTTTTTTCAACAACCTTTAGCCGACGAAATATGGTAAATGCAGTCGGCTATGATACTTATAGCCGACGAAATATTGTAAATTTCGTCGGTTTTTCTCTATTTAATTTTTAATTTTTAAAATACTTTAGCCGACAAATTTGAAGACCCTCTTGTGCACGCTGCACAAGCTTTTCTTGATGACTTATGTGCTACTATGAGAGCTAGAAGATCATCTTCATGTGCTAATGTTTAGTTGTGTTTCTGTTTTTGTTTGAGCTTTGTTGGGCTCCGTTTGTAACCAAAAAAAGAAAAAAAAGAAAAAAGAAAAGGCAGCAACATACTCGATGTAGCAGGTAGGAAGCTAAAAAAATTTAGAGATAAAAAGAAACATATATAGCAGAGATACGTCTCAACATTTCAAATGCTACGTGATGTGTTTGATGTGTCGACCTAATTTTAGAAGATACTTTTAAGAAGACATCAATAGTCCATTAAGAAGATACTATATATTCTCTAATTTTAGACAATTGGTGTCAAAATAAAGGCAAATTAGCCAACTTACCCCTGTATTTTCCTATACCTGCCTGATTCACCCCTTGATTATTCAATTTAGAATATTTACAACCACACTTTTTCAATTGCTGTCGATTCACACCATACTGTTAACTTTTCGATTTTCCATCCGTTCACCGTGAACTTTACCTCACTTTCCTAATATGTGATGGGTATTTTCATCATTTTCATTACTACAAAAAAAACAAAAAACATTAGGGGAATGAGACTAGTAATTATTTACAATAATTCAATATTATTAGAGCTGACACAACAAAATTATAAGTCTAAAAATCCACATATCCATTGATTAACTTTCAAAAGAAAAAAATCCATAATTGCCGTTCAAGCTACATCTGGTATCATATTGGTTTAACCAAACTAAAAGCATAATTAACCCTTCATTTTAAAATACCAAAATATTGATCTATTCTTTAATCAGTTCAATATCCTAAGTTCCTAGCAGAGAGGCTACTCAAGATCTTAACAAAAACTTCTAATCTTTAGCATCTAATGCATATATTGTTGGTAGGAGCACCATTGCCCATACTTGATTCACTTCTATATCTAGACATAGGTTGAGATGAGGTTGCCTCAATACTAGTAGTAGAATGCATGCATGGCCAATTGGGTTATGAGTGGAATGATTGACCTGAAAAACAAGGTGGTGAAAGAAAAATGTGAAAGTCAGTCGATTATGTGGAATATGTAAATTAACTTGCATATTGTCCTGATCCTCTTCCAATTCTTGGAAGAGCTTGTCCTCCACCAATACCAAGCTAGGCTTGCATGTTGCCCTCTACCTCTAGTGGGAGTAATGAATTGGCCACTTCCCGGCCTTCTGGTAAATGCAGTAGTATGTCCTCCTCTAGTAACGTAACTTGTAGATTGTGACATTCCTTCGGTACTTGCAGCAGCTTGGCTCCCTCTAGTATTGAAGCTTACAAATTGTCCTCTTCCTCTTGTTGAAGCAACAAATTGTCCCCTTTCTCCACTATTGCCCCTGACTCTGACATATTGAACACCATGTGTTCCCTGCAATTTATATATTTACATTACAAACTCAAAAGTAATTATTGCAAGAAATAAAAAATAGTAACAAAAACTTGCTTATATGTGTTTGTGTTGTCTGGAATACGAGAGAGAGGTTCTAATGCTTGTTCTCTATGAGAACATAAGAAAGTTATAGTTCCACAAGGCACATGGAAAAGTGATGTAATATTGAAGATGGAAAAATAATTCAAACAGTGTCCGACCTTTTGGAGAAGCAAAACTTTGGTGTCTCACGTTTCAAAAACTTCATAACGGTATCCCACGTTCTTATCTTGACTGAAGAAAGGTATCTGGAACCGTTAATTTCGGTAAAAAAAACAACGACAGACTTTTTTGACGTAAAAAGATTGATTTACTATTTGTTTTTTAAGAACCTTTGTTCTTCTTTTTATCTTTAAATAATAATACAAAAGCAAAAAAAATCCATGTTTATTCATTTTTCATCTCTAAAACTCCATGTCTTTAAAATTAAGAACAATAATTAATTAGATAAAATAAAATAAAATAAGAATGAATATAACTTAGTAAATAGAAAGAAAAGAAAAAAGATTGTCATCTTCGTCTCTATAGGAGAAAAAGAGAAGGAATAAGCGCCGCCGTCGGAGAAAGAGAAAAAAAGATCTGCATAGCTGGAGGAGGAGAAATGAAAAATGAAAAGTAAAAAAATGTTAATGGAAAAATAGAAATAGACGAACATACCCTTTTGGTAGAAATTGAATATGTACATATTTCTGGTATTCTCAAATTAGTTGGTATGAGTTCTATCTTTTTTATTATGATTTTCGCCTTATAATTTTTCAAAAATTGTAAGGTTTTTATTGGCAAATGTGTCAAACGGTGACAAGCGTGGCTCGTGGATCATCCGTGTATCAATACTGTCCCAACTTAACCACCTTTAAGGCGTTGAGTTTTAACTACAAAAGGCCTCGGTACAATTAGGAATGATTCACTCAAGTATATGTTGTATTTTATTTGTCACTTTTCTGATGTGTAATCTCTCCTCTCCAACACTCTCCCTCACGTGCAACCTAACTTTTAGGTCAGCACGTGAAACTGATTAAGAAACTGAACCTGGGCCTCATGCTCAATCGAAAGAACTCCAAACTCCGAACCCTAAACTCCAAACTCCAAACTCCGAAGGAACTCCAAACCAAACTCTGAAACAACTTCAACCAAACCAGAGCCATGATCTCTGAAAGAACGCACCCGGGCTCATGGTGAAGCAACTGGAGAGGGGCCCGTTCTGATACCATGTCAAACGGTGACAAGCGTGGCTTGTGGATCATCCGTGTATCGATATTGTTCCAACTTAACCATCTTTAAGGCGTTGAGTTTTAACTACAAGAGATCTCGGTACAATTAGGAATGATTCACCCACATATATGTTGTATTTTATTTGTCACTTTTCTAATGTGAGATCTCTCATCTCCAACAAAATGTGTTAGAGGACCAGAACAAGTACGTCTTGAAAGTAGATCCTCAACCTTGCCCCATGCCTCGGTTTTCATGTTAGCTGAATTGCAGCTAGCTAGACTCTGTTTCTAAGTTTCAATGATATATATGAATGACAAGTTTTATATCTTCAAAAGCAATCACTTGATACAAATGGCTCTTTACACATGGACATTGCAAATGTCAAATATATTAGTAGAGTAGTAGGCCGTGGTCACAATTAGCCTCAAGTCCCCATTGTTAACAAGTTACACCAATGGGTGGCTTCCTGGACAACTAGTAAACCAAATGGCTAGCAAAACCAAATGGCTTCCTGACCAAATAGTCAACCCAAGAGGCCAAAAACTGGTATAAATGTTTCAACTATGCAGTGGCGGATCCAGGATTACGATCTTGGGTGGGCTTGAAATTTTTAACCAAAGAAAGAAAAAATGTGGAGAATCTCGACGCTGCGAGAGAAATTTATTGATTGAAAGTAAATGATACATCTAGTCAGGGGAGTACAATATGATAGCATAAACTAACAAAATTTAACTCTACGAGTCGATGAAGCTTCAAACTCTTCAATCACCTCCTCATTAGTAATAGATTCAGCATACTCTTTCTCAATATGAAGGACCATACAATCACCAAGAAATTCATCTCCCATTTTGCTTCTAAGTTTATTCTTAATGATGTTCATAGCTGAAAATGCCCTTTCAGTGGTTGCTGTAGAAACTGGAATAGTCAAAACTAAACAAATCAATCTATAAAGCATAGGGAAAAATTCAGACTTCCTTGTTTGAACCAAGGTGCGACACAAGTCAGCAATGGACTCCAAATTTTGGAACTTCGGATCACTACACATATCTTTCTCATAAAATGCACACTCTAATTCAAGAGCATACATTTCACCATTATCGAAATCTTCAGGGTAAAACTGTTTTGCAAGATTGCAAACACCTTGACAGTTAAAATTCCTGAAGTTATCATGAGGATCCAAAGTTGAACAAAGTTTAAGGAGATCTGATGTTTCATTTGAGAATCTTCTATTCAGCTCACTCAACTGAAAATCAATCACAGCATTGAATACTTCTATATGGTAATGATGCTCAAATGTAATGAAATTCAGTTGTTGGCAATTACGACCTGTACCATCCTTATAAGAAGCATCCATGTCGGGCATATCAAGATCATGCTTTTCACAAAAAGATTCCACATTGCTTACCAAATCAGTCCAGCCTTTATCTCTCATATCCTGAAGAAGCTCCTTTGTATGTTTGACAAAGTCCATAGCATGCACAAAGTCAAGAGATTTTTGCTGCAATCTCTGACAAAGAACTTCAGTAATTTTCATTACTTTGTTCATTAGAATCAAGCAGAACACAAAATCAAAACATCTCAACCTCTTTAGGGCAGCCTTAGCTTGTCCTTGCACTTCCGCAGGAGCATGGTTAACCATATCAGTAAGAGTTATCTTTATTGAACCAAACAACTCAATTACAGCTTTGATGGAACGAGAATGTGAGCTCCAACGAGTAGCCCCAGGTCGTTGCAAAGTACAAATTTGGTTAGCACCACTACTTGTTTGAAGCTCCCCACAAGCTACCAAATCTGCAATTTCATCCTTTCTTACTTCTTTCAATGCTGAATGCCGCTTAGCAGAAGAATCAAGAAAATTCACAATAAAACTCAGAGTAGAAAAGAATTCCCAGAGGTCATGGACTCCTTGAGCTGTAGCATTTAATGTCAACTGCAAACGGTGAGCAAAGCAGTGCACAAAATAAGCATAAGGACACTCTTGAAGAAACAATGACTTTAACCCATTATAAATGCCCCTCATATTACTAGCACCATCATAACCTTGACCACGCATATTTCTCACTTGAAGATTATACATAGTAAGCACTTTTGAAATCTCATTTTTAAGAGTTTGTGAGGTGGTGTTAGGAACACTCACAATCTTAAAAAATCTTTCTCGAATCAAGCCTTGAGAATCAACAAATCTCAGAATAATTGCCATTTGTTCCTTACTAGAAGTGTCCACTGCTTCATCAACAAGAATACAATACTTGGAAAGACCAACTTCATCACGTATCTTGCTTCTCACTTTGTTACCTAGAATATTTAGGAGCTCCTTTTGAATTACTGGACTAATGTACTTGGCATTTCCAAGAGCATTTCCCAACACAACTTTCTCCACATCCACACTCATTCTTGAAAATGATTTTATAACTTGCTTAAAATATCCTTGATTCAAAGAACCTTCAGATTCATCATGACCTCTAAAAGGAGCTCCTTGATTAGCTAGCAATCTAACAGCCTCTATTGAAGCCTTAAGCCTCAATCGGTTGTCTTCAACATCCTTTAGTGACCTTGACTCAATAATTGTTTCAATTTGTTTTCTTGGGTTTCTTAACAAATCCCATTTTTGCATTGCAGCATTATGTGGAGATGTAATGCCCCCTACATGCTTCATCAACATATTATCACCAACACTAACCCTCTTCCAATTTGTAAACCCTTCAACAGTAAATGTATGATGGTGAGAATTTTCCGTGTCAAAAAGGAAACATGGAAAGCAATATGCTTTATCAAGAGCAATTGAATACTCAAGCCATGGATTATCCTTGAACCAAGAATACTGAAACCTGCGTTGTTGACCCCCATGTTCTGATAATGGAAACGTCAATTGAGGTTGAAACGGCCCTAACAAAATATAGGCCTTTCGAACACTATCACGCTCATTCACCGGATATTCCCATATAGCAGAACGCAATCCAGGATTACGTTCAAGAGCATTGACCCTATTTGGTGGTTGTACAGGTTGTGGTAGAGGTGGAACATCAATACTTGGAGAAGATATGGAAGGATTAGAGATCGAATTCGAACTTGAAGAGGAGACATTAGTTCTTTGAAACCATCCAGTAATTTTTTTTAATCTCTTCGGTTTCGGATTCGAGTCATTCGACATTTTACTCTAACAAACAACACCTATTGATGAAGAGACAATACTTATATTAGACACTTATATTCTTCTAAAAAGACACATAACTATATGGCAGTAATCACTAATCACCAAAATGGCAAAATCAAGACATTAGCAGAAAGTATGACACAAACCTGAGAGCCTACGACAATAGCCCGAAGCCTTCCAACCTCTGCGGCTTCCAAACCTTGTATAGAACAAACCTTCCAACCCCTGGAAACAGCCATACAGCAGACATCAGAAATTCAGAATAGCAAATATGAAATTCAGAATAGCAATTCAGAATAGCCATTCAATTCAATTACCAGTTCAATTACCAAACTGCACAAATTCAATTACTAGTTCAATTCAAAGTTTCAAACTGCCCAAATTCAATTACCAGTTCAAATGTTCAATTCAAACTGCACAAATTCATTTACCACTTCACCAGTTCAATTCAAACTGCACAAATTCAATTACCCCTGGAACCCAAGCTGCACAAATTCAATTACCAAAAACCCAATTCAATCTATTGGGAAACTTACTGATACAGTGTAGTAACTTTGAGTCTTTGAGAGAGGCGCCGAATCCGCCGATCTGTAACTCTGGAACCTTGCTCTGGTGCCGATCTGGAACTCTGGTGCCCTTGCAGATCGACGAAGACCGAAGAGATGGTGCTCTGGTGCCGTCGATCGAGAATTCTGGTCTTCTGGAATCTGGATGCTCTGCCGCTCAGCCCGCTCTGGCTCTGGTGCCGTCGACCCGTTGTGCCACTCGTGCGGTCGTGGATCACTGGATGCTCTGGATGCAGGGATTGCAGGCGCCGATCTGGAATTCTGGATCACTGGATGCTCTGGATGCAGGCGCCGATCGAGATTCGAGAAGGCTTGCTGCCCTACTGCCCTAGCGCCCTTGCAGATGGACGAAGACCGAAGAGACGATTCAGACGAAGAGAGAGTCTGAGACCCAGTGAGACGAAGACCGAAGAGTCTGAGACGAAGACCGAAGACCGAACTGACCGAAGAGAGAGTGAGACGAAGACCGAACTGACCGAAGAGAGAGTGAGACGAAGACCGAAGATTACTGGTTGGGTTTCAAGACTGACGCAGAATAAAACGAGGGAAACATATCTAGTTTTTTTTTTAAGCCCAAAATTTTCGGTTGGGCTTGAGCCCCACCATTCAAGTACCTGGATCCGCGCCTGCAACTATGGTTTGTGGAGGCCAGCAGCGAGAGTGAACTCTGAAAAAGTAGGGCATAGGTAGCTTGACACTTCTAGATTTGTTTTCCTTAGGTAAAAGTAGGACCTTCGCAAGCATTATGCAGCTCATGAGTGTGAAAGCGCAATTTTATTATGTTTAAATTCGATCAATTTTTTCCCCTTCAATTCTTTGTTTTGTAAATCGCATAAGTGGAGGTTTATAAGAACTGAACTGTCAATTAAGAAAATAAATTCAAGGGTCCAAAAGGAAAGAACTTTATTCATATTATAAATGTACTCTCACCAATCCAAAGTACAGAATCCCACTAGGGCAAGGCAAGTGCACTTGCACAGCATACAGCACAATAATATATAACAAGCAACTAACTATAGCATGGAATGTGATCACAGGAAAAACTTAGTTTCCTATCCTAATTAAGTGTATAAAGGCTGATCATCTCAGTAAGATAGAGATGGAGTACTATATATATATAGCTGCAGGTAATAATGTAGTAGTTAATCTAAGTGAGCTGAATGTCTGATGTGTAGGCTGCCCCGGCCTTCCAATCACTAGGGATGGCTTTGGGTGCCTGCACCCATGTAACCCCTGCCCTGCCTCTCACTTGTAACCTCATGTCGATGGAACCACTAGGTGGCATTGGAGTGTCCCATACTGCTCCAAATGCTCTACGCAAGCCTCTCCATTCTTTGCAATCCTCCTGTCAAACAAAATGTGAATATCATTAGAATGATCCATATGAGGTTCTGTGTCGATCGAGCCAGTGCTTATTCAACCTCAAAACCTTACTAAGCCAAATTCAAGGGGTTTTGGTTTGCAATTGACATGAATTTTTACCTGCCACAACTCAACAGCTGTGATATCATTCTGCCCAGCTACATATTGAATGACTATAGCCAAGTATAATGGAAATCTGCTATTTTCATGGACCTTGAAGACCAGGTTGGGAGTAGAATACTGACAAGGGATCCTTCTGAATTCTATATCAACCACACCATAAGCAAACAAAATCTCAGTTGAAGCTGGGCTGTTTGCCAACTTGTTATAAGCTCTAGGGCTGAAGATGAAGTCAGTTCTGTCTCCTTCGCCATAATCGGTCACCACCACATTCACCCCCTCATTACTGCAATGTGGAGGGTATATGCACCTAACCTGAATCACATACAGAAAATTAATAATCGTTATAGAATAAACAAGCCACTAGTTTTAGTTTATTGTTAGTGCTAATCAGCATGATTATAGCTAGCTAGGTCATGAACTTTGAATATTACAACTTTTTAGATTTCTAAGCTTAGCTAGAATGATAAACTAAGTTCAAGCACTGTACCTGGTAACATCCACCACAGCCAGTACCATTTCTGTAGAGCCTAGCAACTGCAGATACTTGACCATCATTTACAGTCCTTCCAAATTCTCCATAACCACAAGCTCCAGCTATATGATAAACATATAAATCATTAGTCAAACCTAATTAAACCATTTTAGCTGATAAACCAAATTTGTTAGGCATATGGACATTAAGGATATATGAGTTTGCAATATAGCAGCTTTCCTAGCTTTGTCTTATTGGCCAAAAAAGAAGGCTGCTTTGGCTTCTCTCTGGTCTAAAGACTGTCCAAAATGCATGCTAGTCAACAATCAATAGTACCAAGCTATAACGAAATATGCATTCTTTCATGCAGGTTCATATGGTACACATAATACAACTCCTTTCCAGGTAAACTTGTTTTGAGTATATATAGCAATCCCCAATCATTTTCTATTAACAATGAGACAGCTGATGTCGATCTACACATTCATCTTTACATGATACCATGTAAGATGATACCATGTAAGATGCATGCTATCTAGGTCTCTACGATGCATGTCAAAGAAAATAAAAGGGTTGCATACTTGGGTTTCCATAGCAATCAGGGCTACCATAATAGGTTGCTCTGGAGCGTGTAAATGTATCTTTAGAGGTGCATGGTGCAGGCAAGAGAACTAGTCCTAGGACAGCAAGAAAACAATGAAAGATACCCATATCTGTAACAAACAATGAAACACAGCAATGAAAGCTCAGGTAGCAAGAAGCAAAAGAGTTTAATTAGAGGTTGCTGTGATGTGAGGAGCAAAGATATGTGTGTCCTGTATTTATAGCAGAGGCATGACATGAGTAAGTGCATGTTGATGAGGTATTATTCTCCCTTTTTCTTCCCCCAGTTTGGAACTACAGAGAGCAAAAGAAACTGGAGCTGCAGTTTAGGATTGAATTGATAACGTGTACTTTCTACGTGGAGCCCTTTGGTAATCGACCCCCTTCCAATCCCATTTCTGAAGAACAGATTAGTTTGTAGATGCAGAGAATATATTATACATCTGCATAAAACTTTTGTATCTTGTTCTTTCTACCTGAAAAATGGTTTAATTAGCTTCTTAAGTAAATAATCACTATTACATTTGGGACCATTGCTCCAGTTTCTTAATGCAATGTGAGGTCATATATGACGAGAGAGATAGATAAACATTGAACCATTTGAGTAAGAGAAGCAGGAAGTTTTTGATACACACGTACAATTCATGTTGATCTTTCACATAACTGGCCAGCTACATATATGCATCATGTAAAGACTTGAATAAAGAGCAAAGAATCATACAAATTATCATTTTGTGACGAATATTGCACTTGTAATATATCATGATGCAGAACGAAGGGGATTCACTTTTTAATAAAAATTAAAGATTGAAGAACCGTTTAATGATGATAAATCAAACCCGTTATGCTACAGATTTGACGTTCGGTGTCCGATTGACTATTGTGATACATTTCTGAAATGGGAACGACGAGATCTTCAAAAGATTTAGGTCGAAAGATGTCGTTTTAGTCATCCGATTCGGCATTCTTTGTGTTTAGGTTTGTTTTTTAATTTATTTTAGATTTTGTTTCTTTTATGTCCTTAGGCTTTTAGGCTTTGTTGTTAACTCGCCTTAGAGTTTGTTTGTTTTTTATCAATTGTATTCATCATTCATTTTTATCACTTACAACTTTTGAGTTTAACTCAATTTTCTTGTGGATTCGAGAACCTCTCGTGAATTTAAGATTGACTTATGAATTTAAGTCAAAACCGATTGGTTGATTCCGATCAATCTATCTTATATATCCTAGTTCCGCTATACATGTCGCTAAGATGCACATATTTTTGAACAGTTCACCAACTATTTGTTGCTAATCAATCTGAGTGAGATGCATGTAGTGAAGTTTAGTAGTTGGTTTTCTAAGTCAATTACCGGAGTCTAGCTAGCTAATAACTATGGGGCTATAACAAGTGGACTAATCCAAACCCACCAAGTACCAAAGCCATCATCTTGTTTGGTTGTAACGCACTCAGGAATTCTTGGTGAACTTCCATAAAATCAAATAAAGATTTATCCTCTTTGATTAGATTAGAGTGAGAGCACTTGCAATTTCATAGCTAATTGGACTTGAGAGTTTGGCACATCTAGGTTGGCTGTAACCAACCACGAGAAATATTAACATCTGAGAAGTTTATGAAAAGGCAGCTGATTACGTATACGTCTTTGACATGTTTTGTGTTTATCATATTGGCAGAAATTGAACGAGCATATTCAGAGGGGGCTTTCTTCTATGTATTGCGGAAATCAGAATCGTCCTCTGGCCAGAGAGAGAGAGGGGTTGGTGAGTCTTAATCATAATCTTCCTCGTCCATTTGTCTACTTGGTACTTGTTTATGTAAGCCTACTTGTTAGAACTTAAAATGGATTACATAGGGGAAAAACTTGAAATTCATATAAGGGGCATATCAAATAGGTCTGAAGATAAGGTTTGAGAAGAAACTGTGAAGAATTTGGCGATTACGCTGTATTCGCATTTGATTGAAGGTGCATGTATGTGCAAGTTCAAATCTCACTAAAAATATGCCCCTTACAGAGATAAGCTTCAGATACCAATCTTCGGTTGCAATAAGAGCATGAGATAACGTTCTAGGTTTTTAAAGTTGAGATACCAAACATTTATATTCAATCTAATATGGTCCCGTAATGTAATCGTGATGTTATTTTTATTCAATCTAATAGTTTTAAACTATCCAAATTTCTATCACGGTTTCTTTGAAAGGTCAAACAGTCTGGACCATTTTCCGATCCTTTCATTATTTGCCAAACTGAAATTCTTCTCTTTACATCCACGGTTTTCTTCACGATCTAATAGAGATACCATACCACAATTACTACTTACATGTATGGCAAACCTGCAAGTTCTCATACGCCATCCTTCTTATGTGAACCTTTTGGTTTTATGTATGCAAGAGAAACAAACATCCGAGTCCTTGGCTGATGCCTTAGACTCAAACACCTTATGATTAGGCCTGGCAGTGTCCATAAGACATCAAAATGGTCACTATTTGGAGTTCAACTCAATGCTACGTTCTAAACCTTTCAACATCATACATAAACTAATTGCCTTCACATGAACTGATCTCTGATTTATGCACCGAGCATTTCTGTTACAGTCACTCTTGCTGTTGTGACCTCAGCGGCTCAGCACAATCACATTGTGTGAATTGCACCTTAAACAAAACATATTTGCATCGGATTTTCGAACCTGGAAACACAAAAAACACATACTTGTATACTATCAACTGCAACAGCGTAAACTTTCCGAAAGACTCCACTAATCAACAGCTGGCAAATCATAGCTCCGGTACCACATCAGAGAAAGCTAGTGACTTTCATTATTGGGTAGGACTGCCATTCGGTCGGCTCGAATCGGTAATGAGTGTTACTAACTTTAAAACCAAAGCTTTCAGTAATGAAATATGACTAACAAAAACTAACCAAATTTTTCGGTATGAGATAAATTTTACCAAATTCGGTATTTTAGTTTTCTGTATTACCAAACTTTTCAACAAACATATTTTCATAATATAATGAAACAATAGATGAAGATTTTTTTTTGAAAATCTAGTTATTGAAACCACAGAGTACCTACTAATATGGTATAATTATATGTAATTAGCATATATTTTTATGAACAACCGTAGAGAGAAAACAAAGTTTTTGAAAATATTGTGAATTAGGTGATCAGTATGGTGAAATACAACTATGGTAAAAAATCACATAATTGTTGTAACGTTTGAGGTTTTGATTAAAGCAGTCAACCTTATTTATTCTTATGATTCCCTAGTTATATCGTCGATATATAAACTTTTCAATATTTTTACATGGAGCATTACTTCTCATTCATATGAGTGTATGAGCGGAATAATAGATCAAAATAAGACATAAAGGACTAAATAATAGCGTTTTAGTATAATAAGTGACATCATATTAAGGTTGTGCGCGTTGATCAAGATCTAAACGTTGTCGAAAATATGTGAAATTTATTCCATTAGTCGAATTTAATTATACTGACCAAATCAAACAGACGAATTTTGATTTTGTATATTTTATTCATAAAGACCACAACGTGTCCACTAATGTGATATACTTGTTTAAGTAGGTTATGTGTAAGTGTAGATTTTTGTGAACCAATCATATAGATGAAGCAAAATTTTCAAAAATCATGTGAAATGACATACGATTAGAATAATGAAATATGACTAAGGTAGAAAAGTTACATATTTTCGATCATGTTTGCGCTCAGATTAAAGTGGTCAACATTATTTACAAATACGAGTGTTTAAATAGCTAACATGTCGGTAAATTCGGTATTTAACAAAAATTAAACAAACTTTTTCAGTATTTCTTGATTTCGGTTATTTCGATTACAAAGTTTCTGTGTATTAAATAGAAAATATCATTTAGTTTTCGATCGATTTGGTATTTACCAAACCAAATGACAGCTCTACTACTGGTGGGTTGAACAATCATATTCTCCACAAATGGGAGAGCCACTAAGAGCATATACAATGGGGGAAGAGTGAGTAACTCATGAGAAAATGCAACGGAAGTATGTGTCGGTTCCTGGCATCAAATCTCCTACTTCCTCGCGCCCCACCCTTACACTTGTTGGGATGCGAGGGATGACAGGGTAAGAGCACAAGTTCGTGTTGTCGGAGAAGACAACTATAACTACCAACAACAAAGTGTGACAACCAAACAGAAGTTTCAACTTCACTCATTCTCAGTCCCAATTGAGCAATCAAAACAGGACATTCAGAGTAGGGTAGGTTATGAGAATGTGATGACTCGAGGTGAAGTAAATTCACAGCACTCAAAAGCTCTCACAACACAATGGTTGAATGAATTACAATAAACAGTTCTCGTTTTTCCAGCAATTGTGAACCACGATCAATTTATGAAAACTTAATAATTGAGAGGGTATCAAATTTGTAAGTTATGCACAGTAGTCATTACAAGAAGCTTCAAAGCATCAATATCAACTAACAAAGAATAAGGGAGTTGTAGAAGCTAGTAGAAACTAGGTTTCTAGCCAATTCATAGATTATTAAGTCTCAGTAGCGCCGAAAATAAGAGCAACCTAAATAATGAAAATGAGGTTGTGAAAGAGTAAGATAAAAAGAAGTCGTCAAAGAGTAAGACAGTCGTTGTGCTACTACGCGAGGTGATGGAGTGCCACACCATAGATGGCATGGATCTCCTACATATTTTCTGAGTGTGTCCCTTCTAATAGTAATAATATAATAACAAATACTGTAGGCTGAATACAACAAGATTTCTTTTCAACGGTTTCTACAAAAAAGCCTAGTTCTAGCACACGTAAGATTCAACCAAACACAGAAAACAATCAAAATCTTTGGGAATCATACAAGTTAAGGCATGTACTATATATGGACATCCTTTCCTGCACTTTTGTGTACCACTTGTGGCTTTAACACTGGGTTTTCAGTGAATGCTGCAAACTCTTGCTCCGGTACTGAAGAAGCCAAACATCTCATAAACTTGAATCTGAAACAAGTGGATTTGAAATTATAAGTTTGCAGACATCTAACAATTAAATTGATCCATCAAATTGTTAATATTTGGAATACAATTCCAATTCCTTCAAAACCAATTTAAAACACACTTTGTACAGTTCTGATCTCAGGAAAGCAACACTAGTTTAATTAGCAGCTCAAACAATGCATATTATCTAGCTTCTTGACTGTTTGAACCAAAAAATAATATTGATTTGCCATTCAAGTCAAGTTACATTTTCTTAGACAACGTGAATCCATGAACCCAATGTCAACTACAAAGAATGTAATGTTCCTAACATGCATCACCGGATATTTTCACACCTAATTATAGTATAGTTTCAAGGAGGAAGTACCCAAACCTGGGAGTGACATTCACTATAATGGATCATGGGTGTCACAGTCACATAGCTCCACAAATGGAGAAGCCACTAGAGGCAAATAATGGAAGAGAAACTATTGAGACAACGCAATGATGTCTAATGATGTGTACATGTCATAATCATCTAATCTCCTACTTCCTTGCTAATCACTTTTACACTTGTATTTTGGGATGTGGGCAAAAAGGTGGCCATGTTGAAAAAAGAAATGAAACTACCATCAACGCATCCCACCAACCAAAACTCCCTCTTTAGTCACGCTCATTCCCTTGAGAAATCAAATGAAACACTAAACAGGTGAATCCACCTGTAAGCAAGCTAAACATACAGCACCTACCACCTCTTCTAGGTGTCCCTTACTGAATCACCTGGAAAAATAATGGTAAAAAGATGTGACCATCAAAAGAACAAGCAAATCCTTCAATTCTAGAACCAACACATCCTTGCCAACAATGAACAGAAAACTAGGAGTCAACAAGGGACCAAAGCTAGAAAGGAGTAGAAATGAAACTAGAGAGGGAGAATTTTTCCACAGCATGTAAATGGCACATAAAAGCACGTTACATTGGCACATAAAAGCACACTTCATACTCAGTCATAATGCAACAGAAAATGAGGTGCTTCTATCTTAATGATAAAAAGCTAAGACTACAAAGTGAATGCAGTGTTACAATGTTTCATGATACGCTACCGAAGCATATTAGTGTTGGTGGCTTACGGTTTCCATCCTATTTCAATTAATCAGAACTTATGACAAAGTCAAACCTACAATTTCCAATTATAAACCATCTAATTGAACTGTCCAACCATAAGTCGCTGAAGAATATAAAACAGGTGAAAGTAATCAAAAGCCCTGTATAGGAGTGCAAAAGGTTTCACTGCCGGTGAAAAGGGGTCACTAATAGTGAAACTCAACTACGAGGCATCATTTCAACGTAATACAGACAAAATGCAATCAGTTCTTACAACTTGACAGTAACGTGTTATATCTTTGTACCTGATTGTTAATTCCAATAATCATTCCATGTTTTCCTTTCGTCAAATAAGCTGTGCCTTTTTCAGGTCAGCGACTACTCCCCTGTCTTTATGACCCCTTTCATTGTACAGTACCTAGAAAGAAAATTGGAAACAGTTACAATATAGTATTGTAAGAAACAGACCAGACACATTAAGTCTTCAAATTAAAGGTACCTTATCTATAATGCCATATTCAACAGCCTCGCTGGGACTGAAATATTTTGGACGTCTAATGTCCGCTTCAATTTGCTCGGTTGATTTTCCAACATGCTTAGCAAAGAGCTTGACCTAAAACACAAATCAACAAACAATGAATCGATAGATCCTTGTTTAAACTTACTTTGGCCTGGACATAAAAAATGCAGATTTCACATGTAATTTAAAAAATTAGTCACTTCTGAACACAAGTACATATGTTAGCGATCAACGCCTGTTCAAAGATCTGTTAACAAGGGGAAACTCTTTATAAAGAGGAACAATTTTGTTCTTTCCACTTACAGACTGATGGCTTGTTTCATTGATTTGTGTATTACGAAATGGAAATTTTGAGATGAAGATTAAATAGCAGCAGTCTTTAATTTCTTTTCATTTCTATACATGTAGCTATTGCTCTTGAGCTAAATGCTGTGAACTTAGACAGTGTCAGGTTAAAAGATATAGACACTTCAGTACTTTAATTGCAGTTAACCCACAAGAAGTTAGTTTGGAACCAGTCAATTTACATATATTACAAAGATTACATTCTACGAACTTGAATTTGTAAACTCAAAAACGGTTTATCCAATCACTACTTGGATGCACATTTCTTTTTTTTGTTTTTGTTTGACAATTCCCACTTCTCTCTAATTTTATAATTCAACTACCTCCAGTGGATTACAGTTCACATTTTTAAAAGAATAGACATTCATTGGCATGTGCAGTGTGCATCTAGAACAGTTAGTAATAACAACAAAAATAAAATTTAACAAATGCTTCTTTTGCTTCTTCTGATAATTTATAAATTATAAGCCACATTTTCCAATTAGTTTCACTTTCCAGCTATAGAAAAGAGAAAAATGGACCCCCAAGAAAACAGAACAGATAGTCTCTGTATCATATTGTTGTTACTTTCAAGTTTCAGCCAACAATCAAATGTAATCAATGAGCAAGAGCGAACATGGAAATAAATGTATAGTCCAATGACCATTATTCTTACCAACTCGTCTTTCACATTCTTCACTTCTTTTCTTGCAAGTTCAATATCTGTTGCTTGACCTTGGAACCTTGCAATTGGCTGCACATATATAGAAAATAAGATAACTAACTTTGTCAGAATGTAATTCGTTCACTACTGCCACACCATTTAAGTGATGCGTACTTTAAAGCTCAAGAATTTTAGAGATAAAGATAGAACCTGCTTTATCATAATTGTTGATGAGGGTAACGCAGAACGGTTTCCCTTTGCACCAGCAGCCAAGAGTAAAGCGGCTTCTCCCCAAGCATTACCAACACAGAGAGTAAATATTGGTGGCTTGACATACCTGCAGCAGTGAAAACACAGTTTAACCTCCAAGGGGTGAATTTCATAACATCCATAAAATTCAACGAAAGGTAAGATGGAAAAATACATGATATAGCAATAAAAAAACAAACAAATTAGTTACCGCATGACATCATATATGGCAAGAGCCTCTGTCTCGTACCCCAATTTCTCACCACCCTGGAGAATACAAGATAAGACTAAAATTAACCAATTACTATATTAAAAGAAGGGGGGAGGGGCAATATTCATAATCTACATTTTTCTGTTACTGTGTAAATGCGAAAAAGAGGCAAAAGATGAGAAGAGAAATTTCTACACTAAGGTATACTGAGCAATTAAGAATCAACAACTCTTCTTTCTGATCAAGTTTATTAATAGTGATCGCTTACTGTTGCAAAGAACTTGAATTACATATACAATTAGCATTCAGGAAGAAACAATGCAGAAATAGCCTAAAACTTAAAAGGGAAAAAGAAATTATCATTTATTATTCCGTTCAGAATCTGTAGGACCTTTGCCTTAAGATAAATACCGCTGCCAACATTTTGCACATATTAAACTCATCTCCACAAGAATCAAATCATGAAACTCCACTGGGAACACATCTAAATGGTATCAACATATCACCAGAACTGCTACGTTAAGTTGAAACCACCTTCTTTAGTACAAATACAACCAACATTAAACCATTTCTGACATGACATGCATCAGCACTATTACCACGGGACTCATCTCCACAAGAATCAAATCATGAAACTCCACTGAGAACACATCTAAATGGTATCAACATATGACCAGAGTTGAAACCACCTTCTTTAGCACAAATACAACCAACATTAAGCCATTTCTGACATGACATGCATCAGCACTACTACCACCGATGATTTATGCACAATAACGCAATACAACATATCCTCCTGAAAAAATCTAAAACCTAAGGCATGCCTACAAAGTTTCGGTAAGAGCGGTTCCTATTACTTATTTTGCTTGTTGGGGGAGGCATTTAGCACTTATCCGCATTTCCAACAAACAGGAAACTTCCAATGCTTCATTATATCATCTCCCTTGGCGTTGTGCTTTTCAGAAGCCAATGTGCTAAGCAAGCAATCCTACTAAAGCTAGCAAATATAAAATTAGGTCCAGACTTCAAACCTTGGTTGTTCCAGTAGAATTTATGTACAAGTAGATAGGCTTCGTATCGTCCTCGTACTGAAGGTAGAGAAACTCTGCAAGAATCAACTCAGTTACTGAGGGAACAAGCGACATTCCCAAGTAAACAATTCGATTCTTGTATAGATAGGATGCTAAGTCCGGAGGTGGTTGCTCCCATGCACTTCCCCTTTGAAATGGAATCACCTAACACACCACATTAACATTTAAATTCAAATTCATACAAAATTCAAGTTCAAATTCATCACATATCAAACACTGCCCAAAATCTTAAATTTCTTCATGTAAATTTCAATTGAGCTTCATAACACCTTAGAAAACACATAAAGATTAGATTTTTGAAGGGAGCGAAATTTGTGAAGGTGTTAAGGGGGAGTGACCATGGTGACGACGCCGCGTTTGGGCCTTGAGCCACGAGACAACGCCGGATTGAGAGAGGAGGGGCGGAGCTTGAGGCCCGAGAGGTCGGAGATGACGCTGCCGCCGGCGAAGGGCGAGAGGAAGTTGGAGGATAGGGAAGCTCTGAGAGGGGAGCAAGACGACATCGTTTGGACGCGGTTAGGGTTTAAGACTCGGCGAGCGGATGGCGGCGGAACTGAGAGGCGCGCGTGAAGCGAGAAGCTGGAAGCTGAGGTGGCGGAAACCTCCATGGACGGTTGAGAGCGGTGGTTAGTGGTGGACTGTGGCCTTGAGTGAGAACAAGATATTGAAGCAAATAAAGTGGGCCTTTTGTTTCGGGTTGAAGAGTATGGCCCAATATTATTAAGGATCGATTTTGGATTTCGACCGATTCAACCTGTGGAATGAGTGAATTTACGGAGAGCATTATATCGATTACCAAATTGGATGAAATTTTGCAGAGATGATCTATATATATAAATATATATATATATATATATATATATATATATATTGGACGGTGGAGAAGTGATTTGGTGATCAAAAAGTTGGTGTAATCGTTGATCCCTCATATATGTCAAGAAAATTAATCTCTCACTGAAAATGAGCTATATATATATATAGGCGAACGTGCGCAACCAAGAAAAAGTGCATACGCCACCTCTAGAAGCCTCGGGGATTTCGGACATCCCGAATGTCGTCACCATCATATTAAAGGCCACGGTGACCTAGATCACATGTGCAGTCGAGAAGTTTACCGAAAAACTTCAAACACTTCATTCATGGCTTCAAACTCGCCGTCAGCAAGTCAACCGACAAGGAGAAGGCAAGGATGGAGGTATGGGCAGCGCCAGCAAGATCGGCAAAGCCATTGATGCCGGCTTGAAGCTTCTTCAGGTGGCGTCTGCACTTTTTCTTCATTGCGGACGTCCGCCTCTGATCGCGCTCGTGTGTGTGTGTGTGTGTATATATATATATATATATATATATATAACTTTGTTAACAACCACAAGAGGTGAGGACCCGAGATCAAAAAGTCATGACCACTTAATCTGATCTGATAAAAAAATGAAAAGACCAAAGGAAGCAATCTAGAGTTTCCAATCTTCATTCTATTTTCACATCTCCTGTGAGTGACATAATGGTGGTGTAAGTGTACATTCGTGCATGGAGTATAAAACTAATTGTTATTTTATCATAATCATTTACCACAAACGTCTAAGAGCAACTCTAACAGTTTTTCTATATTTTTGATTTCGTTGTAAGAATGTTCCGCATGTGTGTCTTGGTCTTATGTAGGTCCAAGAAGAAATCCTGATTTTCTATAGAGATAGAATATCAAGATATGTTTCCTTGAACAACATATGCAATCCCCTATATAAAGGTATCTTTATCGATGAATAAGATGATGATTTGCCATTCTCTTTACCATCTATTTGTTCTCTCAATTATTCTCACTTAATCACGTTATAAACACGATTCTAAGGAACCAGCACCTAATTCTTGATTTAGTGCCTTATAAATTTGTTATGACTACGATGATTAGATCATCACCGACCATTCATGGACGAGGTTTAAATCGATTTTTGCTGCCTCATAGCACCATGATCCATGTCGCATATGCCCTTTATGTATTGAGATGGACAATCGAACCTTGTTATGTTTTCAAAAACATACACGCTAATAGTTACCATATGAAAATCATTGTGAGAATGATATAAACTTTTGTATAAACTTCCCATGAGTGCGAATAAGAACGCATCATAGAGAGAAGCATGAGTCTATCTAATGGACTGTAAGTTACTACGATTCTTATATTGAATCCAATATTGTTGCCAATAAGAGATTTGAGACACTGACGGATCTAGCTTGGTCTTGACTAGGCTGGGAGAAATTTTTCAATACTACTGTAGCACCATGTGACAATGTTTAGTGGTGCTACATTCCAATCAAAACAAGACATGTGGATTTATTACAATTAAAATAAAAACTATTGATTTTTATTTTTTGTGAAATGACATTCAAGGGTATTTAGTGAGTTCATACTAGGGTCTAGGGTTTAAGTTTAGGGTATCAGATATAGGGTATATGGTATAGGGTTTAATATTTAAAAAACAATAAGAAACCCAAAATGGTTTTTAACAATATAGCTAAAATTCATATATTTAAGTTTCATTGTAATAAAATCACATGTCTTATTTTACTTAGAATGTAACACCACTAGGCATTGCCACGTGGTGCTACGGTAACACTGAAAAATTTCTCCAGGGCTAGAGCCGTTTTGAAACCCAAAAATATAACAGAACTACGTATATGATTAAATACTAAAAATGACTAGAAGTGAAGTAACTGCAGAGGAGGCAACTTGTTTTGTCAAACTTGAGGTCTCTAGTTCGACACCTACTGATCTCATACTATTTTTATATTCTGTTTCAATTCCTTCCTTTTGGAGCATGTTTTCATTTCCTTATATGAGTTAAGATTGCTAATTTTATATTGTTACTTTTGGTTTTTAACATTTTCTCATTTTTCTATATGAATTAAGATTGCTAATTTCCTATATAGTTTATGTTGTTACTAATCTAATTGAAGATGGGAGTCCTATTTTTTGTTTCCATCTTGATTAGAACCTTATGAGACAAATGTAACACCTCCCTAATCATCTTGTTTTTATGCAAGCAAAATTAACATATACATACATCTCCCAATGTACGCTATTTTTTTAACTAACTAAAATTTCTCACATCGTCAAGCAAAATTTTTCACGCATAACATTTAGCCTCAGTGAAGTTTTCATCCTGGATTCGTCACTGCTCATACAAACTTTGGCATTATCATTTAGGTTATTCCGGAAGAGATATGATCGTCCGAATTTTGAGAAGTTCTCATGGACATCCATTCTTCCACTCAAAAATGAAAACATTTAGGAACTAACATCACCATAAAGCATGGTGGTGACACCGTGGTTGTAAGTGGCGGCTCCCGGGGGACATTGACGTCACTCGTACACGACTCCATATTTTGGAGGTCATCTGGTTAATTCCTCAAGCAATTGAGAAGCACCGGCCTTCCCTAGATGTGTCGATGGTTCTTTCCAACGCTCGTCGTTTGTTTTGTAAAACTTGTTATTTGGCTAAGTTAGGCATGAGACTCTCCTACGCTATGATACAAAAGAGAACATTTCATTCTCACAAAAGGAACCGACAACTAATTCAAGAAGGATTATGTAGACATATATAACTAACTTGCGGACACCTTATATGTTTTATGGGTTAGGTTAAAGTGTGAACATTAGTCACATGTTATACTATGATCTACTTATATTGCTTATACTTCTACGGGCTTACTACCCATTCTTAAAGAAGTTTCATCAAAGAGTTGATGATTATTACATATCAACAAGTGTTGATATTTATAACCTATTTGGTCTCACGGAAAATGACTACAGTCATAGTCTTGAGATTGGTCGATGTGCACCAATACTTTCGTAAGGTTATATCGCATGCAACCTTTTTAATTCGTCCACAACCCACCATCACTGAATTTATTGCACAACAAATCACTTGTCACATCCCGATCTCAAAATTATTTTTACAGTCGATTACTTTTTCGTAGCTTTTACTATTCACCATTGGTAGTGACCAAATGACCGGATGTGGACCAAAAGTTGACTTTTTGTAAAGTCGATAATTTGGAAAAACTTTGTTCTGAAAAGTTAAAGATGACGTTAATACGAGTTCATGGACATGTGGCACGCTCAAATCGGAGTTCGTACGAAAACGTTATGGTATTAAAATGTAAAGTTATTGTTCATGAAAAGTAGTATAAATATAGGAACTTACCCACAGTGGAAAGTAAAAAAATCAAAAATTTGAAAAATAAACCGAGGTCTCTTTTGACCCAATTTTGCTGCCGATCTTCTCCATCGCCGTCAGGCCATCAGTCCCAAAATGTTCGTTGCCGCCCCAATTTCCATTCTGGGCAAGTGGTTGGCCGAGAGACGTCACCGTTTGGGAGAAATCACGGCGAGAAGGTGAGACAGTGCACAACACTGTCTCGCCGGAATTTCTCCATCCTCAGGCCACCATTTGGTGATTTCTTTATATGGTTTTGTTGGGTTTGATTAGTAATCCATTCCCTTAAAATTTGGTAGCTCGATTCGGTGTGTGTAAGGAGAATCGAAGTTTTGAAGTTTTTAAGGTTTGAAATTAGTTTACATTTCAATTTGAATGACTTGTTTAGGCTTAGAATTTGCCTTCGACTTGTTCTAGAAAGTTTTTCGAAATGCTGAGAGGAGGATTCTATCAAATTTTGGTAACGATTGGAGGTGGCCGGAGTTTGGCCGGAAGTTCCTGCCGTCCGACCACCACTGTCGGCGTAGCTGCCCTTTTTTGGGAGTTTTTCATGTTGATTAAATAGTATAAAATGAGATGAGTCTAATGGTATAAATTTGGTAATTTTTGGAGAAGTTTTGAAAATGTACTGTGTTGAATATGACATATGATACCTTCACACAATTTATTCACTGTGCCTTTCGGTCAACTAATATTCATTTTGATCAATGGTGATGAGCAATCAAAGAAGTACTAAATTTTGGGTTTATTGGAAATGCATGTGGTTTTACTGAGTTTTACCTTCCCATAAGAGTAATTTGCTTATTGATTGAGATTTATTAGCTGTCACAGAGTCACTCATCATGTGTTTTACCTTCTTAGAAGAGAGGTGTAAATTGAGTTATAGTCGCTGCAGGGAGCCGTAGAGATTTTATAGTTTGGATATGTGATATTTTTGGCTTCTCTTGCTCAGATTTTAAAAAGCACGATTCTTACCGGAACCTAATTTTTAGTGTATTGCTTAAGCATCACATAGTTTTAGTAGGGAGGAAACATGTTGCAATTGCCATGGGAAGGTTGATATTAGCCTATTAGGGTAAGAACGATTGAAATATGGTTTTCAAGAGTGATATATCTGGGAGTTGGATTAGAAGTTTGCAATCCTGACAAAATTAGATTGGGGGAGGCACACACACACGAATGCAGGCTTATTCACATTCTATAAGTAGACAATTTGTTTCTTTTTAAGTTGGTTTCTATCTGAACTAGCCCTAATATATGAATTAAATTATATCACATAGTCTAGAGATAGTGAAGGAAAGTGCATAGGTTTCATTTTTTGGTTTTGCTGATTCTTTACAAAATGAAAACCTAAACTGCTTTGAATGGAATTATGGTATTTTAGATTTTTTTTTCTGCATAACATCTAATAAATCCGTGAGCTATTGCAGGACAAAAATGTATTCAGAAATTTGGTTACAATTCAGGTGTCATCATTTGGTCATTTTTTTATTGTCAGTAACATAGTTGTCACATTATGAGAATTGGTTCATTTGTTATGATTTAACTATTGGATCACTAAGCTCACATAATATACTGGCAACAGTGTCATGACCAATGTTGGTGGTTTTAAAATGATTTTGACATGTTGCAGCGGGATATATTCTCTTGCAAAATACATAGCTTGACTACACCATTTAAGATTCTAACATTTTCTGGATTAGGTTTAGAAGCGATTGTGTGTAAGACGATTCCTTCACATATTGTCTTCAAATTGATAATGGGAAAGATGTACTTTATTTGATCTAATTTGCCTTGAATCAGTGAAAAGTAGTAATAGCAGAAATTTTTCTATCATTTCATATACTTTTGGCGCATAACAATTGAAATGTGTAGCATCATGATAGCATGATTGATAACCATTTCTGCTTTGGTATTGTTGGTTTATCTTTTGATTGATATATGTTTCCTCTTAACAGGCACACTTATTTAATTTGTTGATCAATTTGATAGTTGTGGACAGACCATCAGGCGAATTAATTAGTTTTAAAAATGATTCAGCTCCAAACCCTTAATTCACAGTTGCCTATGAATTGTGTGCTCAATTATATAGTCAAAGGTTGATATGTGCTTTTACAAAAGAGTTCGAGGTATAAGTGTGATTGTTTTGTCATTTCTATAAAATGAAATTTATAGTTTATGTTTGCGTGTTATGGTATGAGTTTCTTTTAGTTGTAAAATTTTCAAGTTCATTATTATTGCCCTTGTTGTAGGTCATCAGGTAAGACTTTTGTTCAAGTTAGTTCTTTGAAGCTATATGCATATCCAAGTTTATTTTGATTTTTATTGATTCCCTGCTTCATTCATACTTTTGATCACAGTTGCAAATGTTATATTTTTTCATATAGTAACAGATATGTCATATAACTGCTCTTTTTTTTTTTTAATTTTTTTGTTGATCTTCAATCAGTTAACTATATTGTTTTTTGTAAGAGGCAGTTTGGTCCTCTATATTGTTTTGATGTTCAAAATTAAAAGTGCTTTCACTTAATGCTGTTTTTATATTGACAACTGAATGTGGTCAATCTTACAGTAATACGGAGGTTTTGATTTTGCTCCTTCTATTGATAGAACCATTGGTTATAATAGATAAGTTTCCTAGTTAAGTATCTCATTTTTTAGTTACCATACTGCTGTCAACCCTAAACCATACTTCTGTACACCCAACTTCTCTGAGAGGTTTGAAGCACTAATACCAAATGTGATACCGACTGCTTTTCTTTTTTGTGTGATATCATTTTATCTACAATCTGGAGTTTTTGTAAAGCACTGATCAAAATTATTTGGTGGGTTGTAATTATTTTTTGGTTTAATCATTTATGTTGTGCTGTGCAGAAGATAAGTCTACAACGTGCATCTGTTTTAATGATAGAGTTTTGATACAATCATGGTTAAATCTACATGTACAGAAGATGCCTTTCTATGTAAATATTTCATGCTATACTAACTTTATAAATGAACCATATGAGTCAATTCTACCATTTCCTATATTTTATGAGTATAGTTGTCATCATCCTCACTTAATTTAGAACATCAAAACAATAATATTACTTATTAACTCATTATTCTTATCACTCATCGATAGCTATCATTTGACGATCTTAACCCGCCCTTGCACGGACATTTAACATAGTCATATACAATATGGGTGGGGTGGGGGCTATGAAATCGTTCGATCTTCATTACATACATCAGCCATGGACAAACCTTCTGGCAACAACACCAACTTTATTATGGCCAACGGAGAACAATAAGTACACCTCGATTCACGAGAAGGTGCAATACCTCAACAAAGAGAGCCTAAGGGAGCCTAGTCTACTAAGACCTAATACTTGGGTCCCGAGGCTAAATTCTAACAACCCTGCAAGTCTCGCCATCTTAGATAGACGAGTCCTGTTTGATAATGTGTGTAAGCCCCTGCCACAACCAGTATATGAAAAAGTTGGTGACTGTGGCCAGCAATGTCAAACTTTCCTGGCCTCCACCGCTCAGGTACCCTTGTAGCATAAATCACAGCCCCCAATCCGTACAGGACTCCCATTAAGACCTCGTAGCAAGTAGTCTGGAGGACCTCAGGATGATTCCGGAACAATATGAGCTTATGAACTAAAGGAACCACACCAGACACGCCCATCCCAAAGAAGAGAGAAGCACGAGTACTGCGGAACTTGGGTCCTTGAAACATTGGTAGGAGGGAAAAAGCAATGGTGGCAATACCAAGAATTGTTATGAATCCCAAGTAGAGATTGCAAAAGAAGGGGTTGCACATGAAGGAGTAGTAAACGGGAGGGTAAAAGGAGGTTGCAATGAGTGCGGCGATGCCTGCATAGTCACACCTCAGAACGATGTACGAAAGGCGTGCCGAATGGCAAGCAAGGAGGTGGCATGCGCTACTGGCTAGCAAGCAGAACATGGCTCCACCCAGGAAGGCAAAGAAAGGCCACCTTGTAATTGGCCGAACCATAAGGGGAGCAACCATGTCCATCACATCATCTGTTACTCCATGCTGCAGTTATCAAATAAAGACAAAGACATCAGGCTGTGAACACAAAAACAACATAATTTCGACTTAAAATGTATGTTTCCACTAGTTTAAAGGAGATGTAATAGAGACATCTCACAGCCGTAACATTCTATCATAAATATATAATAATATGGTACTATATTATGCCACAGCAAGAAAATATTCGAATATTCAATGTTCATCAAGGCAAAAGGATAACTAATCTGGTAGGTTGGTTAAAATTCATTCATACGAATGAGAAGTGATCAAATTTGAAATAACCAAACAAAATATTTGAGTGACCAATATATTACAAGCAGAGATGCATTTACATAAATTAATGTCATGGGGAACACGACAATACCAGTAAAGAATTGTCGGTTTGGTAGGAATGGGATAACCGCTCAGGAAAGCAATTGGTGACAAGTTCCACAAGATTCCCTGAAACTGAAGAAAGAAAATCCATAGATGGCAGAGATGTCTTAAAATCAGACAGGTTAAGTAGTGAAGGAATGCAATTCAAAAGTTCTGGATGAATTTTGTGGAAATCGGCACTTCTAATCATGTCAGGCAAACGTTGCAGGTAATGCAGATTAATGATGTCTGGAACACTTGTTGCTGTGTAAATGGTGAGGAAAAGGAAAAGGAAGAAGCCAATCAAATGCCTGCAAACAGAGTCAAAAATATTTAAGAACAGTCCTAAAATCAATCTCAGGTAATCAATGTTCTTTCATAAGAAGGTAAGCTTCAATATAATGACTTCATGATACATTTCAAAAGGTACTGAACAAGTTGGTGGATTCAATTCAGAAGGGAGAAATGAAAAGAGAAATACTGGAGTATTGGATTATAAACAGGGCTACTATACTTACGTCCAGACATTAAGAGTTTCATTGTGGATATAGAACATGCTTAGAAGCACTTGCTTCAATGGCCATTCTGATCGGTAGTAGCCCAGAATGAACTCATTGTCCCTCAAGAACATAGGCAATGAATGGTATTCAATAAGCTGATATTTTACTTTCTTCCATAGTCTCTTTCCCTTCCCTTCCTTGTCAAAGTCAGTATCGGTAATGCGACCATCTACCATCTCTGCAACTCAGAAGAAACAGCAAGCAACACAACCGTATCATACTACAGAACACAACGAACAAAGGCCTGATCAAACAAAGGAAATAAAAAGAATAAATACATCATAAAACAGAATTTCACTTGATCATGGACATACAAGTCATTCCCATACCTCTCGTCTTGTCTAGATTATTCCAAAATTTGCTCTAGATTGACAGATGATTAGATGTTTAATGATCCATAATCCTAAATATCTACAAAGACAACTCTTTTGCCATTGAAAATCTGAAGTGCAATGATTCAGTTCTTTTGCAATTTGCAGACACCACATAATTAATTTTAATGCAATGCAAACAGTTCATGAGGCTTTGGTCTATATCATAAGAATATCCAAACCCATGTTTACAATAATTTGTAAAAATTTATAGCCTTGTTCCCATTACCCCTCACACATATCCCAGCAGATAATCAATGAAAGAAACACATTTCATGACCAAACACAAAATGGTATTTGCAATACTGAAAACTGATCAAGGCTCCATATAATCCTCAACAGATTATCAATGAAAATATACAATCCCACCAGAAACAATATTAACTTTGAAAAACGCATGAAAGAAAAATCACCTGAGGTTGGAGAGGCACCACCCATGATCAAAACCCAGAAAAGATTGTAATCCCTTTCTACCTCCCAGAGAGAAAAAGGAAGCTAAAACGCTTAAAACGTCGATGTAAACAATGGGCGTGATAGTTAAGGCAAGATTTTTTTTTGTGGGAAATAAAATTCCCGGAGAAACGTGTTGCAGGGAGAGAGCAGGAGATTAATGCATAAAAGTGATGTGTGCCGTGGGACGAGGTTCACATGGCTTCCTATTGCGACGAGTCGATGGCAACGTCACTTTTTTTGGTCAACGATGACAACGTCGCTTGGACAGACCAGTTCTGTATAGAACGAAGAGTGCACAGCTCTCGCTCTTCTTAATTGACAAGATTTTTTTTCGACAACGGTTAAATCCCTAATCGGGAGGGTGACATACTTGTACCCAAATCACCGGTTCAAATATGTTCACGTGTTCGTCAACTGACTACGAATATATCGAAATTTTGTATGTACGATCGTGTACGTGACACAATTTTAGTCATTTATAACAATTTATATGTTTGATCACCTATATATCAATATTATATCATATAATCTCAATCGTTCATATGTGTCGTGCACGTACACGACCGTGTATTGAAGATACTCTGACGAATATAATGTTAAACCATTATCATTAAAAACAAAAGGTAACGATAATTATTACCAAGTTCAGTTGTTATATTCTCCATCATTTGACGTAACAGTTACCTAGTTATAATTTATTAGTCAATTTTTGTTTGGGTGATAACTCTAACACACTTGTCTTTTAGCTTGTTAGGATCCCAGCCATGAAAGACCACTGTAGAGAAATGAAATAGAAAACTAAAGAAAGAAAATAACTAAATTAAACTTCAATATTCATTGATCATGAGCAAAGCTTACCAAGTCAGTACAAATAGGACACTAATAGGTGATCATGTGTCCCGCACACGACTAGAAGACTCTAGAATCATAACAATTTCACCCGCTCAAAGGACAAGCTTGATCTTAAGCCTAACATTTCTACTGAAAACTCTTCCATACATTCGGCAACTGACAATGTACTGTGGAAATTGATAAGTGGTATGAGTCACCGTAGCATTACTTGAAGGACGCAGGATCAATTGTGTACCTGTGATCTTTAGGCATCACCTTATCAAACAGAGCCAATACTGTCGCAATGGTACTCATCATATATGTGACTGATATACAGTGAATTGAGAATCAGCGGGAACCAAAGTGAAGTTCTTAGACCACAACCAATTATGTTGACTAACTAGGAAGTTATTGCAGTATCAAACGCAGCAAAATTTGTGTTCAACATTCCATGACTAGTGTCGTAAATGCAATAAAGAACAAGGCTATTATCAACCCAGACCTTGGAATAAGACGTCAAGATTATTATGCAGACAAACCAAGGTCCTGGAAAATCATATCTATAAACCAAGGCTGTTCATTTTCTTTGATGCCGAGTCTGCACTGTCCGAGGGAATGATTGCAAGTGCAGCTCATATTTCATTGGTCTCAGTAAGAAATATAGGACATTCTCTTCTACTGCCTCCACCCCTTGTATGTAGCCGGTCCCACACACGTTGTAAAAGTTTTACCTAATTCTAGCATAATGTCTGAAGGCAAGGACAATTAAAGCTGTTGATCTACCTTTTGAATTTATAACTGAGCTGCTGGACACTAGTGAGATAATTTCTCCCATCGATCATAAAGGAATGAAGCTTGAGCGGTTCCAATCATATTCGGAACCTATGATTCTGTAATATCAAATATCTTGAAAATTTTCTTCCAACAAAAAATATCTTGAAAATAGCATCATGTACCGGATTGTGCCCAAGCTATGTGCATTGCATACTACCAGAATCAGTACTTCAGCCAACGAAAAATTTTCGTCGGCCTGTTAATCTAATTTGTCCGTTAAGATCTTAGCCGACGAAAGCTTGTCGGCTAAAATGTCGTCGGCAAAGACTCGTTGGTTATGACTTTAGCCGACGAAACTATCAGTAGTCGTCGGCTATAGTCTACTACTTTAACCGACGAATTATTTAATATTTTTCGTCAGCTAAAGATAAGACTAAAGCTGACGAAACATTATTTCGTCGACCATAGTCTGACACTTTGGCCGACGAAAAATTAAAAAGAATTTTTCAGCTAAAGTATTTAATAAAAAAATTAAAAATTACCTATTGCCGACGAAAAATATTATAATTCGTCGGCTAAACATTGAAAAAAATAAATAAAAAATAATAAAGCTGACAAATTACACCATATTTCGTCGGCTAAATACTACTATAGCTGACGAAATAGGCTAAATTCGTCGGCTAAACTTTGAAAAAATGAAAATATTATAGCCGACGAATTAAAATAAATTTCGTCGGCTATGATTCCACTCCAGCAAAAAAATCCTGAAATTTCTAAATTATCATTCCAAGCAACCTGCAAATTACACCAAAACATCTCAAATTATAACCAACAACACCATCAATGGTGACAACACGATTTTTATTAAAATATTTATAAATTGTTCATGAACACATAAAACTATAAAAATTAATTAACTACACAAAATCTATATCGTCTAAATTTATATCGGCGTCAGGAGGAAGTTGCTGCTGAGGAGGTTGCAGCGGCTGAGGTAGCGGTAAAGACGTAGGCATGGGCGGAGCCGGAAGTCCTTGAAGGTGGGCAGCTGAAAAACTCCTATAAGTATTGGAACATCTGCTGCTGCGCTGCCTGTTGGGTTGCATTACCACGACATTATACTCCTGTAAGATGGCTGTATATGCTGTCTGGGCGGCGACATAAACAACATGCACGACAACATGAGCTCGCGTCTCAACGGCATGAGCGGCTTGTTCCTCCCGAAATCTCTAAAATTCCAACTCTAACTGACTCATTCTACTGCTGGTCGAGGCTGCTTTTATTTGAAATCCTGAAGTGGTCTTCAGGAACCCCTCGCCCGCCTTTCCCAAACCCCGACAGTAGAAGTTGTTTCCTCACAGTAGATTGTGTCCATAATCCTCGCCCCAACCGCCAGATCTGAAGTGTCGATCCGAGACATGGCTTCGGACATGTCTCCCTCACTATAACAGTCATCATCTCGTCACTAGCATGCCTCACATTCGTCTAATTAGATAAAAAATAATAATTAATTAACATTTTGACATATATATTAGTTAAAAAAATTGAAAACATAAAATAAATTACAATATCCTCCTGGGCGTTAGGATATGCCTTCTCGTACATATAGACGTACCGGTTGACTTCTGGATGTTCCCTGGCCGCCTCGTCCATCAAGGATGCGAACGGTCTAAAACCGACATGATGGTTCCTTGTGTTGTGTTGCCAGTTCTGAACGTTGGCCCGAAAAACGGCCTATAAAGTAAAAAAATAAAATATTATTAAAATATTTAAAAATGTACTGATTAATAACAATATAACCAATTAATTTTTTAATTACCTGTTTATGAGGGTTGTTGAATTCTGATATCAGAAGCCAGCGCCACTCGTAATCCCTAAATTGGAACTCAACAGGGTTACCAGAACGTGTGTTCCCATGCGTAGTCCAGTAGGTCCGCAACTCGTTCTTCCACTCATTATACCTACAGATACCACAAAAATATTAGAAATATTATAAATTACACATACAATCTTGTTTCTTCATTAACTTTCCAACGTACCTTCCCCCATGCACAACGTCCGTCCAAGTGTTCCTCAGGTGTTGGGAAACGTCAAACCACACCTGCATTTAACCGTTTATTAGTTTAGTTTTTTCATAAATCAACAATATAATACATAATATTAATTAAGAATTTTGTAAACTCACTGACATCGCGTTGTGGACTATATCCTTAACCTCCTGTAGGACCTTGCCCTAGTCTGACAACAACATAGGGACTTTATCCCTAATGAGCGCCCCCACGACATATGAGACCTTGCCTCAATTCAAAATCCAATTTAAAATCTCAAAAATTCGAATTTCTTACATGTGCTTGAAAATTCGAAAAGAGAGAGAGAGAGAGAGAGAGAGAGAGAGAGAGAGAGGAGGTGGTGGAGGTGAAGGCAGTGGACAAGCGGATGAGGCAGAGGAGGGCAGTGGGGGAGCGGAGGAGGGCAGTGGAGGCGGAGGAGAACAGTGGAGGCGAAGAAGAGAAATTTTGATTTTAGAGTTTCTGTTCTCGGGCTCGCTGGGTTTCGTATATATTGCAACAGTATAGCCGACAAAACAATAAATTCGTCGGCTATAATTATGATTTTCGTCGGCTATAACGGTTTTTATTATTATTTTTTATTTAACTATAGCCGACGAATTTTTAATAAATTCGTCGGCTATAATCCTTTTTATATTCATTTAATTAATATAATTTTAATTAATATTTAGAAATTATTTTATTTTTTTTATTTAACTATAACCGATGAATTTTTAATAAATTCGTCGGCTATGCTCATTTTTATATTCATTTAATTAATATAATTTTAATTAATATGTTTAGAAATTATCATTATGTTGAAATATGTGTATGGGTAAATTTTCATCAAGATCCGACAACGTTAAAGACTCGATTCGGACGGTCAATCCCGTAAGTCAAACCCCTAAACGCATGGAAACGGTAATTTGACTGTCTAAATAACGTATTTTGCCCGGACCTTTAACTGAAAATAGTTTCAAATCGATGAGACGCAACCATTTGTATAAAAACTTTATGAAAAATAATCATCGGAGATAGGGCTACCTATAGAGAGAAAGAATGAAAAATTGCATTGACCGCAACTATCGACACCTATAATTTACCGGAATTACGTGACTTTTCAACTGTAGACATATTTCACCATTCTGGTCATATCTTATTTCACGACTTTTTTCATTAGAAGCTTATACGTATAGTTTGTTTTTCAAACGAAACATTTACTTAACACTTGGTAAACAAGTTATACAACATTAGCATGCATGTTGTGATTGTGATGATCAAACTTGAGTAACAAAAATCCGACCGTCAGATATCATCATTATATTGAAATTTTTGCATGGGTAAATTTCATCAAGATCAGACAACGTTAAGGACTCGATCCGGACGGTCAATCCCGTAAGTCAAACACCTAAATGCACGGAAACAGTTATTTGACCGTCTAAATTACGTATTTTGTCTGGACCTTCAACTGTAAATAGTTTCAAATCGATGAGATGCAACCAATGGTATAAAATTATTATTTTATTTATTTAACTAAAGCCGACGAAACATTAGGTTATTCGTCGGCTATATTATAGGGTTTAAGATTTAGCCGACGAAACATTAGGGTATTCGTCAGTCAACAAATGTGGTTGAAAATCAACTCAACAAATGTGGCACCCAAAATATGAGGAGACATCAATTTTATGGCTAGTGACATTTTTAAATAAAGTACCTAAAAGGGAAAAAAACTTCATATGAACTATGTAAATGAATGTTATGAATCATTCTAACTAGGCTTACTCAATTGGACACGATATCTAGGCAAGAACTATCGAGGCAATGTGCTTAAGCATCCCATGACAATTTAAGTAGTGGATGGTTTCCTCCATGTATAAATAGATGACATTTCATTTGTTCTAAACACAATTGAAAACATCATCATTTGAAACACTTTCTCGATAATCATCTCATCCTCTCAAAGAGTTATTCTCTCTGTAGTTTATAGCATTCTAGTGATAGATTGAAGGTATTACAAGTTCGTCAGGTGTTATTGGCAGCAGTGCAGCTCCAAAGCACTAGTAGTCGTTGTATCCTGAGAGACAAGTGTCATCAAGTTTTTTTGTACCGGTAGAGGAGACATAAATTGTCTTAAGGAAAGTGTGTGAAACACACGAATCGACTTCATCACTTTCCTCGTATCTTTCGTTTGAATTTGGAGTCATAACACGTTTTTGGTGTTTTGCGTACCAAGTGTTACAAGACACGTGATTCAATTTTCACAAGTTTCATTTCTCTTTTGAATCAAGTGTGGTAACCAATATTGTTCATAGTAGTTATTTTTATGTTCATCATCTCATTATTTATAATTATTGATTAATTATAAATTAGATTTATGTTAATTTATATATGAATATCTAACCGTCCTTTCTGTTACAGTTGCAGACTCCCTTCCAAGTGAACCCCCAAGATCCTAATTGGCAACACCAATAGAAGAAAAAAAATAGTTTCACTCAATATATAAGAATTCTTCATTCTCTTGTGGTGCAAGATACTTACAATAGGTTTTCCTGTCGCAACTGCAGATGAATGCCCATGAAACTTTGAATACTCATCAAGAATCCAAGCCATTGTCTTTAAACATAAAGAATTAGGATAGTGTATTTGAACCCAAATCACATATAGTCATCATTCGAAACCAAAAATAGTCCAGTCTCAATCCAGTGTGACTGCTAAAAAGTACCTGGGAATTAGTTCCCATGTCAGGGGCAGGAACATCCCTGTGAATTCCAACGAGATCATGTATCCTCTGAGTAAAAACACGAGTCAAACGATCCAACTCGCTGAAACTATTTGGATTACAGGTCAGTGTACATGCTTGAAATCATTTGTAGAAATGACATAAGGGAAACCTTGCTAGCTCATTGATCCACAAGATCAACAGACTGGGCCACATGGGGGCACACAGATTCAGTGCTCACAGATTCAGAATATAGAAACGAAGGCAAACAGAAACTGTAGGAAATATATGGTTCATTCAAAGATCATCATATCCATGAAGAACTAGATGCTGAAAGTATCAACTCTATTTATTTCCATGCAATATCTAGTGTACTTATAGCTAGTTGAACATTTGAAAGAAATCATTCTCTTGTATATGAGGTTGAAGCCATATATAGTTAAGCTGTAAGCAAACAGATCATATTTCTAGCAACACTGCATGCTGTTTTTGCTTGTTGAAGAACAAAAACAAGGCTTCAATCAGAGCAAATAGTGGAAACAGGAAAACAGAAATGACCAATTACTTATAACACTTGAGAAAATCAGAAGGCAACAACCCAAGATGTACTAGAGAAAGAAGTTTGGATTTCACATTTGGTAAATGCAGTTAACACCGTTACATAAGGCACCAAACTTAATAATATCAATATCGGGATTAAACATTGTCGTTTCTTGAATAGTGCATTTCTCATAAAAGGGAACCGATATAATCTGGATAAAACAATTTTTAATTGTTGAAAAACAAGCAACTTAAGTTCCTATTTGATCAAGTATCTTGAATAATGAGTTGAACTGAAGTGAATATATTTTCCCTCGAATGTTCTCGAATTCTCTAGAGGGAAGCTAACCTCTAAACGTAGCTCCCAAGCCACATTGATATACCCCATCAAACAATCTAGAGAAACAAGGGTCTGGCATAGCAATCAATGGACCACCAATTGGCATAGGCACACATAAAGATCGATCAGATCAGAATAATTACCAAACTGGATCAATAAATCCGATCTGCAATCAATACAAGAATATCCATATATAGCCAGACGCATTCCCATCCCACATAGGAATTCCTCAGGATGGTAACGAATTCCTCCTTTCATTGGGCCACGAGCATTGTCATGTTGTACTCTAAATCCCACATAGGAAACCAGAGTGCTTGGTAATTTTTTTTATAGTAGTGGCACTAGTACAAATTTGGTCTTTCATGACATTTCAATTCGTTTTTTGTTAAATGTGGTCGAAAGTATATTTGATGGCGTTTTTTTTACAGAAACGTCATTGATTATTTGACATCAGGTTGTTTATGACGTTTTTGAAACACCATTAATTATTCATGACATTTGGTAATCGTCATTAAAATACATGGTGTTTCTAAGACGCTGTAATTATGTTATTTTAATGGCGTTTTTGAAAACAACTTAAATTTTTTTAAGATCAATGACGTTTGTTTCTGCTAATCAAAAAAATTGTTAAAAGAAAAGCGGTATTTTGAGTTTTACTCCTACGGCCGTTCTGCTTCCAGATTGGTATCACAATAGTCAATCGGACACCGAAATATCCGTAGTACAATTTTATAACTAAAAGTTACTTTAGCCGACGAAATACCCTAATTTCGTCAGCTAAAGTATTCAAATTTCGTCGGCTAAAGTTCACATACTATAGCCGACGAAAAAAGCACTTTAGCCGACGAAATTTTTTTTTGTCGGCTAAAATTTAACTATAGCCGACGAATTTTTTTTTCGTCGGCTAAAATGCCACTTTAGCCGACGAAATTTTAACTTAGCCGACGAAAAAAAAATTCGTCGGCTAAGGTCCACTTTAGCCGACGAAAAAAAATTTCGTCGGCCTGTTTTTAGATATTTCGTCGGCTATAGTCTTTTTTCTGGTAGTGCTTGTATCTAATTATAAAAAATTATATTTTTATATCTGAAGTTTCATTTCGTTAGCATTTTGATACACTGATCATTAACACTGTTAATAAGAACTGAAATAAGTTCAACCATAACCTAACATAATCCAGAAGCCTTGATACATCCTTACGGTCAACGTCAAGAAGAACCAACTATTTGGAACACTATATGTCAGCACTTCAAACATATATGTACTGACAACCTCCCAATTACATTGACAACAAGAGATAACTGACATTAATATAGTCTCTAGACACGACACCATAACCACGACTCACCCTACGACACGCCAAACGACACCAACCGACCTAAACCCTCTCTCGAAAGGAGGGACGACTACACCAAAAATAAACTAAAACCTAAACAAACAAAAACAAAAAACCCAAACCTAGGCCCACCCAAGCCCAATAGAAACTGGGAGGTGATCATGGATCCGACCCAGATTGTTGGGGACTCCATTGGAAAGCTTTATCATCTGTCTTCAGCGTCACCAGTGCCACCCGCCTCCCATAAAACAACCATCCACGACCTACCGCAACGAAGCCTCACGTCACCCTTTAATCCAGCAACAAACATAGCAAGGAGGTTTGATCTAGATCGAAGAACAATCCAATCAAGCAAGCCGTCGTCGTCGTCGCCGCGCTATACTCATCGTAAGACCGTCACTGCTCCGTGTCACACAACAACCAGGTTTGAGAACCGTTGCTCACCATATCTGTGACAAACCTTCCTACCTGAAAGCAAGGCCGCACAACCATACAGAAGAGACCAAAAACCATCAGTTGGTACCCATGTCCAACCTCTTTCTCTTGTTCCACCACCCGCTTCCTGCAAGGCTTAGCCATCGTTTGGCCGCCCTATATTCCCATCCGACGGCAATGTCAATGGACGTGCCGTCGGACGAAGCAAGATGATGTTTTTAGGAAAACCCTAGTGCGTCTGGTTTTGCGGAGCTCAAATTCAAATTGTTTTTACTCCTACTTTTTTAAAATGGAAATTACATAATGAATATAGAAGAGATCTTCTAATAAAAGATAAACAAGAATATTTTTTATGAAGAGTATGCATACAAACTGGAGCTTGGCTCTATTTTTCTTTAAAAATAAAAAACAAAAGAATAAGCAAACAAACAAAAACGTTTTAGAAGCCAAGACTCTAAACATGTCTTTAAACATGTAAAATTACAGCCTTACAGTAAGGTATAGTACAATTAGGTCCCATTATACTGAACTAGTCGTGTAGTCTCGTTCGTTGTATGAGCATGGCCAAACCTGAGATTAAAAAAAGGCAAGAATGGTTCCCTATGAAGAAAAAGATGACGGCCAGCAGCTTATGACCTTTCTTCTTTCCGCGATGAGTGAAGTGTGAGTAGCCTAAACGGTAAAAACAGAGTTGTAGAGCAATATATTGGTCTTGTGCTTGTAAAGTTTCTAATAAAACATACTTTGTAGAAGACGAAAGATGATGAAATATGCATTATGCCTATTCTTGACCAATAAAATTATCGATTGATTATAAAAAGACAATTGATAAATCAAAAAAGAAAAGAATTATGTAGAAGTTTTTTTTTGAAAAAAAAATACTCATATGGTAGCTGAACTATTACTTATTGCATTTTTTGGTATCTAAATTTTGTAACAATAATGACATTTGTCGATATTCCACCGCCTGTCCAGGGTTGAGCCCTGGGATTCCTTACTATTAAGATAGTTACGGGTTTTTGGGGTAGAATACAAGATAAGTAAAAAAAAAATACCGATACCTAGGAGGCGCAGCCAGAAGATTCTAATGCAACAAGCAAAAACAAGCTACTTAATTCACCCCGGCAAAACAACGCTTTTTTTTACTTTTTTTCGGAGTTAAAACACTATTCCTCAAATAGTAATAGTAAAGAAGGAACCTGGACGAAGGAGAGGCATTAAAGTGGCAACAATGCCCGCTGCGGCTACGGAGTCTTCATTTCATGGCATTTCATTCCCGAATAAAATTCTTCTCTTACGATATTTCTAGTAAGAATATTAAAGCTTAAGAAGAAGAGTGAAAAGGTATTTCGTGGCATCATCGATCTATAATACTTGATGAATCAAAAACAGTCAATTGAACTGATCCAATTTGTAATGGTTACCCTTTTGGCTTTTGTTTTCAGACCCTTTTGTCAACCCTTGTGTCTATCTTTTCTGAAAGGCGGGGTATTCTTTATTTTCTGAGCAGTTTAAAGATCGGCTCACAGATGGGTGTGAGCTGGGCAATGTAGAAAACCTATCAAAATTTCAAGCAGAAAGATCCCTGTTATACTTGGACGTCCTTTTATGGCTACTGCTAATACAATCATTGATGTTAAAAAAGGGATTTTAACTATGACGGTTGGTGATATGACGGTAGAGTTCAATGTGTTCAAAAGCAGTCAACAACCCCCCGATTCCCAGGAATAATTGAAGAGAGTTATCTCCAGTCACCAACATTGGCATAAAAAAAGTAAGAATGGATAAATAGTACATGAACTTAAGCTCCATGTTGTCATACGGTACTTCCGTCTATTCTACCGTTAAGTTTGCTTAGATAACACATACTGGGCAAATTAGTCATCACAAATTAGTTAATCGAACTCGTCTCTCCTCTTCTTCCCTATTTCATCTCTCATATTTTTCAAATCTTAAGCTCCGACCCTGAAGATAATGGGCTTCCCAGATATCGATTCGCTTTCCCGTTGAGCTGACCTTGTCGGGGTTTCGGTTTTACCCAACAGATGAGGAGCTTCTGGTTCAATATATATACCTATGCCGGAAGGGTATTAGGTACCAATTTAACTACAAATTTGATCCATAAGTAGATAGTTAAAGAGAGCGAAAGAGAGTGGCATTAATTCATTATTGTGTTACCGATGCTCACTGTGAGTAGCTCACGTAGTTGAATCAGTAAACCACCAGACACCATTTTTTCAATTATGATTTTATGAGTACTCTGTGAATTTGTGCTTGGATTCGTTGGGTTGTGGTCAAGCATGAGATCTCTAGATTTCGGATTGGGTTTGAAAAAATAATAATAATGAGATATGAAGGCTGCTGATGAGGCTATCACAACTCAAGAGGTTCTCCACAGCTAAATTTAAAATTCTCCCAACTCTTTAGTGATCGTACTTTGAGTGATGAAGTCCAGATATTCAATTGGTCAATTTTGCTAAAAATGACACTTGGTCAAATTCGCATGTGATGAACTAAAGTTTTGATATTTGGATTTCTGGTGATACGAGGTGGGTGCAGATGAGTTTGTTGAACAGGAAAAAAGGAGAAAAAGATCAAGCAGAGAAGACAATCAAAAATATTAATTTATGATGACCAATCTGCCCTGACGAGTATGTGTCATGTAAGCAAACTTAACAATAGAATGAATAAAAGTACTATATGGGCATGGAGTTTAAGTTCAGTTATCATTATGATAGTTTTCGAAGTTTAGGTATCAAAAAATGTAATAGGTAATAGTTTAGTATCATATGAGGATTTTTCCTTTTTAGATAAATAAAACAAAAATATTTTAAGGAAAAACCAAAACAATTATGTAGAGGTTGAAGTTCGAGCTAGCTGGAGTTTCTGTCGTCTCATTTATAAACATTTGTCTTTTAGAGGCAAGCCAAATTGAAGTAGCCTAGCTACTTCGTGAAAATTGGGTTGTACTAATGTGGTGGAGACGAAGCACTCGGAAACAGAGCGTATTGTTGCTAGCTAGGGAAATGATTGAGGTTATTTTAAGAATTAAGGGCGTGTTTACCAATCCTCAAACGGAATCAATCCGGAAGAATTGATTCTCTTTCACTCTAACTCTAGACGTTTACTAACTATAGGAGAATGAAAAGTAACGTAGGGCCCACAAGAAAGACATAAATCACTTCTCTATTTGGATTTCGATCGACATACATGGCATTCAATCCGTTTAAGGGTGAAATCAAAATTGCATTTCAAAAATGCCCTCGTGTTTTAATGATAACCTAAAAATACCCATATGTCTTTATGTTTTATAACTAATTATATTGAAGGGTGTTTTAATAATTAGATTTGTTAGGATTCCAATTCTATGTTTTAATAAACACATGAAGGGAATCAAAGATGGTTAATACTTCTGATTCTTGATAACACATAAATAAAGGAATAGTAGTCACTTCTCTTCTCTCTCATTCCTCCTCTCTCCCATTTCTTTTCTATCACATTCCTTCACGATCCCATTACGGTTTAGTAAACGTGCCCTATGATCTTAATGATAAATCTCTTGCACTCGGAAGCAGGGCGTATTGCTGCTAGGTAAAATGTGTTTTTTGCATTAAGATCTTAATTTTTAAATAACCTCAACCGTTACCCGATTTGAGGAAAATTCTAAGTGTTATATATGAAGAATTTCAAGTGAAACATTTGAATTAATTTTTAAGGAAGTGATATAAATAAACATAAAGAACTCAGTTCATTCAAAAAAAAAATCAAGAGCTCAATTGACTAATTAAACACTGTCAGTACTTGATCCCAACTATGCAAAGAGCTAGACCAGCTTTGTCATTACATCGCATTATCTTATGATTGTAGGGTTCCATGTCATGTATAGTACGTTCAAGTGACAAAACCTCCTTGTGTCATGGCCGGGGTTCGCATTGTATCCTTTAGTTTACTATATCCAAATTAACAATGAGTCTCGATCTGGTTTCGTTCCAACCAAAGAAATGAGCATTCATTTTGGCCTTCTCTCTTTGGCATCACACCATCTTCGCCACCATGCTGCGTACATATAAAACCCTCTTAACCATCAACGCAGCAAACCCTCTCATTATTTTCTTCTCCCCGCGCGATCAATATGGCAACCAAAAAGGTACGTATTAACGTGAGCTAGCTCAATACAGAGATTTGCTTTTCGTTCCAGTTCAATGATTAATTCTTCTTGGCTTTAAAGGCTTTCCAGCTGATGATGAATCGCAAAAACTCTTCACTTGGCATGGTAATAAGCAATTCATCGATCACTGTATGATTTCAGGTAACTTGCCCGAAAAGTAAACCGGTGTTGCTGACAGTGTACGTGGAAAGGACGAGGAGAAGACCATCTTCATCAACTCATCACCCTCAACATCATCACAATCCTTATATTCATCATACCATCAAGCGGGAGGTTATTCAATACAGGCATGGTGCTGGTGGCCAAGGCTTCATCAGTCGAAGAGCGGAGCTGCTTCAGTACTCCCAACGCCTTCGTCTATCTGCTAGATCATCATCAGCAGCAGCACCAGCATCCAAACCCTTTTACCAAAAGCTAAACCATGCCAAGAGTCCTCAACCTGCCAAGGTACCACATCCCCTATACCTTTGTCTTACAACTTGTTTTTTAGATTCTGGTTTTTGACAGATTAGATATGTATTACATTGTCTAATAAAGTTGTAGAAGTTAGATTGTGGCTGTTCGAAGAAAACCAAAGAATTCAGATCAAGCTTCCGGCTGCTTTGGAAACTGGATTTTTCCAAGTTGCTTGGGTTGTACAAGTTTGCAAGCGAGTAAAGAAAGGAAGATGAGAAAAAAAGGCAGCGGCACCATCAGCGAGAAAATAATATCTGTAATCAAAAGCTTAACGGTGACTACATGCTTAAAAACTGAAGTTAATTTATGTGAAGTAATCAGAATTCAGATCTAGCTAGCTTATTAGTGCTAGTGTTTACCTGTTTAATATCTTTACCAAATCCTTTCAGGGGCAAAAGAAACATGGCTTTTTCTCCAAGTTCTTCACAGCATCCACAAAGCGGAAATGAAACTATAAACCCGAGCTTTCAGAATGATAGATCAATTTAGCCATAGAGATATGGTATGATATTTGTTGCTGTTGAAGAATGGAAAATGGAGGCGGACGTTTGCTTTTAATCTGCGTCATAGGAAATTTTCAATTTACAGCTTAGTCTATGCACTGGAGAATCACTAGCTAATTGTGTCATTTTCACTTCAAGCTAGTTTCACCTGAAGTGCCGTTGTACTTATTAATTTTAACCTATTGGGGGGCATAGCAGCTTGGGTGGTTTCAGATATAGTCCAATAGTCCAATAGTCCAATAGTCCAATCAAACATCCTCATCTGCTTTGCGTGAAGATCTAGGTCGACGAACTATAAGATTGGACTATTGGAGAGACAAACCATAAGAATTTTAGTGTGAGAAGTAATTAATCACTGATTGTTTTGTTTATTTGATTTAAAGAAAAGAAAATAAAAACTCAAGGCGTGTTGTAGCTATCACACGATCGAGGAGCCCAATCAATCACTTGCTGGCTCTCCTTATGCTCACCTAGAGACTACAAACTTGATCCCTAAAATCATACACAATATATAATAGTAAAACAAGAAAGACAAGATCATATAATTCAAAACCAATAAAAGGAAGAATGTTCTAGAGTATTCTGTTATGTGTGTCTAGATTTTATGCAATTAGGATAAGAAATCCATATTCCGTATAGAGATAGATTTACTAGTTATTTAAGGATATGTCATATGTAATCCTCTATAAATAGAGACACCTATCTATGAGTAAAGTACATCTATTTCACGATTCTCTATTCGTATTATTTTCATACTTCATCACTTTATCAGCAGCTCTTGAGTTGATAGCAACCATAAACCCTAAAACATAAAATAAAAGCCTTCAAGCCCCCCGGCTCCTCCTTCTTGAATTTCTTCTTCTCGACTCCTCTGCCAGCAGCTGCCCCGCCACCCGTCAGCCGCCGTCGGCTCCAAGATCATCTCGCCCAATTTAGAGACCTATCCGAGGCCACATTCTCAAGTCCTCTTCAAGCAAATTCTGAGGTAAGTTCAAAGCAAACTTATACTCTTTTCAAGTTCAATAACTTCGGGGAGGATAAATCGGGTTCCTCCATTCTTCTACACCATTCTATTATTAGAGTTGTGAAAATTGCAGGTTTTTAATGTCACGCCCCGACCCAAGATTTACCTCTCTAACCTTGGGTTAAGACGTGCGGGACCCAACACAAGAGAGATTTACTCGAAATCCCCCTTGAGCCAGGATAACCCTTTCTTCATAACCCAAATCAAACCGTCCAAACGGTGCCGGAATAAACCTCAAACCGGAGGTTATCCTGTTTCCCACATTTGAATCTCAAATGTGCCAATTAAAGAACCTAGGGGTTCTAATAATATTTGTGACTGCACCTGAATCCTGGTCAGGCTGCCTACGTACCCTGTCTTTTCAGGGATCAAGCCACACGTAGCTCTTGTGTAAGATTCACCCTAGCCGGGCAGAATCCCGCTTTTCTAATTATCGGTCGATTTATTAGTATGGCTAACAAACATCTAACGCGTATCCGGAGTTTAACCTCTCCGCTAAGGTATCCACCGACCAACAAATCCTCGGGATTAAACCGAACATTCTATCATTCATAACAATAACATCCATACACAACAATACAGATAATAACGGCAATCACACGATTATAAACAACCATCACGCATAACTATAAATATAAAACATAGTGGCATCCACGTAAATAAACCAAACCATGGGCATTTAAGATATTTCCTCCTACTTGGCATCCCTGAAAATAACTATAATTATCAGGGGTATTTATGGAATTACCATCTCAATGGCATTCCTGTAATTAGCCCAAAACTGTCAGGGGCAACATGGACATTCTAGCCTTAATGGCAGTTTCGTAATTAATCTGAACTACCAGGGGTCTTTTAGAAATTACAACCTTAGTGGCAGCCCCTGTAAATATACAAAACAGCTAGGGGTAGTATTGGAATTCCAGCTCTAGAGGCAGCCCGGTAATAAACTTAACCTACCAGGGGTATTACTGGAATTTAACCACGATGGCACCCCTGTAATTACTCTAGACTGCCAGGGGCAGTTCTGTCATTTTGCCAACACAGTTAAACGGTAAAAATACAGATCTACCACAGTAAAACCAGGGTTTTACCCCTTTTTACCCTAACATCACCGATCGGCCCTCCGGCCGATTTCAAACCCTACTCCGGCCACCCCTCTCTCCTCTCCGATCAACAAAACCACAACAAACACCAAGGAAATGTAAAGGGGAAGAGAAGGTTACCTCCAGACGAAGGTGTCCTGAGGGACTACCTCCACCGATCGGAACCCACGCTGCTCACCGGGCTTCCACCACCGTCGTGGCCTCGCCTCCACGTCTGGAACCTCTAACGAGCCTTACGAGGTCTAGCTCGTCCTCTCGGGCTCTCAGTCGAGCCACTGCCCCTGCTCGAGTTGCGTTCCACTGGCGACGCAGCCTACCCAGAGTGGGCGAACGGCGACACTGAGGAAGGGAGAGAAGGAGAGCATGCGTGGAAGGGGAGAGAGATCGAGAGGTAGAGAGAGAGAGAATTTCGGATTTAAGAGAGTGAGAGCTCGAGAGAGTGAGAGAGAAGCAGAGAGAGAGAGATAGCGTCTCCCCCTCCCACCGGTCAACACCCATATATATATATATCCAACGGCCCAGATCTGCTCTCACAAATCCAACGGTCCAGATCTGCCAATGAATAGTTATCATGAATAGTAAAAAGATATTTTTTTCCTAATTACTTTTACCGCACGGTAACAACACTTTATCCCTCATAACTTCCGCATACGTCCTCCGATTAATTCATAGGACATACCCACGAGTTCGTATTAACGTCCTCCACATCTTTCCCGAAGGAAACTCCCTCAAATTCTCGACTTAACGCAAAGTCCTCTTTTTCTACGATAAAGTAACTTATCATTTGTTACTTCCGTAATTTCGATAAATTCGTAACTAACCACTCATAGCTCCGGAAAATCTTCCGGACATACCGGGGATCCCGTAATAACATAATCTATCCCTCGGGACATTAATTCTATTTTTCCCCAAAACTGAGAATATCTCGATAATAATTCGAGGAAAAATATCAGTGCGGTTACCATTCTCTGTAACTCGTCTAATCCCGGTAAAAAAATGTAAATTTCGGGACGGGGTGTTACAATCTACCCCCCTTATAGAAATTTCGTCCCCGAAATTTCCTCTGCGAAAGGTAAAACCAACTGTCAAGGAATGTCGTCAAGTTCCACCGAACAGAGCTTCAGGAAAACCTTCAGGAAAACCAGGGTCACAAGCTCTATGTATCATTTTCTTTAGCATTCAGAGTCTCCCCGCATTTGCAATACGGAAAACATAGCTACACTCGCTTAAAACACTAGGGTACGATACCCTAGTCTCATCATTTTCATCGTAATCGACTCCATAAGACTTGCCTCTTAACTCTTCACAAGCTAATTTCCAAAATGCCAACTTCGACAATCCGGCAGCTTTCCCAAACGTAACCCAAACTAACTTGAAGTCAACTCGAATGCTCTACTTACACGACTGCCACACTTGGCATTTAACACCAAAGTCTTCCACATGGAAGGGTAAAAATGCTACGGTCCCTCACCGTGGAGGAAACTCATATATCTCTTACACCTTTCGAGACTAAAGAGATATGAACTTTCTACACTAGGCCCTGAGACCACAGACGGATTATCTCCTGCGTCCATAATCAAAACTCATCCACCCACATTCCTAATACCTCAACTTTTAACCACAGGGCTCGAACAAACTCGCATACCACAATGCGACCTCAAACTGCTCACTTGAGCTGATGAATCCGTCATGCGACTTCGCGCCTACATGTATGTCATCTTCACATACTTAGAAATAGTGAATTTTCCTCATCCTACCCCTCTCTTATAAAAGAGTCTTCAGTAGGGTATTTTCCAATAATCAGAGCTAACAAGCTCGCACACTAACTCATGCGTGCTAAAGTCTTGCCTAAAGGACGGAAATTTTTGGCCCAACATCCTGTATGCTTCTCATAGTGCTTCTATAATCAGTTTCCACTGTTACACCAATTAGCTCAACATCTACCATACCTTAATCCTTATTAGAAAAGTTCACGCACACAAAAGAAATAATAAGTCTGACTTCTCAGACTAGGGTCGGAGCTAAGAGCTCTAGTAGCGCCATCACGCTATGCTAGCTAGATAAAATAATAACGGACAACCCTTATAATATCCACCTGACCTCTCAGGCGTGTCTGACCTCTCAGACCAGGGTCGGAGCTAAGAGCTCTGGGTAAAGTGGTAATGGACAACCCTCATAGTATCCACCTGACATCTCAGGCGTGTCTGTCCTCTAAGACCAGGGTCGGAGCTAAGAGCTCTGGGTAAAGTGGTAATGGACAACCCTCATAGTATCCACCTGACATCTCAGGCGTGTCTGTCCTCTCAGACCAGGGTCGGAGCTAAGAGCTCTGGGTAAAGTGGTAATGGACAACCCTCATAATATCCACCTGACATCTCAGGCGTGTCTGTCCTCTCAGACCAGGGTCGGAGCTAAGAGCTCTGGGTAAAGTGGTAATGGACAACCCTCATAGTATCCACCTGACATCTCAGGCGTGTCTGTCCTCTCAGACCAGGGTCGGAGCTAAGAGCTCTGGGTAAAGTGGTAATGGACAACCCTCATAGTATCCACCTGACATCTCAGGCGTGTCTGTCCTCTCAGACCAGGGTCGGAGCTAAGAGCTCTGGGTAAAGTGGTAATGGACAACCCTCATAATATCCACCTGACATCTCAGGCGTGTCTGTCCTCTCAGACCAGGGTCGGAGCTAAGAGCTCTGGGTAAAGTGGTAATGGACAACCCTCATAATATCCACCTGACATCTCAGGCGTGTCTGACCACTCAGACCAGGGTCGGAGCTAAGAGCTCTGGTAGCGCCCTCACGCTACTCTAGCTAGCATATTCATCGACAACCCTTATAACAAAAATTCATAACAAAACTTTACCCAATTACTCATCCCAAAACAATAAGTAAAACCATTCCTCGTCTTATATGCATAATTCCACATAAAACATTCATGAACCCGAGGAAAATATAATTCTCGAAACCATCATATAAACCCTGCAAATAACTCAATAATTAGGGCATGCATTCATTTACAAATAGTCTGTCCACTCACAGTACTATTGCGACCTTCTTCCCGCTCGGAAAGCTTCTCGAGCGAAACTCTCAAACTAACCGCGTAGTCGAGCCCGTCTCACGTTCAACCAGAGACTGTACAAACAACCCAATACATTAGTCATTTCATCGTTGACTTGGTCTTTTCCTAGTTTGACCAGGAACTCCTATTTGACCACATGTTGACCAAGTTCCTTTTTAACTTTCTTTCCCGGTTATCGACTCTTAGTCTCAATTTACCGGAAGTTCGACCCAGTTTCCGAACTTCCTTTATCACTTTTCAAACTTTACACTTATTTCCGATTATCGACTCGAAGTTTGGTTTCTGTTTACGCCACCTTAGCGTAAGTATTTTCTCTTACTAAATGTGAGTCGATGCGTCGATAACAAAATTATCCGATTGCTTTTCCACGATCCACTTGACAATACCGTTAATAGGAGTCAACATCTCCCTCAACCACTAGAGTGGTCATCAATAATATAGTTCCCATATTTCACTAATTATCTTCAAAACCTTTAACTTGAATTATACATTTTCTTTAACCTTTTCAACCCGATTTAACATCTTCTCATAAATGGAAACCTTCCTAAAAGGGAAAGTTCCCCAAAATGGAAAGTTTCCTAAATTGGTAAGTCTTCCTTAAAATGGGAAGTTTCCTAAAATGGAAACTTTCTACTTACGTCCAATTTTCCGTAAATATCCCGATTACGATTCAACTGACACTTTTCGACTCAAATGGGATTCGGTTTCTACCTCTTCGGCATTCTGCCAGTTCAACTACATCATCGGAATCTTCGTCGGATTCCGATGTCTTGCCGGAATTTCGCCATAACCTCCCCGCTCCTCCGATCCACCAAGTTCCGACAACAAGCAAACAACACCAACAATACTGTAATTACACCGTGATCAAGAACACACACACAGGAGCTCTAGGTAACAGTAGTTACCTTCAAAATTGATCCGAGGCAGAAATACTCAAACCTCTGCCTCTGTCCAAACCCCCCAACAACATAACTCAAAGAAAGAATTTATTTAATTCTCGCAATCTTTTGGTCCGAGATTTGAACCTAGGCTCTGATACCATTGTCACTCCCCGACCCAAGATTTACCTCTCTAACCTTGGGTTAAGACGTGCGGGACCCAACACAAGAGAGATTTACTCGAAATCCCCCTTGAGCCAGGATAACCCTTTCTTCATAACCCAAATCAAACCGTCCAAACGGTGCCGGAATAAACCTCAAACCGGAGGTTATCCTGTTTCCCACATTTGAATCTCAAATGTGCCAATTAAAGAACCTAGGGGTTCTAATAATATTTGTGACTGCACCTGAATCCTGGTCAGGCTGCCTACGTACCCTGTCTTTTCAGGGATCAAGCCACACGTAGCTCTTGTGTAAGATTCACCCTAGCCGGGCAGAATCCCGCTTTTCTAATTATCGGTCGATTTATTAGTATGGCTAACAAACATCTAACGCGTATCCGGAGTTTAACCTCTCCGCTAAGGTATCCACCGACCAACAAATCCTCGGGATTAAACCGAACATTCTATCATTCATAACAATAACATCCATACACAACAATACAGATAATAACGGCAATCACACGATTATAAACAACCATCACGCATAACTATAAATATAAAACATAGTGGCATCCACGTAAATAAACCAAACCATGGGCATTTAAGATATTTCCTCCTACTTGGCATCCCTGAAAATAACTATAATTATCAGGGGTATTTATGGAATTACCATCTCAATGGCATTCCTGTAATTAGCCCAAAACTGTCAGGGGCAACATGGACATTCTAGCCTTAATGGCAGTTTCGTAATTAATCTGAACTACCAGGGGTCTTTTAGAAATTACAACCTTAGTGGCAGCCCCTGTAAATATACAAAACAGCTAGGGGTAGTATTGGAATTCCAGCTCTAGAGGCAGCCCGGTAATAAACTTAACCTACCAGGGGTATTACTGGAATTTAACCACGATGGCACCCCTGTAATTACTCTAGACTGCCAGGGGCAGTTCTGTCATTTTGCCAACACAGTTAAACGGTAAAAATACAGATCTACCACAGTAAAACCAGGGTTTTACCCCTTTTTACCCTAACATCACCGATCGGCCCTCCGGCCGATTTCAAACCCTACTCCGGCCACCCCTCTCTCCTCTCCGATCAACAAAACCACAACAAACACCAAGGAAATGTAAAGGGGAAGAGAAGGTTACCTCCAGACGAAGGTGTCCTGAGGGACTACCTCCACCGATCGGAACCCACGCTGCTCACCGGGCTTCCACCACCGTCGTGGCCTCGCCTCCACGTCTGGAACCTCTAACGAGCCTTACGAGGTCTAGCTCGTCCTCTCGGGCTCTCAGTCGAGCCACTGCCCCTGCTCGAGTTGCGTTCCACTGGCGACGCAGCCTACCCAGAGTGGGCGAACGGCGACACTGAGGAAGGGAGAGAAGGAGAGCATGCGTGGAAGGGGAGAGAGATCGAGAGGTAGAGAGAGAGAGAATTTCGGATTTAAGAGAGTGAGAGCTCGAGAGAGTGAGAGAGAAGCAGAGAGAGAGAGATAGCGTCTCCCCCTCCCACCGGTCAACACCCATATATATATATATATCCAACGGCCCAGATCTGCTCTCACAAATCCAACGGTCCAGATCTGCCAATGAATAGTTATCATGAATAGTAAAAAGATATTTTTTTCCTAATTACTTTTACCGCACGGTAACAACACTTTATCCCTCATAACTTCCGCATACGTCCTCCGATTAATTCATAGGACATACCCACGAGTTCGTATTAACGTCCTCCACATCTTTCCCGAAGGAAACTCCCTCAAATTCTCGACTTAACGCAAAGTCCTCTTTTTCTACGATAAAGTAACTTATCATTTGTTACTTCCGTAATTTCGATAAATTCGTAACTAACCACTCATAGCTCCGGAAAATCTTCCGGACATACCGGGGATCCCGTAATAACATAATCTATCCCTCGGGACATTAATTCTATTTTTCCCCAAAACTGAGAATATCTCGATAATAATTCGAGGAAAAATATCAGTGCGGTTACCATTCTCTGTAACTCGTCTAATCCCGGTAAAAAAATGTAAATTTCGGGACGGGGTGTTACAATCTACCCCCCTTATAGAAATTTCGTCCCCGAAATTTCCTCTGCGAAAGGTAAAACCAACTGTCAAGGAATGTCGTCAAGTTCCACCGAACAGAGCTTCAGGAAAACCTTCAGGAAAACCAGGGTCACAAGCTCTATGTATCATTTTCTTTAGCATTCAGAGTCTCCCCGCATTTGCAATACGGAAAACATAGCTACACTCGCTTAAAACACTAGGGTACGATACCCTAGTCTCATCATTTTCATCGTAATCGACTCCATAAGACTTGCCTCTTAACTCTTCACAAGCTAATTTCCAAAATGCCAACTTCGACAATCCGGCAGCTTTCCCAAACGTAACCCAAACTAACTTGAAGTCAACTCGAATGCTCTACTTACACGACTGCCACACTTGGCATTTAACACCAAAGTCTTCCACATGGAAGGGTAAAAATGCTACGGTCCCTCACCGTGGAGGAAACTCATATATCTCTTACACCTTTCGAGACTAAAGAGATATGAACTTTCTACACTAGGCCCTGAGACCACAGACGGATTATCTCCTGCGTCCATAATCAAAACTCATCCACCCACATTCCTAATACCTCAACTTTTAACCACAGGGCTCGAACAAACTCGCATACCACAATGCGACCTCAAACTGCTCACTTGAGCTGATGAATCCGTCATGCGACTTCGCGCCTACATGTATGTCATCTTCACATACTTAGAAATAGTGAATTTTCCTCATCCTACCCCTCTCTTATAAAAGAGTCTTCAGTAGGGTATTTTCCAATAATCAGAGCTAACAAGCTCGCACACTAACTCATGCGTGCTAAAGTCTTGCCTAAAGGACGGAAATTTTTGGCCCAACATCCTGTATGCTTCTCATAGTGCTTCTATAATCAGTTTCCACTGTTACACCAATTAGCTCAACATCTACCATACCTTAATCCTTATTAGAAAAGTTCACGCACACAAAAGAAATAATAAGTCTGACTTCTCAGACTAGGGTCGGAGCTAAGAGCTCTAGTAGCGCCATCACGCTATGCTAGCTAGATAAAATAATAACGGACAACCCTTATAATATCCACCTGACCTCTCAGGCGTGTCTGACCTCTCAGACCAGGGTCGGAGCTAAGAGCTCTGGGTAAAGTGGTAATGGACAACCCTCATAGTATCCACCTGACATCTCAGGCGTGTCTGTCCTCTAAGACCAGGGTCGGAGCTAAGAGCTCTGGGTAAAGTGGTAATGGACAACCCTCATAGTATCCACCTGACATCTCAGGCGTGTCTGTCCTCTCAGACCAGGGTCGGAGCTAAGAGCTCTGGGTAAAGTGGTAATGGACAACCCTCATAATATCCACCTGACATCTCAGGCGTGTCTGTCCTCTCAGACCAGGGTCGGAGCTAAGAGCTCTGGGTAAAGTGGTAATGGACAACCCTCATAGTATCCACCTGACATCTTAGGCGTGTCTGTCCTCTCAGACCAGGGTCGGAGCTAAGAGCTCTGGGTAAAGTGGTAATGGACAACCCTCATAGTATCCACCTGACATCTCAGGCGTGTCTGTCCTCTCAGACCAGGGTCGGAGCTAAGAGCTCTGGGTAAAGTGGTAATGGACAACCCTCATAATATCCACCTGACATCTCAGGCGTGTCTGTCCTCTCAGACCAGGGTCGGAGCTAAGAGCTCTGGGTAAAGTGGTAATGGACAACCCTCATAATATCCACCTGACATCTCAGGCGTGTCTGACCACTCAGACCAGGGTCGGAGCTAAGAGCTCTGGTAGCGCCCTCACGCTACTCTAGCTAGCATATTCATCGACAACCCTTATAACAAAAATTCATAACAAAACTTTACCCAATTACTCATCCCAAAACAATAAGTAAAACCATTCCTCGTCTTATATGCATAATTCCACATAAAACATTCATGAACCCGAGGAAAATATAATTCTCGAAACCATCATATAAACCCTGCAAATAACTCAATAATTAGGGCATGCATTCATTTACAAATAGTCTGTCCACTCACAGTACTATTGCGACCTTCTTCCCGCTCGGAAAGCTTCTCGAGCGAAACTCTCAAACTAACCGCGTAGTCGAGCCCGTCTCACGTTCAACCAGAGACTGTACAAACAACCCAATACATTAGTCATTTCATCGTTGACTTGGTCTTTTCCTAGTTTGACCAGGAACTCCTATTTGACCACATGTTGACCAAGTTCCTTTTTAACTTTCTTTCCCGGTTATCGACTCTTAGTCTCAATTTACCGGAAGTTCGACCCAGTTTCCGAACTTCCTTTATCACTTTTCAAACTTTACACTTATTTCCGATTATCGACTCGAAGTTTGGTTTCTGTTTACGCCACCTTAGCGTAAGTATTTTCTCTTACTAAATGTGAGTCGATGCGTCGATAACAAAATTATATATCATCGATAATATTTCATAGCATCCTATTCCACAATTCTTTGGTGGAATGATTATCATATACGTTAATGAGATAAATATATTAGCCTGCACATATGAGATTTTCCCTTAGTGTTGTGAAGGCAATGTGGGTCATGACAACTGCAAAAGAAGCCACGTTAATGTCTAGAAAAGAAGGGAGGCGCCTCAGACTCTTAGTGACTGCAGTCCCAGTCTAGACACCAAACTGTCAAATCTAATCACGTTAGCTCATGACAATGTAACCGTTGTTGATCAATCATTCACCGGTTCAAGATGTCAAGCTAATTCTACAATCGTGACAACATACAAAAATGTACAAAATTATTATTGGATATCAATTATACGGATTGAGATTGCTCTCTCATTTTTCAAGCTATGTAATACGACATTATATGAATGTCCTGATTAGTGTTTATTTTTTCAAAATTTCGAGACATCAATGTATAGCGCTTTATGAATGTAATTTTGTTCACGAAATTGTTCCTTTGTCTCCATGATTTGTATTGATTTACAACAAAGATGTATAATTTACATCATTCTTAGACTATGGTACGATTTGTAATCTAAAAGAGTAGATTATGCCGAATTCTGTTTCTCCTAAAGGAAGGAGACACGTGGCTATGCATCCTCAATGAGGATTGCGACGTGTTTTCTGGTTAAGTCTTCCATACATAGCGGATTTACCATCATCAAATTATAAGTAGGTTCATCTGAGCTCAATGTGATGTCTAGGATCGTACGAAATTAAGGAGATAATGGTTTTAAGTGTGTCTCGCACTACCGACCCTCCACGTACATGACTAGTCATATTGACTCGGAGCTACCGAATGACTTTGATTTTGGTCCTCCATACGCTACTTAACCAATTGTCACATTTTATAAGACGTTGAAGACTCTCTTGGACTTATCAAAGATGAGCACGCACGTCCCTCGGTTAAGGCTTAAAGCCTCAACGATAGTTTGCAAGCTTAGAATGCTTTGCACGTGTCAAATCTGTGAAAACAGCAATCTGTTCCTTTCTGGACAGAAACTTCAGACGAGCATTGTGAACTGCTCCGGATGAACTAGAACGCATATTTTATATCACTGGAAATCTCTACGAGTCTATTTTTCAGAACAGTTGGCTGTTTGTTTATATCTATTTTAATGAAGAAGTTATAGCTGTTTACTGCGCAAAAGTTATTCTGCGCGGAAGTTTTTATGCACTCTCGGGATTGTTGTTTTTTGTAGAACCTTTTCAATCCATCTAAATGGTTCAAAATCAAACTATTTACTCATATATCTACCTCTTATTTGTAGATAAGTCTTATGGAGACATTGAGTGCCTTGTAGATAGTGAAATTATCCATAATAGTCTAAGGAACCGACAACAATCTTTGGATTTTGTGCTATGTAAATCATTTGTGACCATGATACACGTCACATATGCACTTTAATTGAGAAGCAACTGAACCATGTATTGTTGAGTTTCAAGAATAGTTGAACTACTGGTTAAAAATGACCAAGAGTTTTTTTGTGTATAACTTCTCATGAATGCAGACTGAAGTGCATCTTAGAGAAGTTCATGAGTCAATCTTGTGTACTGTATGTCACTAAGATTCGAATATCGAATCCTATGTTGTCACAAATTATACTTGATTTTGAGACACCGACTCATATAGGCTTTGGTTTGACTGATTCAGACACCATGAAAAAGATATGATGGTCCAATTATTGAGAAATTCTCATGGACATCACTTCAAGCGAATAAGGTGCGTTAAACCTTCTCTTGATGTTTCATTGCCCCAACGCAATGCTTATCACTCGTTTTGATAGCCCATTCTTTAGCTAAAAATGAGCGAGACCCTCCAACGCTAAATGATACAAAAGAAAATACTTCATTTGTACATCAAATCATGTAGATTGATATAACTAACTTGTGGACACCTTTTATGCTGTAGGGTGATTGGTTTAAGGATAAACACACCTGTCGTGTATTACACCATTATATACTTATGCTTCTTAAACTTCTATGGGCACACTATCCATTCTTTAAAGAAGTTTTATCGGGAGAAGTTGAAGCGTTCTATATCCTATGTTTACAATCAATATGGTCTCGCTGAGCCTACAACTTTAGCTTGTTGCTCGAAGTTTTGTGTTGCGTACTAATCTTTGAACATGAGGTTATGCAATTTTGCATGTAGCTTTATTATTCGTCTATGACCCACCATTATTGAATACTTTTGCACTACAACTCGTGACTATATGCGAGGATTGAAATGGAATTGCAATCCTTGAGCTCGGCTAGATATTGTATCTAGATGTCAAATCGCACTGCCACTGCGCTCAATGATGAGTCTTTTAAGATGAATATTTTAGCTGGATATGAACATCCACCTACAATCCGCTTATGTAGAAGCCTTGATAGACGATCTCTTTAACCGCTAAATTGCAGATTGTTACTTTGGTGAGACAATATTCTCGCCGTTAAGGAGAGATAAGAACACAAGTGTTTAAATGGAATGCCTTGAATGTCATAATTTGTCCCCACTAGGTCTCATCTTGATCCCTAAATATCCAAGAGACGAGATCACATGCTGCAAATATGTCTGCAAGGATTGATGTCCTATCAAGAGGACATAGCGCGACCAAAACAAGTTGGTATTGGCGCCATCACCATGAGTGGTGATATGGTGACGCCATGTAATGGCAAAACTGGTGTCACAAGGCCGTGTGGATCCTTAAAAGATAGGGAGACCCTTATGTTCGATAGTACTCACATAAGGAAAAAGCGAGTTTTGGCACAACCTGATCCATTGATCAGTGATACTCAAATCTGTCTCATGAAGTCTGAATTGTGATTATCATTGGGGGACGCCTCAATGTCAAATCCAAGGACATGAATAGAGATCTCTACAAATACACTAGTGTACATGAGGACGTGGAATAATGAATTTATTATCGAACCACACTTCGTTGATAAATCGACGTAGTAGATTGACCTATGGAAAGATACAATCCAGTATTAACAAAGAGATAGGTCCTTAGGCAGGTGATGCTGACACCGCAAGCTAAACCCTATCAAATATGTCTTTGTTAGATAGCGTAGTGAAACAAAGAGTTTAGACTCATCTTATGGCACAAAGTTTCTCACTAACACGCACTGGAATTGACTACGATGAGATATGCTCTTGTAATGGATGTCATTGAACTCCACTACTTTTTTAATTTGGTAGTTTTCGAATAACTGAACATGCAGCTTATGAACATGGTTGAGTTACATCTCTATGAGATCAGAGATATACATGAAGATCCTGGACGAGAAGTACATGAAGTTACGCTCTTAGTTACTTAGTGTGCATTGTCAGAAACGCACACTAAATAACTACTTGATTGGAAGGGATATGATGAATTGTGTCATTGCTTGTTTATTCCGGATTTACATGGACTATTGATAGATCAAGATATGCCAATGTGTATCAAACATCCGAAGTTAGAATGAAAAAGATCCTGAAAAAGACACGGTCTCGTAATGAACTCGATGATTGTGTTGATGATGATTATCTCATCTATTGGCTTAGACACTCTAAAGGTGATGCCTACATATGCTCATATGATTAGTCTAAGTCTAAATAGAGATCCATTTTTCTATCTAAAGAACGACTGAGATGTGTTTAGAGATAAAACTCTCATCCAAGTACGCTAAGACGCATCAATGTACTTAATATGATACGAAAGACTTGACATCTCATTCGCTATGAAAAGTTATAAAGCTAACTGTAGCTCTACGCTAATGCAACACCATTGAAATGATATAGGGACATTCTTTCGATATAAAGGATTCGGGCAATTTCATCCCCATATAAGAAAGACACATCAAAAGCGAAATCATAATCTGCCAAGCTTCGTAGGTCAAATTCCACGATACCTACAAGAATGTTCGCTCGTCCAAAAACTGTGAAATTAGTACCATTGGAAAGGTCTATGTGTCTACTTTTCAAGGACACCAACCATTTCATCACAGCTATCATATTGAGTGTGTTATGACCATTCTTGTAAAGTAGGACGGATCTGTCTTAGAGTCTGATTTTGCAAATAACAGCCAACTTCAACAGAGCTTTGTGAATATCTCTGAATGAACCAGAATATGTATTATATACGGTTGGAAAGCTACATGAGTCTAATTTCTAAAACTATTTACGGTTCATTCATATGTATTTTCTAGAGAAAGTTATGATTGGTCTAATACTCAAAGGTCGTGCTGCGTGAGAATTTTAACGCTAACTTTTTATTTGAGTTCCCAAGAAGCCGTTTCCTTAAGATTAAGTGTAATAGATCATCTATGAGGAAAATCCGGTATGATCTAGTTAATCATTGACTGATGCCACATTTGAAAACATGTTAAAATGCATTGATATGCTGAATAATTTGAACTCCTATGAATAATCTAAGGATCAGAGGGAGATGCAGACTTCAGATGGAGTCTATCACATATATATCGCTATCAAATGTAAAGGGTGCGGTTGTGCTAGCTTTTTCCCTTAGACAAACATTTGTTGTAACACCCTGTACTTAAAAGTTACCTGTTTACAGGGGGTTTGTGAGTTACCGAGAGATTTTTACAACGACCGGTAATTTATTAAAGTTATTTCTTGAGTTTATTTCAATTTTTTTCTAAACTCTCCAAATTCCTTAATTAAGGACTCGATGTCATAGTACGTGTCTACACGAGTCTCCCGGTATTTTCAGATTATTTGTCGGAGCTTCCGTCTATTTTCTATGATTTTTCAAAGTTTATGGTAAATTTTAATTACCATTCCGGTAAATAAGTTTTACCATTTAACTATTTAATTTTTACCTCTTTTAATCTAGACCGTTGGATTAAGACCCATTTAATCAGGGCCGTTCATTTCCCTTTAAATAGAGGTGAGAGGTTTGACCTCGGTCAGACTCTCACCCTCGACTTCTTCCTCCTCTGTCACCCTCTCTTGCCTGCACTGGCAGCGCACAGCGGCGACTCGCCATCCAGCCACCACCCACTGGCACACCACCGCCAAAATGACCCCCTCTGTCTCTTCTACCTAACCCAATCCTCAAAACACTCCATCATCAACCCAAGAGAGAGATCGACGCCGAGGAGGAGCGGTTGTGTTCTTTAATTTCAGGCGAGTTCGAGCGACGACTTTGACTTCAGTGAGTAGGGTTTCGTTTATCCTTTCTCCTTCTTCAATTTCATGCTTGAAATCACATGAATCGAACCCTAACCCCAAAATCCCCAAATGTTCTGTTTTCTGGCCTAGCGCCCTAGCTTCGGCGACTTGGATTATTTTTGGCATCTCAGATGTTTTCTCGAGTTTCAACAGGGATTTACAACCCTATCTAGGCCGTGACAAGCTTGCCTTGAGGTTTAGAGCGCTACTGTAATGACCCTAGATGGAGGCAGGGGCTAGGCGCGCACGGTGGGAGAGGACATAGTAAATAGGCGAGGCTTTGGTGTAATTGGTGCTCGAGACAGCGTCTTGGATGCTAGGAGGTTCTATTTGTGAGGTAAGTTCAGTGGATTAGCCCCTGTATGGGTTTGTGTAGAATTTCGTTGATGATTGGATATTAATTTGATGTATTTTGATGCTTGTATGTCGAGAACTGGGTAATTGAAGCGAACAGGGAGGCTATGGCCATTTTCCGGTAAGATTGCCAGAATCCGGTGAAGTGGCAAAAATTTCCGGCAGTGACCCGAAGAGGTAGGAAACGCTTTTCCCTCGTAAAGCTTTAAGTCATAAAGTTTCCGTTAATTCGTAACTCGAGTAATTACAGAAAGCTTACCGTAATTAGGAAGTTTCTATTTTGGGAAACTTTCCCTTTTTGGAAGATTCCATTTATGGAAAGTTGACCGATAAAAATGACGAAGGGAAAAGTCAATCCTAGTTAACCGGTTAAATTAAGACAATCGAATTTTAAACGAGATTCTGGCCAACTCAAGAATCTTGGTAAAAATCGAGTTGATCGTGGAAAATATTTGGATAAATTTCGTTATTGAATTATCGACTCACAACTAGTAATCGATTTAAGTTGTGGATTGAGTGTCCATAGTAATTCCACAAATTAATATACGATACCCAACCTCAAATGAAATAGTAAGGATAATAGATACTTTAAGGTTATGAAGTCGGAAACTAAATGTTGAGTCGATAATCGGAAATTGTTCTATTTGTTGTTAAGTTTTTAAAAAGAAAGGAATTTGGTCAACTCTTGGTCAAATATGATTTCCTAGTCAAACTAGGAAAAAAATTAAGTCAACGGTATTAAATACTGATATGTTGGATTAATTGTACAGTCTATGGTCGAACATGAGACGGACTCGACCATGTAGATCTTTCGAGGTTGCGCTCGAGGGGCATTCCGAACAGTGAGGAGGTCGTCTTAAGTACTGTGAGTGGATCTTTATTTTGAATTAATGCATGTCGTGTTTTTATACTAAACAAGATGATTTTTATTGACTTAATGAGCCGGTGGGATCGGGAAGGAGGGTTACTCCCCTTCCGTAAGCCCCTGTGTTATGTCGGCTGAAATTTATGTTATGTCGATTATATTTGGAAATGCATTGTTTTATGGCTATAGTTTTGAGGACGGTCGGAGAACCGTGCCTCATGCAGGAGATGCATGTTTTAATTTACAGGGGATGAGTCATATAATAATGACTTTTTATATTTGCACGTTTTCTTCACCATGAAGGGTCGTCATATATATAAAGATGCTAGCTAGTCATACGGCCCCCCTCACTTTGGAAGTGGAGCGGGGCAATAGCAGCCCTAGAGGGTTCTGACTCTAGCCTGAGAGGCTCATTGTCATGGTGGAATCTCTTCGCCATGAAGGGTCGTCATATTACTTAGTAGCCTTAAAGGTTCCTACCTTAGTCTGAGAGACTCTCCTTCATGGTGAAACCTCTTTTCCTATTTTTAATGTTGATTTACAAGCCAATGAGATTGACATTTACGTTTTGGTTTCCAGAACGATTATTTGGGATACTTTCCCGACGAGGCATGCATATGGATTTTCTGGAAATTCAAAGGGAGAACATAAATTGTTTATTTTTCACACGCCTGGATATTCTTTTTGTCAACTCACTCTAACATTATGTTTTTAAATGTTTTCCCCTGGACCCTTCGTTTTCAAATACACAATGTTGCAGGGTTGTTGAGAGGAGGTCATGCGTACTGAAGATGAGACATAGTCAAATCATTCTGCTGTCGCTATTTAGTCTATTTATGATTTGCTTCCACGTAGGATACTCTGTTTACCCCAATATAGTTTAGTTGGATTGCAAGTAGGGTTGTCCATTTCAAGGGGGGTTTCAGATAAAAATTTCCCTTGAGGTGGACCTCGTAGGGTTTACTTCGAGTTAAAGAGGTTAACTCGGTGTGGGTCATGACATTTGTCCCACCGGGTTTTCGCATGGCAAGGTTTTTAACGAGACAACATCGCATGCACCGCTTGATCAATATGAAGTTTTTCATGAATGATCATGTTCTGAATGAAGTAGGTCATGCATTGCACTCTTTTTCCCTACGATCAAGGTTCAGTTTTCCCACAGGGTTTTTATTACTTGACGAGGTTTTTAACGAGGCAACATCTGAAGCATCACCAGCATAATGGCGAGCGACACAAGAGAGATTGTTATAGAATATTTTGTTATGTGTGTCTTGACCTTATGCAATTAGGATAATGAATCCATATTCCGTATAGAGATAGGTGTACTAGTTATTTAAGGATATGTGCTATGTAATACTCGATAAATAGAGGCACCTATCTATGAATAAAGTACATCTCTTTCATAATTCTCTATTCGTATTATTCTCATACTTCATCAAGGAACAGTTTTTTTTGTTTTTTGTTTTCTAAATAAAAATTAAGAGGCAAATTGTTTTTTACGGGACCAGTACGGCCTACCCTCAAGCCTTTATCATTATTGATATATAGTTTATGATACATGAGAGGGCATTATGCCTAAACCCCTTGATTATTCTAATTGATCATTCTAAGTGCTTCGAGTTCTATTAATATAAAGATGTTATAAGCGGGGTTGAAAAGTTTAATTTTGGTTGTTAAGATCTTAGTTACAGCTAGGGTTTTTAGTAGTCGTGATAGTGGGTAAACTATTTTTTGTCGGCCTTAACGAACTGTTTGTTAAGCTATAAAATATAGAGTAAAATGCAACTCCGGTACCCTAACTTTTGTGACACGGTCTAATTGATACCCACATTTTAAAACCTATCAATGTGATACCCGAACTCCATTTTCGCTACCAAAGAAAAGTCGGAGACCAATTTCTGTCACCGCGTCGTCTATTTGTTGACGTTTCAAGCATGTGATGTTTTAATTAAGGGAAAAATTGCCTTTTCATTCAAATCCCTATACAAAAAGGGTTAATGAACCTAGATTGGGTGATACAGAGAGATTGGAGATATATATCTCCTCATTCTTCCTTGCTTTAAAAGCTACCCTAATATGCTAGCTTGTATGACTGTATTTGCAGAGGGTTTCGAGCAAGAAGATGAAGTCTAGCTTGGGAGGTTGGCGGTGCATGAGTAAAGGTCTCGATGTCGTCGAAGGTCCGAACAGTCGGGCAGGTGAGGCCGGAGGCAATGAGGTTGCAGATGAAGATGTAGAAGGCGACGTTGGTGGGGTGGTCCATTTGGAGGGTGAGCTACCAAACGATGTCATATTGGTGGACCTTAGAGACGATGTCGATGAGGAGGTGGAAGGAGTTGGAGGTGAGGAGAGGGGCAGGGAAGGAGGTGGTGTAGTGGAAGAGGGAGAGGCCAATTTTGTGGTGGAGGAGGTCCTAGAAGAGAGTGGTGTTGTGGAGCTGGAGGGAGGACTCTATTGCGTGGAGGGGATTGTGGTGCTGGAGGAGGATGTATGATACCAATTCGGTGTCATTTTGGGTGTTGCGGATTGGAGAGGAAGGAGAAACGACAAGCTGAACGGAGAAGAAGAAGAAAGGGACATTGTGCAGTTGGGACTTGGGAGTACTTTCAATTTGGAACCAAGGTTGAAGCTTTGGAAGAGTGGAGAATCTTGGAGACATAATCTTAGTCTCTACTATTGGATGTTAGAAGAAGAAGAAAAATCTCGTGTATGTAAAATAGAGGGGTTTTTCCAAGCTATATTGGACAATTGGTAAAGATAGTGTTTGATGGGTCATTTTGGTCATTATCCTCTTTTTTAACGGGTCTGATGCTGGTCACGTCAGCAAACAGAAGGTGCAGTGATAGAAATTGGCCTCTGGCATTTCTTTGGTAGCAAAAACAAATTTCAGGTATCACATTAGTAGGTTTTAAAGTGTAGATATCACTTTGATCATGTCTCAAAAGTTGGGAAACCGACATTGTATTTTACGTGCTCTAAAATATATTGAAGTAATTTATGTGATTTCTCACTATTTTTTAAAATTACGATATGGTTCATTTTTATTTATTTTTAAATTGCTGGTCTAGAATCGTCCATTAATACATGAGTAGAGTGGACCACACTAAAATCGAGAAACAATACTCTTCTGAATTTTTTACGGTGGCAATTATCAAGAAAATCGATTCCAATGTATGAGAGCAAGAAGTCTGATGAAATTGTAAATTGTTGAAAAAAAATATCAAAGATTATGCAGAGCAGAATCCTTCCAACAAATGCACAGGTATTATGAAATCTCATGCCCATTTACTAGAAATCAAAATGAGAGTACGGAGATGCATCCCTTAGGTTTTAAATACAAGATGTTATTTAGAGACAACGGCGGATCTAAGTGGGAGCAAACTCAGCTCCCGGGAACAAAATTAAGGGGTGAGCCAAGAAATCGATTTTTCTGGGCAAAACAAAACAAAATAAAACTCAAACTCAACCTTAATACACAATCGGAATCAGTAGTTTGGCCGACGAAAATTCGGAATCAGTAGTTTGGGCGACGAAAAATTTTCGTCGGCCTGTTAGCCAACCTCCTCCTGGCGCGGATATAGATTTAGATGATATAGATTTTATATAGTTTTATAGTTTATGAACAATTTATAAATTAATAATTTAATGTAAAACGTTTAGACTACTTTTGATGGTGTACGTTGTTGGTTATATGAAATTGTTTGTGAAATTTACAGCTTGCTTGGATGGTAATTTAGAAATTTTGTGGTCTTTTTAGTATAAAAAGTACTATAGCCGACGAAATTATGGTAAATTTTGTCGGCTATAGTATTTTATTTTATTTTTTTTCAACGTTTAGCCGACAAAATATGGCTTAATTCGTCGGCTATAGTATTATTTAGCTGATGAAATGTACTATATTTCGTCGGCTATATTATTTTAATTTTTTTTAAATATTTAGCAGACCATTTATAGTAAATTTTGTCGGTTATAGTGTTTTAAATTGGCTGACGAAATATTTATAGTTCGTCTACCAAAGTCTTAGGTTTATAGTTCGTCTACCTATTTCGTTGCTAGAAGTCTTAATTCGTGCGACCAATTTGGGTAACCATCGAATTGAATATGGTTCATCTGCAACCAAATATTCAATGTATTGTAAATATGAATAATTATGCAATGAATGAGTCATGAATAAAAATAAAGAATTATATACCCTGCCGCCAAAATAGTTTGCGAACTCTTTGTTGTGATAGTCGATATCACCTTAAATGTCTGGACAGTATAAATGGATGTCCTTCCAGTATTCAACTTCTGAACAGTTAATCGATACCCACCAATAGGGTATGACTAGCTCATGTGGTTGCAACTTGTAGGAGTCTGGTAAAATTCCATAAACTTCAACATCATTAGAAACTATGGAATGGTTGAACTTCGGTACATCTACCGGTATGGTTTGTGGAGTTTCCTTCAACGCTCCTAAATACAACTTCATGTAGGTGACGCACTCGTGCGCAATATATGCTTCAACTATACATCATTCAGACGCGGATTTGTTAGCCACATAAGCTTTGTAGTCTCCAAGTTGTCGATATATAAATAAATTGTTGTAATATGTTATGATTATATATTGAACATGTACAATAAAAAATTTAGATGTAAAAACATACCTTTTCATGGGATACATCCAAGTATAGTGTACTGGACCGGTAAGCAACAATTGCTCGGGAAGATGGATCATCAGGTAGGGCATGATGTCAAAAAAATTTGGAGGAAATATCCTCTCAAATTTACACATGATATAAATAATATCCTCTTGCATTTCTCGGAGGTCTGATTTTGTTACTTCCCGTGTGTATAACTTCTGGAAGAATCTTGACAATGCTACTAACGGCTCCATCACCTGATGGGGAAGGAACGGTCAAATGAAAATATGGAAGAGACGCTGTAGCAGAATATGACAGTCATGACTCTTTAACCCGTACATTTTATTATCCCGAATGTTTACACACCAGGCTATATTTTCTGCGTAGCCTGAAGGATACTTCATAGAACTCATCCACCTGAAAATTTCGTTCTTCTGGTCAGGCTTCACGGTGTAAGGAGCTTGAGGCATTTTCTTCTTCCATTCTTTCAACCACAAATGTCTTTGTATCTCCATTTTTTTAAGATCAATACGTGCCTTCAGACCGTCTTTCGTCTTCCCCTCCAAGTTCAGCACTATTTCCACCACACTGTCGCACACATTCTTTTCTATGTGCATCACATCTAGGTAGTGCCTGATCAACAACTTACTCCAGTATGGGAGTTCCCGGAATATGCTCTTATGTGTCCAAAATTTATACCTGTCGGGTCTGTCAGGTATTGCCGCTACAATATTGGAATGATTGCTGAGCTGCCCAAAATCATACTCATTAAGCACTGCTAAATTTCTTCCCCCGTCCATCTTCTAGGAGACATACCGTTTTCTACAGTCTCATCAAATGCCTTGTCATCGAATCGCCATTCGTGGTCATACGGAAGGAGAGTACGGTGACCCAATCTGCATATCTTGTTGCAATGACTACTGCTCCCCTCATCGTTAAGGCACTCTAGACAAACCTTGTATCCCCTAACAACGTTGCCTGACAACATCCCACAGACAGGAAAATCACTGATGGTACCAACAACCATGACATGCATCTGGAACATCTCGTGCATGTACTTGTCATAAGTGGGATGACCAACGTCCCGAAAAAACTTAAGTTCTTCAATCAATGGTCTCAAATACACATCAAGACACTTCCCTGGATAACGGGGCGCTGGAATCAGCAAACTCAACATATTGTATTACTTCTTCATGCACATCCATGGAGGAAGGTTGTATGGTACCAAAATCACCGGTCATACACTGTATTGAAGACTTATGTTGCCAAAAGGATTGAACTCGTCGGATGAGAGCCCAAGCCTCACATTTCGGACCTCTGACGCAAAATCAGGAAACTCACGGTCTATATGCTTCCAAGCCTCCCCGTCAGCAGGGTGTATAAGGGTATCTTCGCCATGCAATTCCCTATTAGCGTGCCATCTCATAGCTTTGGCTGTGTGTGATGACATGTACAACCGTTCCAGCCTATCCCTGAACGGAAAATACCGAAGTACCTTCACAGGTTTCCTATTGCCTGCATGAGTCAGCTTATACCTGTCACATTGACATACCAGACATGCGTCAAGGTCACCAAGGTCATTCCCTTATGGATCTTTACCCCATATGAGAACACAGTCATATCTACATGAATGGATCTTGATGTAGGAAAGCCCAAAATCTTTTAGGATACATCGAACCTTATGATGAGTGGTAGGAAGACGATGACCGTGGGGTAGCACCGAAGCAGTGTACTGTAGATAGTCATTAACAGCCTTCACGGTCGATTTTGTCTCAACTTTAATCTTCATAACGTCCATCACACTTTCAAGAACCGTCTTCTGACAACCGGGGTACACATGGGTCTGTTGGAAAACAAGTAGTTTGTTGTACCTATCAATACCAGCAGTGTTGACAACTCTAGGGAATGGCTGCACCGGCTCAGGCACATACGGTTCTTCAGAGCATACACCGCTCTCATAAGGAAACATATCGTTGATGAAGGCCGTTGTTAGATCATTGGATGTACTGCCCGTCTCAGAAAATTGCCCATGATCATGCGGACCCCTGATGACGTTTCATAGTGATATATTCAACATGTGTACTTCTTTCAAAACCTATTACTCTTAAGGTGCTGCCAAACCTTGTCAATTGCAAATCTATGCATATTCTTGCGACACTAACATTTAGGACACGGACAATAGAAAATTGTATTCCTTTTAGCATTATCCATTATATATTCAATAAAACTAATAACTCCTTTACCATATCTTTTGTCCTATTTTGGAAGCGAAATCCAACTCTTATCCATATCCTGAAAAGATAACATAATATATATGTATAAACTCTAATTAATTAATTTTTCAAATCATTTAGTATTCTATCTACAGTTAACGTACAATTAATTAATAACAAATTAATAATTAACACATATATATATATACTAATTACTAATTATATATATATCAATTACCATCAATCATAATCAACACAATATTATAATATATATATATATATATATATCTAGCTACTACTACTTATTAATTATTAATAAAAACTTCATATATATTATCAAATCAAAATCGATCAACTCAATCACACTCAAAATCCAATAATTCAACTCAAATTAAAACTAAAAATCAATATATATAACTCAAATAAAACTCTTAAATCAACTCAAAATCAAGATATATACACATATACGTACCTATATATAGCTCCACAAACTAATTTTGGACAGATTTCGACGACACCCAACAATTTCGACAACACCCAAACTTTTTCTCTCATTTTTTTTTCAAATGAGCTGCTGTATAGATTTGGAAATATAAGGACTTTTAGCCGATGACATTACATATTTCGTCGGCTAAACTTTTATAATTTCATCGGCTATAGTTTACAAACTATAGCCGACGAAAAAATTATTTTAGTCGACGAAAATAAATTTCGTGGCTAAATTTCCCATTTTAGCCGACGAAAATTTACCTTAGCCAACGAAAACAACTTTGGTCGGTCTGTTTTTTTTTTCGTCGGCTATAATGTTTATGCTGGTAGTGATAGTCAATACTCACTCGTATATTTCTTTTGAATTGCTGTGAATACTTTATTAGGAAAATATTATTTGTACCCGGGACACAGCACAACGTGAATAATTACTCAAAATTTTTTACCTATTATTGATGAATTTTTTTTCCGTTCACCTAATTTTTAGACTCTAGATCCGCTAATTTTTGGAGAGGTTCAGTTTTATAAACACTGGCAATTGACTAGAGGTTTTGGATCTTTGATCTATAAGAGATAAAGGTTTTAGCATCTAGTGCTTGTTCATCTGCTCTTTTAATATTTTTTTTGATGGCGCAGTTGTTCTCATATGAACATCAGATTTGTGTTTTTGTTTGATAAAGAATATCCTAATTCAATTATAATTATTTTTTAGAATCATATAATGTCATTTTCATATCAATTAGTGATGTGATGACATCATTTAAACAATAGATCTACACCATTAAACATTTTTAAATCTAACGGTAGTTGTGTAAAAAATTATGTAAAATAAGATGTCTCTTGATCCTCCTCACTTATATATCTATATATTTAATAACTAATAACTAGAATTCATAGAATATAGAACCTCATCTTATTCATTCATAAGAGTCCTTTACACATGGACAATGTTATGGTCATACAAGGAAACATAACATATTAAAACTAGGAAACATATCTCCCATGTATTCGGTGTAGGCTAAGACACACAAACATGTCATATATCCTAAGACACTCCTCCTTGGTCGTACGTCGTCATGCTGAATGGTGCATACAGTGTTGCCTCGTTAAAAATTTGCCAAGAAATAAAAGCCTTATGGGAAAAATAAACCTTAGTCGAAGGAAAAAGAGTACAATGCATCATGCTACTTAACCAACAGTCCACCATGTGAGACTCCCCTGACGAGTTACTCAGTTGAAGAGACTGGAGAATCTTTGCACTAATGTTCTTCACATGCTTCTCAAAGGTAGATTTAGGTAAAGAGTTGGTGAATAGATCCGCTACATTAGTTTCTGAACTCACTTGAATGTTGAGGAAGGTTTGCTGTTGTTGATTGTAGAAGAACTTCGGTGATGTATGCTTTGTATTGTCACTCCTGATGTAATCTAGCTTCATCTGCTCAATGTAGACTACTAGGTGCATAGATGTGCATCTATGCACTTAGTTGTTGCCAACTGGTGCACAATGCTCGGCAGCTGGCGCCCAATGCTCGGCAGCTAGTGCACAACACCCGATAGCTGGTGTGAAGCCGAGATTCTTAGGGACAGCACACTCGGTTGTGACCCTCCTTGAATCTTTGTAGGGAAAAGACAAACTCATATCAATGGGCCTTTTAAGATATTGAAATATATTCTTTATACTTGTTCAATTGCGTGGGTGCAGAACTATATTTACCTAACAAGTTGGTAGGCATGAAAAAAAATTGAAAGCCCATAACCAAGAATGTGATGACTACTGAGAGCACCGTGCTGCCCACCACCACCATTACCATATATCACCCCTATTACCGACCCATTCTCTCTTCACCACTCCATTACCCCAATGCAAGTATTCCATTAGGCTATAGTTTATGTGGGATGCCTTCCAAATCAGCAACCTTTCCCAAACAGGAAACATTGCGAATTTGGGATGACCATTATAATATCTACCTAAAAATAGATTTTCATTTTTGTTTTTTTATAGCAACTATTCGTCTAAAGCTAACAATATTGGTGGTACTGGGCTTATTTTTTCATGAAATTCTCTCCATTTTCCCCCCGAAAGGTTTCCTGTTGGTCATCATCAACTCTCTTGCATTAGCCACCAACAAAAGAATTAGGGTTTCTATTTCTGAGACTTCATCAGTGCGCAAGTTGTCGATGCAGGTAGCTAGTTGTATGTGATACACACGTACCTTACTTTATCATATCTTATGAAATCAATTCTAGGCAGCCAATGCCATACTTTTGAAGAGTTTTATTTCGCAGAGATCAAATCAACCTTTTTTCGTTTTTTAAAATTATTTTCGGCTTAATCCATATTTACTAATCGTACTGAAATGGTGTTTCAAGAAAAATAAGTACTAAAAATGGATTCACGGGGCTTAATTACTTCACTAAATCCCAAGGTACAGATGCTTCAAGTTCGTTTGGAGCCAGCTGAGGTTGTTTGTTTAAGTTTGGTTTTAATTGTCGACCTTCTCTCAGTAATGCCCTAAGGTTTAATGTATATCCGTACTGATCGAACAGATCCGGATTTGATTTCAGTTTCTTCAATATATAGTTATATACCATCCATTTCTTCTTGATTGCCCGAAGTCTAAAAGGAAAACCTTGTTATCATACAGTCATCAGACTCAGATTAACAATATAAAGATGGAAGAAAAGCCGTATCTGATAAACATAAAAAACCTTTTCTGGAATTGTAAGACTGTACTTTGAGCTGGGAGGAAGAAGAAAGTGTTATGAGCTAATGGTGCATCTTAATTATGAGTCAAAGAGACTGGTCGGACATACTCTCCTTTTCTATTTTCTTGTATAATTAAATTAGCTAATGGTGCTAGCAGGAATAATTGAAAGTACAGGAACATATTCTAAGAGGACCAATATATACTTGTGAAAGACAATGCACTTTTGCTTGAAGATCGAAATTAAGATTACTTATATATGCTTGGTTCGGAAAAGCTGGGCATTATATATGTTTAGATGTTAAATATCTATGCCAATTGCTGACAGCTGTATTTCATTCGAAGATTCTTCATACAAAACGATGAACTTGAACCCTAGACATATATCTGATCGATTCCAACACGTCCACGCTTTCGATCTCTAAACCCTAATAGCCTGAAGATCCCAGCTCGATCAATTATTGCAAAGAAATGAAGAATACTCGAAATCCACTTCCGTTCGTAGATGACGTACAGCCGGCCGGCCGGCCGGTTTCTTTATTTTATTTTTAATTTTAGATCATTTCTCGATTTATAAATGTAATCAAGTACTATGCCATCCAATCGGATGTCCCCTAAGCATGTTCGGATCTGAGTTAAACTTTTTAAAATGAGCCCTTAAACTATAGTATTCATTTAAATTTATTTTTTCTTTTTAAAAAATTCATGAACAAAAGCTATTAACTCAAAGTCTAACGACATAAAATATTAGAAATCTTTTTTATAATTACTTACAATACTCATTTTTTTAAAAAATAGTAACTAATAATTATAATATAATGCTTGTTTTTTACTAAATTAATGTGTTCACACAATGAGAAAAGAAAATTTTGAGCTCTTAAAATTTCAGGTCCCAAGTCTGTCGACTCTTGAGACTCTATTTAGATACGGGTCTGCCCCTAAGGTCGCTGGTCGGTTTCACTACTTTTTCTCGACAGGTTGATGAATTGTTTTTGTGAACTAGGGATGTAAAGGCAAATGGTGCTAATATAATAGAGAAATGGTTCGTAGCAGCTACAGAAATCATCCATGCTAGCTCAACAACATGCATATGATTAAATAGGTATATATACATGGACGGTTATACGTACGTTTGTACGAGTACGATTCCACATTGATCTATTTCTTAGATATCGGACTAGAAGTAGTGGCGAATGTAGAAAATTTGGTCAGGTAAGGCAAAGCATAATAATTTAATAGCATTCAAATTGATCATGATCAATTTTAGTCTTCATCTCTTCAACGTAGTAATAGAGATACATGAAAGATCGTCTTTATGATTGAGAGTTAGGTATTTGAAGGAATACAGCAGAAAAGTCATATTGATTAAGGGACACGTTGAAGCTCATCAATCTTCTTTCCTAAACATCTGGTTTTACCCTAATTTATGTCATTTTCCAAAGCTTGCATGCACTAAATCTATATAATCCATGATAAATTGAAAAACCAGTCTAGGCAAGTGCCTAAGCTTGGCTCAATATGAATCCGCCCCTGACTAGGAGCAACCATATTTATATATCCAATACACTACGATATATAACATGAGTTGGTTATTGATCGATCATTCCATCTAATTATCAGTGATGAACGATCTCGATCGATCAATCCTCATAATTCGATCATGTTATACGTATATACTTTGCAAAGTTTGAACATATGATTCCTGTTCACATGCATACAATGCATGCCATCAACAAGGCTAGGAAGGAGATTATATATATTACGTATTCCACACAAAATCTTATGATTAAAAGCAACAAGATCGATTGGTCGATCATTTTGAGCATGAATCACATGACACAAAGTAACTTAGCGGCCGCTTGCTTGTTTGTGCTATGTCTATCTTTTCGTGCATACAAGGCAATAGCTAGGATATCACTTTGAGGACACTTTTCTATTTGGTGATACTACGCATGGGATAAGGAAATTGCTTAATTTTCATGGCATGGATCATGAGTAGAGTATTTTATCAGTGAACACAAACTTTAGTTTTCGCAAGTATACAAAAAGTTTGAAAATGGTAGCCTCCTTTTCCAATATTGGCAGACCATCTTAACAAGTAAGATCAATTTCTTCAATTTACATGCTGGAATGTTACAAAAAGGAGATGTTTCGATCTCTTTCGGTTTTTGTCATCTGTCTTCTTTGGACCTCTTATCTTTTCTCATATGGATAATAGAATTCTTCTTTTGTTTTCATATGCCAACTATCACCCAATCTCTTTTCTTAAATCAAAAGAAAAACACAGTAAAATCAAAAGAAAAACAGTTCTAGAGCACAAAAATGACAGAAGACAAGTAAGCTCAAAAACTTTGTTCTCTCTTTGTGCTGTGTGCACTACTAAATAGAATTTTACCCAGAGTTGTGGTAGTAATAATGAATATGCGGTGAATAACACATTTATATCAGACAGTAGTAGAAAACTTTGTTCTCTCTTTATAAACCTTAACTATTGGCTTTTGATTAGAGAAAATGAACAGAGTCATTAACTGAAATTTAATCATATTCAAACAAATTAGTGCTTTAATTCTACCCTTTTAGGTAAGAGCATGTGGCTTAATAACCCAACCACATTGGCGGCTTGAGGCCATAATGCGGGTTTCGCTTGAATGCATATGGATCCTAGCTAAAAGGATTTCCATGATAGCACTACAAAAAAGGAAATCTTCTGTCTTTAAAGGGAGACCTGTAACTAGCTATCTTTAGGAAAGCTTCGATCGGAATCAAGTCGGTCGGAACCATTACATTAAAAGTTTCCGCATAGTTATTAACTGTGAACCTAACAAAGAATAAATCTAGAACTAACGCAAACATTAGAGTTAATACATCTGTCACTTGAGCGCTCAATTATGGTGTTTCAATACAAGCATTTATTAACCATCTCATGAATTTTATTTGTCTGTAAACTAAAAATACTACAACTTAAGCCACGATCAGATTGAAATCTGTTCAACAACCGAATTCCAAAACCGACCTTTTGTGAGCTTAATTTCATTACCAAACCCTAGCAGATTTGCATTGTCGCTTGCAATCTCCATCAGCTGTGGCGGCGGCCAAGACGGCACAGTCACCAGCACCCTTGTCCACGTCGGCATCATCATCAAACCATCAAGTGATTGCCGTGTTTCTCTTCCCATCAAAGTCGGGTCCATAGTCGTCACCCTATTATCCATGTATATTCTGATCATACTGTCAAATTATTTGATCATTATATGTCCTATATACTAGTTATTTGGTAAAAATAATTGATTAGCTTTATATTCTATGCACTATACATCTAAGGGATATCCAACATATATAGCCAGGGATATCCATGCATTTTCAACTTTGTCCATGTATACCGCAACCTTTTCTCCATGTATACGGCAACTTTGTTCATGATATGTTTGACCCGTACGTCTCCCCATTCATTGTGATCAATTTTGAGTTAACTTTAAAATGCACTTCTCTCCAATCCTATAATTTGCGCAAACAATCAACAAAATTGACATTCTCATTTTTTAAGTGGTAAACAAATTCAATTATGACATATAACGATGTCTATACTCTATAGTTGGTTAATCAACAGAATGATAATGAAACTCACCATACCATCCACCTTCTATCAATCATAACCTATAGTTAGGGAAAACTAGTTGCCCACTTCTGGTCTTTTGAACAGTTTAGGGTTTCCTAGTAATTAATTAAAACTCGAAACAGGGCCAGAGCTACCCTTTAGCATGAAGGGATCCAGATCCCTCCAAGCTTGTCTAATTCTTACATGATCACTCTTATATCATATAGATTGTATTTTAATTTTCTCTTGATTCAGTCACTAAAGCCCCTCCCCCCAATTAATAACTATTGTGTGCTAAGTTTATCATAACCCTGCTAAGTTTCAATTTCTGGCTCCGTCGCTGACTCGAAGATAGAAGACTAACTATCAACCTTCAATTTGTAATGCAGATATATGATTATAATTATGATTATAAGTACTGAAGAATACAATCGGATCCACGCACTTCAGAATCAAAGAGCATACATTAGGGATAACATATATAATAGCAAACTATTTTCTCTATACATACCAAGAACCAAAAGGCATTTTCTATTAAGAGGATTCTCCATGTAGATTCCTTATATATATAGTTAATTACAGTTTAGTTATCATTCAAATTTCAATTTACAAATACATCATTTAGACAATATCTTACACTTTTAAGGACACAAATTAACAAATAAGGAAAAATTAATGTGCACCTGTCATATGTCACTAAGTATTTTACCAAACTATCCTCACTGCAACTCACTGCTAATGCTGACTTGGATGCTCGTCGTTGCTACTGTCTTAGATGCTACTTTTGACAACAGTGTTATTGCCATCATTGCTTCTGGCATACAAAAGTGCTACTGTCAGTCCTACTTTCGGTAACGAAGTGCTAATGTTAGTACTACATAGAGTGCTACTGCCAGTCCCATTTCTGACAACAGTGCTACTACCTATCTTACTTTCGACAACAAAGTGCTACTGACAACACACAATGGCGCAGTAACAACTAGCACTCAACAAAACGACTTAGTAGCAACACTCAACAGGATGGTGCAGTAGCACCAGGGTTGCATCACGACGCCGCAATAGCAGCACGTGGCATTACAACACAATAGCAGCACCCGACACAACGAGGTAGTAGCAGCAGGTAGGACAACGGTACAGTAGCAACACATATCAAAACTTTGTCGGTGAAAATCTGATTTTGTACAAAAATGCATCAAACGCCTAGATCTATCCAAATCTACATTGACCACAACCGTTTCAAATTGAAATCCGATCATTTTTAGATTACCGCAAACACAACACATCTTCATATACCCTCAACCTCCCACTCTGCTACTCAGATGCTCAACCCATTCATATACCCAAAAATCCAAAACTAAACCCCAGATACCCAGCGACAATTGAATTGAAAAACTTACCATAATTGACTCATCTTCCTCCTTGACGGCATCGCTGGGATGGGAAATATGTGCAGTGAGATCAAAGCATATCGATGGAGTCGTCGTCGAAGCAGAGGCGAAGCCGTCGTCGAGCATTGGGTTTTGAGAGAGAGAGACAGTTTCTAATTCTGAGATCGAGAGATCTGAGATAAGGAGAAAAGACGGAAGAAGATAAGCCTAGGGACATTTGGTCATTTAACAGGTCGAATTCGGATCAGACTTTGTGTAATCAGTTATGAATTTGGACTCATGTCCTAAATTGTGTAAAAAATTATAAAAGTGATTTTTTTTTATGTTTTGAAATTTAATAAGTTACTTATATAGAATTCTCCGATACATATATATCATAAGCTATTCTTCTTCACCCCGACCTTTCTCGTACTATTATATAATTATGCCTCTATTGAAGTTTAAAACAAATTAATAATTAAGAACTTTCCCAATAAAACACGACCTTACATCACAATGTTCCATTGGCAGCCCCAGAAAAACTATTATGGAAGAAAGGTAGACACCAAAGTCTTAAATATTTAAAATATTTTTGATATTTTTAAATTTTTATTTTTATACGTATCGATATTAATTTTTATATATTTTTGATATTTTATATTTAGTCTATTTTTAATTAAATATATATTTTTTATATAAATTTTGAAAAAAAAATCTTCAATATTCGATAATTTCTCAATATATTTATCGAGATGTCAATTTTCTAAACCACTAAATTTCTATGATTGTTGATATTTTAGTCTTTAGTCCACACTACTGGCAACACTCACTGATATCTGATCACACTTAGGGAGGAAAGCTAGAGGTGAGGAATGAGGTCAATGAAAAAATGGATGAATACATGAGCCACTTGCAATTGCAAAAATATATATCAGAAAAGCAAAAGGTTCAATATATATTTTACTGTTGCTTCCTACCACCCATCTGAGTGCAACTTATTATTAGCTACCAATTACATTGAAAAGCACCGAAATTCCATTCTTTTCTCTTACTTTTCTTATTATATATAGCTCTAGTTTTGTGATTATGCCTATTTTTGTGTAACTTGTTAGTATAATATATCCCATTAGTCTCGATGGAACAAATTGCATTCCACTGTCTCTATCATCTCAGTTCCATCACTCCATACATACTGACTAAATGCATGCTTTATAATAGATTAAAAGTCAGCCAATTCGCTAGTGGTTAACTCTAATTAGATTAATTGGACTTTCCAAAAGATTAGTATGTGCATGGGTTAGGCAAAGAATGGAATGTCATAGGTAAGGAGTAATCGAAATATACATACGTAAGTTTGTTGATATGACCAAGCTATGTGCATGGGTTAGGCAAAGAATGGAATGTCATAGGTAAGGAGTAATCGAAATATACATGAGAATTAAAATAATATATAATCATTATTTTAAATAGATTTATATGTTTGGTAAAATCTTAAAACTTGCTTATCTAAAACTTTTTAATTTAAATAATCATGATTTTAAAAATACGTTAGGCGTTGCTTATTTAAAACTGTTTTTTTATTAAAAAAATTGAGATTTTAAACCATAATATACCAAACTAACTCAAAACTCAGTACCAATATTTTCGTGAATTACAAAACTCCAATATTTGAGTTCTATTTTAGGAAATAGATCGATTAGTAATAGGTACATTTTTTTGAAAATAATAGCTACATCTTATAAAGTCATCAACAAATAAAGGATAGCTAGTAATCATTTATTTTTTTTAAAGAATATCGATAATGATATATTGATGCTCAAGCCAGAAAAGACTGTTATATATCATCTATCTATCATTAAAGGGTAGATAAAGAGTTTGTGATACAAGACTACAACAATACATAAGAGATAAGCCTAATTAATCATTTGACCTTAAGATGCTAAAATGCAAGTCTACTAGTTCATAACAGACATCGTAGTAGACCACAATAAAACAATTAAAAACCAAGTGAGGGTGCCAAAACACCCTCCTTTCGTTCAACCCATAACTTGAGCCAAACAAACCATGCTTCATCTTCACAGGTCCAGGCCCAGCAGCCTAAATCCAGGCCCTAAACATAACGATATTCCGGCCTGACACTTGGCCCCTCTTCAGTGGTCAAAGCACCTTGCGCAGTCAACCTTAGTTTGAAATTAAGGTTTCCCGTCGAACAAATCGGACGACTTCCTAGAGGCACAGTCGTTGTTCCACCTCCCGTCGAACAGGTCGTCGCAATGGACAACTGTGGCCTTCACCTTGTTGCCATGGATAGCCGCTACTGCCTCTGTCACCTTCTGAAATCCAACAATCTTGGGACAACAGCCACCCCAATCAGCCTTTTGAACGGTACGTCCATTTTCCTCTAACAAAACCACCATCAGATAGGATCCAAACCTCAACAGCCTCCCAAACTAAGCTTCAGCCAAACTTGCAGTCGACAAAGCAGGCTTTTATATCGAAGAGCCAGATCGGCTCCAAGTAGCTATAAAAGGTTTAGAACGTCGTCAGAAGACTAAATATCATGACGTTCACTTTGCAAGCATGATAGATCTGATGAGAAAGGTAGTCAGCTACCAGAACTTCTTAGATGAGCTGGATAGAGGTCCTGGGGTAGCACAAGGTTCACCGGCATCTTATATTCCAGGAACTTTGAAACCCAGATATGGACCTAACAGGGACAGGATGGTGTCAACAGTGTACTCACACTTGGATCCTTTTTATAGTCCACAACATCATTATGTAGAGCCACATGGATATGTTGAACAAGGTGATGAAGATGACGTAGCGGCAGTGGAGTTAGCTGAGAGACAAGTAGTCAAGTCCAGGGCTCTGCGCATGGAGAAGAACTCAGTCAAAGTAACAACTTTAGCATTCGCCAAGCCAGAGTATAAGTCCTACATCTATAATGCTCACAAGGCTCCAGAATCCTTAACGAGCTGTTCACTCAAGGAAAGGTGCGACATGACTTCGGAGTATGTCCAAAGCCAGAACAAATTAGGGGAAAGAAGTACTGCAAATACCACAATTTGTGGAATCAAAATACCTTTGAATGTATCAGATTGAAAGATCAGCTCCAGACATAAATCAATACTGACAAACTGGATGTTGACGGTGAGAAGACAACAGCTTGGGTCGATGTTGACCCATTTCCTAAAGTCGCCATGGTTGACATCAAACTTGTGACAACTCCTTCATAGATGAATGTCAGGCCTCGATTCTTAGATTACACATACGATGCTAATCTGGCCCACATCATTCTAGATACATTAATTGCAGAAGAAATAATGGATATTCTTTGGGGGTCAGTTCTAGTTGAAAAGGTTATTGTAGGTAAAACATACTGTAAATTCCATAACATTTGGACTCATCACACTGCAACTTGTATACAGCTTAAGGACCAGATCTAGCAATGGCTGAATGAAGGGTACCTGAAGTTTAGAGACATGTCAGAAGCAGAGATGTCTATGGTAGATGTCGCATTCAACCAAAAAGGAGCACGAAAGTTGACATTGGATCTGCACAAAGAAGAGTGTTCAGACCAACTGATGGTAATCAAGAAAGTGGAACCAGCTATTGTGGGTTCGACAGTGGTGCTGTGCTCTAGATGCAAGGTGGAATGTGGACTAAAGATGAATTACGAGGAGTTTGCAAAAACTATTAAGTCATCGGAGACCGTTACCTTACAGTCACCACCAGACCATTATACACCTTCTAGTCCACGAAACATGAAGACATCAGGGCAGGTGAACCAGATCCTTCGGGGGTCTAAGGCAGTTCAGCAGTTCCAAGCCTCTATTAGCACTAGTTATGGAGTTGGGACTCAGCAGAAAGCTCAACCAGATGTTCTAATAAAGCCATATATACCCCATGTTTCAAAAGCATTCATCAAAGAGAATAAGTGGTACGTACGAGAATGAGGGAGAGTGGTGGAGGCGACACCAACTCAGACTAGGAATGCTCAGAAGAATTATGGTTAGGCAAAGCGAACGCTAGAGGCCTTGGAGAAAGGTGACATTCAGCCCGACTAGATACGGCGAACGCCAGAGCAACTATGAAGGGTGGTTGAAAACTTAAAGATTAGGCCTTATGTGCACGTTTGCCATGGAACCAGTAAAGTGAGCCGGCGAATGTTGGTTTTCAGCAAAGAAAGAGTGTATTTAATAGGTTGTCGTTCACCAAAGAAACTACATCAGAGGAGTCTCGAAGTAAGAAAGTCAGGGTGGATATACCTCTGAAGAGGGTGGAGCGCCGTAAGAGGTGCGAATTGAAACCAAAAGTGGTTTCTCAAGAAAATAAAGAAGTGACTCGTTTGAAAGTTTCTCATAAGGCTACACCTGAAGCTATTTTAAAAAGGGAATCTGTTTTTGATGTCCCTATCATCGATGACAGAATTGCGCAGGTTGCGTCTAGCATTGAGCAGCAGGTAGAAGAGGAAGCAGTGTTGGACCTCAATGAGGATGACAACATGGAAGGGCTAGAAGCACAGGAATCTGGAGAAAGCTTGGAGTGTGACATGTTACATCTGACATGGGGGGACAGACCTAAAATCACCAGTGTCCATAGAATTAGAATGTAACATGACATATACTATCTCAAAGAAGTATGCTTTGTCAAGACTCATACCATCCCATGTCTTCTTAAATTCAGATAACACTGAAGAAAAAGAGATTCTCATCACAGAAAAGATAGAACAGTTATCTTCAGATCTGCAAAAAGTTCAGGTTAAGAAGCATGAGGTTGCAAATGAGGAATCTGAGTGCCAGAAATTGTTTATGACGTTTACTAAGCCAACCTTAACCATGACCCAATATCTTAAACCCTTATACATAACAGCTGAGATGGAAGGTATGAAGGTAAACATGATCCTGATTGATAATAGTGTCGCTATTAGCATCATTCCAGTACGAATAATGGAAACAATGAAGATTCTCAAAGAGAAGATCCTCAATAGCAACTTGAAAGTTAAAAGCATTGCAAGCAATGTGACCAAAACCTCTAGGGTTTTGCTGCTCAAGATAAAGTTAGGACCATCTGATTTCTTCCTAACATTTTTTCTGATCGATTGCACTGCTCCCTATAGTATTATACTTGGTAGAGATTGGATTCATCGGGCATACTGTGTTTCATCCTCTATGCACCAAGAGCTACTCATGTGGAATCCAGTGACAGATCAACCAGAACTAGTCAAAGCTAACGAGCGACCATATTCAGTAGATGCATGTATGCTCAATTCTGAGTATTACTATAGAGACATGCGCCCTCTTAGGATTGTTGGGGTAGATGACAAAGGTAATCCATATGGGGACACCTCTTCAGAACTTTCGCGAATGGGTCTAGTCCAAGCTTGCGTTGATACTAGCAGGCCTAGCTTCATTTTACCACATTCCAATAATCATAAATGATAACAAGCTTGAGCATAGATAGATGCTTATGCGTTCCTACATCAGAGATTGTCTGTCTTTAAGCAGGAACAAGAAGCCTGAAATGATATAGCTTTGGTAGAGTGTATTGAAGACGAGTCAATCAATGGCGAATGTGAGGAGGAGGAGATTGTCCAGCCAGCTCCGGCAGCCTTGGTTGATACTCCACCTAAAGTAAAAGATCTAATTGAGAAAGTTAACCTGAGTTCCTCTGAGGAACCAATGGAGGTTGGCATTAGTCAGTATTTAGAACTACAGCAGCAACAACAACTGATTGAGTTGTTGTAGGAATTTAAAGACTGTTTTGTCGAGAAATATGAAGACATGCCTGGTCTAGCACCTGAGCTGGTTTGTCACAAGTTACCTATAATGGTTGGTTATAAGCCAGTTCAGCAGGAACAGTGGCGAATGAATGAGGAAATGGCGGAGGCAGTCAAAACAGAGGTGCAAAACATGGTCAAGGTAGGGATAATCAGGCCAGCAAAGTACACACAGTGGTTATCCAACATTGTTCTGGTCCGGAAGAAGAATGTGAAGATACGTGTTTGTGTTGACTACCGGAATTTGAATACAGCAACACCTAAGGATGTGCATTCTATGCCCATGGAGGATATGTTAGTTGATGCTGTAGCAGGACATGAAATTCTATCTTTCATGGATGGAACAGCTGGCTACCATCAGATACCTGTACATAAAGAAGACAGATATAAAACAACTTTTCGGTGTCCAGGTTTTACAGGGGCTTTTGAATATACAGGTATGTCTTTTGGTCTTAAGAATGCAGGAGTCACTTACCAGCGAGTCATGAACCTTATTTTCCATGAAATCCTCAGCACTAAGATAGAATTTTACATTGATGACGTTGTAGTCAAGTCAAAACAGAAAGAAAATCATATTGAAGACTTGCGAATGGTGTTTGACTAGATGAGAAGGCACAGACTTCGTATGAATCTAGCCAAGAGTATTTTTAGGGTTCGTGCAGGAGATTTTTTGGGTTTTGTGGTGCTTCATCGTGGTATAGAGGTTCCATGAGATAAGGCTAAAGCAGTAATAGAAGCTCCAGCTCCAAGAAACAAGAAGAAGTTGCAGAGTCTGATAGACAAGATTAATTTCTTACGAAGATTCGTCTCTAATTCTACAGGGAATCCTTTCTTTCCCCTTCTTAAGTTGCATGCTGAAGAAAAGTTTATTTGAGAATCAGTGCATCAGGAAGCCTTTGAGAAGATCAAGGAGTATTTGGCGAGTTCTCATGTGTTACGACCACCACGGCCAGACATTCCTTTGAAGTTATACATATCAGCATCTTCTTATTCTTTTATAGGATTATTAGCTCAGGATGAGACCAGGGAAGATGGTAAGATCATCGAATATGCAGTGTATTACCTTAGCAGGACATTGCTGGATGCAGAAACCAGATATTCGCCAATTGAGAAGCTCTGTATGGCTTTATATTTTGCTGGATGCAAATTACGACATTACATACTGTCATTCAGTACATTGGTCATAGCACAGACTGATTTAGTGAAGTATATGCTAACTAGGCCTTTCTTGAGAGGTAGGGTTGGCAAATGGATGCTAGCTTTGTCTGAATTTTCGCTCCAGTATGTCCCACTTAAAACACAAACTGGACAAGCAGTTTCAGATTTCTTTTTGCATCATCATATTCAGAACCAACTGGAATGTCAGGACAAAGCAGTTGACCTGGTTTATACATAGTCATAGGTCTTGTACTTTGATTGTAGTTGTACAGACTCTCTATCAGGAGCAGATATTTCATTGGTTAATCCAGCAGGGGACAAGTTCTCTTATTCCTTTCAGATGGAATGGAAATGTACTAATAACCAGACAAAGTATGAAGGTGTAATAATTGGCTTGGAGATGCTGTTGGAGATGGGGGTAAGAGAAGTCGAAGTGTTGGGAGATTCACTTTTAGTGATTAACCAACTTAAAGGTGTGTACAAGTGTATTGCGTTTGGTCTAATCCCTTTCTGGGAAAGAACAATGGAGTTGTTGGATGAATTTGCAGACGTTATGCTTGAGTACATTCCTAGAGAGAAGAATTTTGCGGCAAACGAGTTAGCACATATTGCTACTGGTGTCAACTTAGCTGATGGCGTTCGCGAACGTATTCTCAAGGTGGAGAAACATACTTTACTTCTTTTATAGCTCGTCGGGAGATTAACGATGAAGGTTGGTGGCAACACTAGATCCTATTGATGTTGATTGGCGGCAGCCTATCATACAGTATCTGACAAATCCATCTGCTCTAGTGGATAAAAAGGTTAGGTATTTTACATTAAATTACATCCTCAATGGAGGCGAGCTCTTGCGCCAAGGAGAAGGTGTTGACCTACGATGTATCGATGGAAAAGAAGCTAAAAGATTGTTGAGGGAGGTACATTTGAGAGTCTGTGAATCTCATCAGGCTGGACCCAAGATGAGGTGACTCATTCGCCGATATAGTTTCTTCTGGCCATCTATTCTTAAAGATTGCATCAGTTTCGCTAAGGGTTGTTTCGAGCGTCAGGCTCATGGACCAGTCCAGCATGTTCCAGATATTCCCATGCAATCTATTATTAAGCCTTAGCCTGGTAGAGGCTGGGCATTAGATTTTGTGGGAGTCATTCATCCCTATTCCTCTGAACAACATAAGTTCATGTTGGTGGGGACAGATTTTTTTACTAAGTGGGTGGAGGCAGTCCTAGTGAAAAATGCTTCGGCCACAGCAGTTTGTCGGTTTGTGTTTCAGTATATTATTTACAGGTATGACATACCAGAATGCTTGGTAGCGGATCGGGGGCAGCTTTTATGGCCAAAGAGACTCAAGAGTTTCTTGAAGGATATGGAATTAAGTTTCTACAATCTACACCTTATTATGCTCAGTTTAATGGACAGACAGATGCTAGCAACAAAATTATCCTGAATATTTTACGGAAGATGTTGGCAGATAACCCTAGGAATTGACATAATTAATGAGTTGGATCACACTCTGTGGGCTTATCGAACGTCCAAAAGAACTCCTACAGGAACCACTCCATTTGCTTTGATGTTTGGTCATGATGCAGTTCTTCCTATGGAAATCAATGCTCATTCTCTACGCGTTCGCGAACAGCATCAGTTAGTTGGTGAAGATTATGTTCAAACCATGTATCAGGAATATGAAGATCTAGATTCCAAGTGAATGGAAGCTTTGGATAATCTCATCATGAAGAAGAAAAAAGTTGCTCGAGCTTATGATAAACGCACTAGAGGACATAGTTTTTGAGTTGGAGACTTGGTTTGGAAAGCTATTTTGCCCTTTGGCGAACACGTTCACGAATGTGGAAAGTGGTCTCCAATTTGGGATGAGCCTTTTATTATTGATCGTCTTGTTGGTAAAGGTGCTTATTATCTCAGAGAGTTGGGTGATCAAATTCATACTAATCCTATTAATGGTTGCCATTTGAAGAAATATCTTCCTAGTATCTGAGAGTATGAGGATCCTCCATCGGTTGTTCAGCCTCCAGACAAGACTTTGTTCTATCTCTAAACATTTCTGACCTAAGGGGCATGGTACAAATGACGAGTTTGTTTGGTTTAGCTTCCTTTGAAACCCGTTCGCGGCAACCAAATCAAACTGGGGGCAACACTATACCATCTGGATTTGATACCTTACTTTTTCAAAATTTTTGTATTTTTTTGAAACTTTGAGAGTTTCATTCGATCTGTAACTATTTGAGTTGCAGTTTCATTTATATCGATTGAACAAACACCTGTGGTTTAAAATTGGGAAACCAATTTTTGTTCTAATATAGACAAGGACAAGAAAACAGTTAAGTGTTTTTATTTATATTTGTCTTTGTGGCCAAAAACATTTATAATATTAAGAAGCCAGACAGTGGCTCTGATACCATGATATAAATCCTACTGCTATTCGCTATTTAGCGTAAGAAGTACAAGATAGTAGAAGCAGCTGGAGAATTGGAGACTCATATATACCATCTGGCAGAACATGTGCTGATCAAGGAACAAACACAAGCTAGAATGGGTTGGTACAAGTTGGCAGTCTCCATTATCCTTCTATGAACTACGTTGTGAGGATGTCTCACGTTCGAGCAGATCATACAACAGTAGTTACACTTTGAAGAAGGACATGAGGACATGCCATTAAACTTATATACCGTTTGAGGACATGCCACTAAACTTAGAAAAGGAGCTCAGAGAGTTTGATATCTGGTGGAAAGAATTTCTTAAGAAGAAGAAGATGAGAGAAAAGAGCCATTGAGAAGATGTTGTAAGGATTGAAAGGAATTGTACTTTGTTCCTCAATTTATAGTGGAGGATGGATGAATCTCGGAATTTTTGAGAAACTGTTTTTGATTTATTTTGGTCAAAAGTAGTTGCGTTTCACATCTTTTCAGGATCTCAGCATTAATTGGAAATCAGGCGTTATGATTTTTCAAGGAAATGCAATTAGAAGAGAATCAAAGTAGTTAGTTTTTAATTACTGAAGTGAGGTCTGTGCCGTGTACAACATGAATCAGGAGAGTTCAGGCCCAATTGGGCTGTTTACAGAAGTTTGCCAGCGAACCTAATGTCTATTAGGATTCTCTCAAGATCATCCTTTGACAATAGAGCTTTTTCCTTGGCCTTCTTTTCGGAGCCATCTGCTTGTGCTACCTGGTCTTTTAGCTTCTTTATTTATGGGATTCGCACTTGAATGGCAGAAAGTTTGGCTTGTTTCTCTTCACTTGCTTGTTTCTCTTCACGTGCTTGTTTCAGTAGAGCTTCCAGTTCTGCTATGCGTTTGTCTGCGATTTTGGTAGCTTCTTGATATTCGGCTTGAAGCTGGTTGAATACTTCAGAAAAGGTTTTCAGAAGCTGATTCCTTTGTTCACTAATGACTCTGGCATCGTTTTCGTCAGACTCCCAGTTGTCGATTTGTGAGGGCAGATGTTGCATACAGCTACCAAGGAGCTTCAGTTTTTCTTCATTCACATGACATCTGAGGGATGAGATGGCTTCTAAGATTTTATTTTCATTCTCCTCCAAGGTGATGTCAACAGCATCGAGATTCGCCAGTAATTCCTTAGCTGCAGCTACTCTAGGATTAATGGTGGAAATCTCAAAAAGAGCTTGTAGACTTTCTTCTAGGGACTTGTCAGCAGTAGGCATAATTATGGCAGCTGCACTTGTTGATCCACTAGTTTTACGAGTATGCCCTTTTTCAGCCTTTAATATCTGAAAATTGAAAACTTGAGCAGTTAGATTTCAGGAATGGCTACAATTCATGGTATAGCAAGATACGAGAAGTATACAGACCTCAATAGTAGGAGAAGATCCTTGTGGAGTAACTAAGGTTGAAGGGAAAATATCCTCAAGCTTATCAGAAGTCATAGATGCATTTGAAGGTTCAGGAATATCAACTTGAGACACATTCGTGATTGGTAAAGGAGTTGATTCCTGGAAATAGAACTACGTATGAGTTTTTGTGAAGAAAATAAATACTTCGTGAGGAATGGAACTATTATACCTGGACAGTTGGTGTCTTGAAGCGTTCTGCATCTTCATGTGCATTATTAACAGTTGTCCCTGAAGGAATTTACGCTTCACCTGGTGAGGTTTGAGCTGTTAAGGGCTCATTCGCGGTCTCTTCTGGGACAGATTCCTGTTGGAAGATGCCAAATAAACATGATGATGAATTTTTTTCTAAAAAAACTAATAATTAAAATAAGTCATAAGGTAACTATCTTACATGTGGAGTATAAGTATCTAATGGTCTCACATTTGGGATTGTGCTTAGAGATTCTGATGAAAGTGGGATTGGACTGTTCGCTGCATCATGAGCAACTCCTGCCAGGATGATCATTTTGTTGTTCTCATTGGACTCACTGGAATGTTCTGGCATGAAGCTTTCAGCTTCTGTTCCGACAGCGGAGTTAGGATTTGAGTAAGTTTCAACCTCTGCAGGATGCAACATTTGGAGAGGAACAGCATTAGATGGAGGCAATAGACTACACAGCACAACGTCTACTGCTATTCGCCTTTCTGCTTCCCAATCTCGAGGAGGAGGTTTTGGGATTGAAGCCTGATGTGATGAGGAGGTATCCATTGTAATGGTTCTCTGCCTACTAGTTAGCTGCAGCAGGTTTACACATCAGTGGAGGGTTCTTAATAAGATAAACGTCAGTGGAGGTACTAAAGATCTTTTAAAGGAGAACTTACTAGATGAGGTTCGATATCTTCGTCAGAATCTTCTATGATTGCTTTCCTGCTTCTCTTTTTGGGTTGTGAAGATGATGTTTGGGCTGGAAGAGCACTCGAGAGGTCACTCTGCATAGTTAAACGATCAGTTAGTGGTTTGTTAACTAAAAGAAGTAAGAATTAATTAAAAATACAATTACTTGTTGATTCGCCGGTAAACTTTCAACTTGTGCTAATTTTCTTGGGACAGCAGCTCCATCAAGAATTGATTTGTCTTCAGCAGAGAAGAAAGATCTGGCATGTCTAAAGGTCAGTCTGAAGACAATACTGATATCTTTAGGCCAATGATGATCATGAAGGGAGCTCCACCACTGAGTATATTAAGAACAGGAGACCAAAGTCTAGGGTGTGGCATCCAAGTTGAACAGGTACTCTAGAGATCGGGCATATCCAATGGATGGAGGTGAAGAAGCATTAGTGAATGCCCTCTCTAACACTTGATTCGCTGGGAACTCAGTAACATGCTCATCTCTGAACTGGACAAAGTAAATCTGCAACCAGAGGTTTAAAATCCAAAGGGGACCAGATACATCGCTATAATTCAGTTGATGGAGGGGCAGTTTGTGTAGTGCTTGATAAAGAAATCCCAATACCATTTGAGCCAGGCCAAGATGGTGCCCATTGAAGAGAAGAGTTGCAGTGTGTGCCCAGGTCTTGGTTAATTTTTGAGTTGTTACGCATGCCACAAACTTGTGAAGCCAGAAGTCGAGGAATGCAATTCCACTCTGCGCATCTGCGCGAGTATAGAAATGTCCAACTCATCCTTTGTAGGATAGGTGTGTTGGGTAATCTGCTGGGTTGGTAGTATGAAAAACATATGCATCTTCAAAGAGGTGTTCTTGATATGCTTCCTCAGTAACTGGGAAGCCAGTAATTGCATAAATATCCAGTAGGGTGATGCCCATTTGACTAAACCTGAAATCAAATGTATTGCTGTAGGAATTCAGAAATAGGTAGGAGCCATCATTAGGGGTCGATTCGCGCCACGACTGTTTAGGTTGAAGCTTAGATCGATGGCATCCGCGATTCCTGCCAGTCTTCATCTATCTAGATCAAGAGCTCTACTATTCTGGTACCACTGCATCATTTGATCACTTGGAAATGGCCAGGCTCCAATTCGGGTTGGACAGTTGCTCTGCTTCTGCTAGGAAGTAACATCTGCAGAATCATTTTGAAAGAGGAAGATTGGTATCCTGGATTCATGATAGTAGTGTTGGACTTCTGAAAACTTTTTCATGAATGGACCAAGTCCAGCAGTGGCTCTGGTAGTCAATTCCAGATGGGAGTGAGTTGGGTAAGCGATGGCTCTAAGGTTTTCAGAGATCTTCTTACCATCAATGACTATTTCTTAGGATGGAATGTCAGTCATGATACAGAAGAAAGGATAGGAATGGGATTTGGCTTTAGGGTATTTAGAGGAATCTAACAGGTACTTCTGACACGAAGTGTTGTTTGTTGAAGGTGGGCGTCGACAAAGAGGGAAACGATGCAGCGTTTCTGTTATTTTAAAGAATCTGGGCCGGGTTTCTAGCCCTTATAGATTTTACAAATGGGTTTGGTTTCAATCTCAAGGCCTTAGGAGCAATGTTTGGGCCAAAATCCATTTTCCGGCGAATGCTTTGCATGAGAGCCCATTGGACTGATTCTTGCGGTCTTTGTTATTATTAATGTTTTCTCTTTCCTGTTTCAGGTCATGCTTAGCAAGAATTTGTGGTTGCTTAAAGAATCTCTCAATGATCTGAATAATATTTGATACACCTTGGTCCGCAAGGAAGAACAAACCCAAGTATCTACTATTTAAAGGGGTCAAGGCGCAAGAAGAAGGGACATCTACATCTCAATCAATCAATACAACTTTTGTACACTGCAAAACAAGCCTCCCCGGAGCACCTCTACCAGAAAGATTCATCGAGTCTTTTTGTACCACCAAAGCTCTATCCGTAGGCATTCCCCGCTGCTACTCATCAAAGCCTCATCCGTAAGCATTCCCCGCTGCTACTCATCAAGCCTCATCCGTGAGCGAACAGTCCACCACCGCTTCATAAAGACCAATCCGTCGACAAATACCCGCAAACCATTGTTAAGGTGAATAACCTTAGCAAATATTCCCAGTTTTTCAAATGATCCTTTGACGAACGCACCGTGATTATTGTTTATAGCTCTGCTCAACCACACCGGTCTGAGTAAGAAACGTCCACTTCGCAAGAGGAGGAGAAAAATCCTAGTTGCTCTTCAGCTAGGTCTAAGAAGAACCTAAGTGCAGGCCTGACCAACGCTTGTACAACAATCGTTTGGAGAGAAGTCAGAAGGCGAACAAGCGTCGAAGATCAAGGTTGTACCTAACTCATAGGTACTGGCACGCCTCAAACTTGGTTGTTCGAAGAAAATCAATTTTCACACCGAACAATAAATTGTCCAAGTAGTAAATGAAATTAAACCAATTAAGCTACATAAATTACCTCTGTTAACGGTGAAGGTGAATTAGTCACGTGGTAGGAAGTGCGTTTTTTATTTGTAGTTTTTTTACAGAAGGTTTTATCATTTACGACTTTTCCTTCATCAACTATAAATACTCTTCGGGATGTAATATTTCTTTTTATGTTGGCTTTATTTTGAAATCATATGAGATATTTTCTGAAGCCTCTCTCTCAGTAGTTCATCTTCTTCTTCCTTGAGCTTGACATTTTTAAGCTAGATCAACCATGAAATTTATGTTAAGAGCAACTTCAAACAATGTTAGTCATTTGTAAGTCAAATTTAACTTAAAATAGCTAAAATGCTATTTTGGCTAGCCCGTTTAGAAATATGCACTTATCAGTATTCTCTATTATAGCTAGCATTATATCAATATTATTGCTTAAATAAATATTAAATAGTTTAAATGTATTTATATATTCACTAAGCTATCTTAAAAGGAATGTATTAAATTATAGCTAGCTTTACTTGAGTCATCTCGTTAGCTAAATATAGCTAGAGAGATAACTGAAAGTCAAAATTTTTTAAATTTGGCTAGTCTGTTGGAGCTCTGAAAACATTAAAAAAACTAAACACGCTCTCTAAAATAACTAAAAGCTAAAATAGAAAGTCTCATAAAGTTGCTCTAACAACCTCATAAAGTTGCTCTAACAACCTCATCCAATTAAGGAACTTTTTTTTCTTTTCGATTCATTAAAAAACAAATACGTACAACAAAAACCGCGATTCACACAGGCTGATCCAATCCAATTATGGGACTTATATTCATGCATGGTGACATGTAATTTACGTAGAAGATGAGAATGGACCACACTCGATCAATATTCTCCGTCATGCTATCAAATCGAGCTGAGAATGATTTCATGATTTGATGTTGATAAAAATAGTATGGCAATCAGATCGTAATCGACACTTAAGGCCGGTTAGAGATCGAGATCGAATTCCCTAGCTACTCCTCATTGCCTACATATATACTCGGTATATTTTGGATTTGATTACCCAAAAGATCTAAGATAAATGTCTCTTTGACTTAGGTTTCCTAATTATATCTTTCTGAGAGATAGATCGAGGAAGAAGATCTGCACCATTAGTACTGTAGTAGTTTTTATAATTTGCTTCGTTTGTTTAACGGCCAACTGCTAAACGTTTTTTTTGGTCAAAGCCAACTGCTAAAACTGATTCCCACGAATCCATGCCACTTTGATATGTCTTTTACTGAAAGCTACACAGAGCCGTTCAGACAGTTAGTAAAGGAATTCGATGAACTCCTATAGGTTGAAATGCATGCGCCAAATTCTATCAATCGATCTTAAGATGAGACGCTACGTATAATACCATTGGCCTTTATTCCAATTCCTATGGACTCCAATCCTGAATTGGGAATAGCTAGCATGGACGCATATTTATCCATTTCATATATAACTTATCTATACTGCTAGCTAGCTAGAATATACCTCTTAAAAAACAAAAAAAATTAACGGTTTAAACTTGCTTTTTTCTTGTTTCACTTGATGAAACCCAAAGGTCATCGCCTACTGATAACCATTTGATATATAGCTTGTACAAATCGAAGTTATATGATTAGAAGTGTTCTCGTTCCTCTTATGCTAGCATACCGAGCATACATTCAACATTGTTATATTAAGCATATAATGAAAATCTCTCTCTCTTTCTAATTTCACAAGATGGAGTGCTCCAACACCACTAATTTGGCACCTTTACACATATAGTACCATTAACTTCAGTATCATACTTAAGATAGAGAATAAAGCTATCGACAGTTTTGAAATGTATTCAAAGTAGTAGTAATCAATCAATAGGATTAATGCAGTATCCAAATGCTGGGGACTACAACTTTGTCAATCAGCATAAAAGTGTGAATGAATGACATATATACATGTACAAGTTTATACAATACATTTACATCTTTTAAGTGTTACATATTCTGGTGAGGAATCAAGTCCACTTATTCTTGACACTAGCTATGAGAGGAAAACCCCTTTAGTTGCTTTAACAAAGTGTTGATGCCTGACTGTCACATCTTTTCAAAGTTTATGGCAAGGAAATTCCAAGAGATAGGGTCAAGTCTGTTAAATCTTGACATTGCTGTGATTCCTCTTTACAAATTAAGCTCGTTTCAAAATGGCTTGGCCTTTTTTCTACCTTTGCATACATTCTCCTAGAGAAGAAGAACCTCTGGGGAGTGGAACACTCAAGAAATTGTAGTATATATACATATATGTAGGGAAAGACCTAGAGTACTAGCTAATACCATATTTGATTTGTTCATCAGATTTGCTTAATTATTAGATAATCTGTTTGCTCTAGTTCTATCATTACATTTCCAGCTGATGAATACAAGTGAGATTCGAAGTGAACTAAGATTGAGAGAAACTGCATGCTATGAGGTCTATATGGCTAAACTCGTCAAATGATGTGCCTCATATTCTTGCAATAACATTCGATCAAGTTAAATATACGATACGTATGATGAAACAAATTTGGCGAGCGTATACATTTAGGTGTGTTTTTGTTTTTTTAAAGAGGGAGTGGGTTATAATTGTTATTTGAATATGACCAAGGCTAACTAGGTGCTCTCAATAAAGCTAAGGACACTCATTTGGGTTCTCTCATATAGAATCAAAGCAATATATCATCTCCCAAGAGTGCTTATATATTTAAACCTTCACACCCCATCTTCTATCCCATGGAAGCAAAAACACTTCACTATAGTTCTGGAAACAATTATGGCTACCACCACCAGCACAACCCAAACTCCTCCCAGCAACACAAACACCAGCCTTTGCTTCTCCAACTATCTCCATTCTCTGTCCCAAACACCTCACAGGCTCAGAAAGAGAATGCTTGCCACCTGGACCCCAGACCAGGAGATCAACCAAGTGAGGCAAAGATCAGGAGCTGACATGAAGAGAAAACTCAAGTGGTATGATCTCATGGCTCTTGGTGTTGGAGGCATGCTTGGTGTTGGAGTCTTTGTCACAACAGGTTCTGTTGCCCACAAAACAGCTGGACCTTCTGTCTTCATATCATATATCATAGCAGGAATATCAGCCCTCCTCTCTTCCTTGTGTTACACTGAATTTTCTGTTCAAATCCCAGTCGCCGGTGGCGCTTTTAGTTATCTCCGAGTGACTTTTGGTATATTATCTTCTATCCTATTACTATTTCATGTTATTAGCTTCATTTTCTGGTTCCTTATCTCACTTTCATTTCATGTGTGAGTATAGGAGAATTTGTAGGTTATTTTGCTGGGGCAAATATACTCATGGAGTATGTACTGTCAAATGCTGCTGTGGCAAGGAGTTTTACTGAGTATTTATCATCTGCATTTGGACAAGAGGATCCAAAGACATGGAGAGTAGAAGTGGATGGGTTAATCAAGGGATATAATATGTTGGACTTCCCAGCTGTTGCTCTTATTCTCCTTCTCACTTTCTGCCTTTGCCACAGGTGCTTTAACTTCTTCCTTAGATTGCATACATTCTCGTAATTTAGCAGCCTAACATTTTAGATCTTTTGAAGCAATGGTGGGCATTCAGGTTGGTTATTTGTATATGGTTTTCTTGGCTTTTCAATCAAGATATTATCATTGCTGACATAATTGATAAACGTCCCAAGAATTATTGGGTTATCAAGTAAGTGTGATCTTTTGTTGGGGTGGGATTCTGAAAATGATGGGTGCTGATTTCTTTTGGATAATATGCAGCACAAAGGAAAGCTCCACACTGAACCTTATTATGACAGTGTTTCATGTGGTGTTCTTTGGATTTATTATCATTGCTGGTTTCTGCATTGGGAGTACAAACAACTTGGTGAAGCCTAAGGGACTAGCTCCTTTTGGTGTTAGAGGTGTTCTTGATGGGGCAGCTATAGTTTACTTCAGTTACATAGGTTATGATTCGGCTTCTACTATGGCCGAAGAGATCCAGAACCCTTTGCAGAGCCTGCCCGTCGGCATCATTGGTTCCGTTTTCATAACCTCCTTGCTCTACTGCCTAATGGCCTTGTCCTTGTGTTTCATGGTTCCTTACAACAAGGTCAGTACACATGTAGATGTGAACGTTTCTTGCTAGACAATTAAACATGTTATGCTACGAAACTGTGAATCAACTGGGTGACACATATGACATGTTCCTAATATTTGGAATTCTTGCACAGATAGCAGAGAAAGTATCATTTTCAGTAGCTTTCAGACAGATTGGTTGGGACTGGGCAAGTAACGTGGTTGGGGCTGGTGCAAGCTTGGGCATTGTTGCTTCACTATTGGTTGCCATGTTAGGCCAAGCAAGGTACCTTTGTGTTATAGGAAGGGCGCGGCTAGTGCCCTCCTGGTTAGCCAAGGTGCACCCTTCAACAGGCACGCCACTGAATGCCACACTCTTCCTGGGTAAATGTTTTTATGCTTTTTCATTGTCGCGTAATTATTTTTTGTTACATTGGAATCGAACGTCTCATTTAGTCTAGTCCTAATTAATAACCTAATTTCCAACGTCCCTCCTTTCTCTATTTACAAAGAAAAATACAGAGAAAATGGCAAAAGCACTTAGAATTTCAGGCAATACATGTGACATAGGGGACTACAACAACATCAAGCAACCACATCTTGTCATATGTTGACATTTGATTATACCCAATTGCCTTAAGTTGACATATGAAATCATACAAGTTGACAAAATTGTAGGTAGAAAACCAGACAACATAACCGGGTGAATATTTTTTTTCTTTCATGTAGGAATCTGCACAGCATCAATTGCCCTCTTCACTGACCTCGAAATAGTGATTGAAATGATCTCCATTGGCACCCTCTTGGTGTTCTACCTTGTGGCCAATGCTCTCATTTATCGTCGATATGTGATCATCACCAACAACCCTCCATTTCAAACTCTCTTGTTCCTCTTCCTCCTTTCATCTAGTGCCATCGGCTTTTCCATGTCCTGGAAGCTTAACCAACAACGCTGGGGGTTACCACTTTTCGGAACGTCAACAGTTACAATCATTGCCTTCTTCAAGTACATGGTACCCTGTGTCTGCCATCCCACTGGGTGGTCAATGCCGTTCATGCCATGGCCGGCTGCACTATCTATCTTCCTTAATGTGTTTCTCATGACCACACTAAAGAAGTTCTCCTTCGAAAGGTTTGCCATATGGGCATGTTTCATAACATTGTTCTATCTACTGTATGGTGTCCACTCAACTTATAAGGCAGAGGAGAGGGAGGGTACTGGTATTGATGAAGTGAATCCAAGATCAGCAGTGCAACAAATAAAGCTAGAAATTCAAGTACTTTGACAATTAGAATACTGTATTTTCTCTATCTTTATTTTCGTAGCACTTTTTGTGCTCTTTCATTTTGTTTAGGGAATTCCCATCAAGCAAAGAGGAATTCAGATCAGATAGAATGACAAAGTTAATTGTCCATAAAAATGTCAAAGAAAATGAGTACCAAATTACCTGTGTTTTTCTGCAGTTACCCCTTCCCCTTCTGCTGCAGCATTATATAAATAAACTCTTTCCTAACACACTCAAGAAGAAAAAGGAAAACGAAACACTTTTTCTGTTAAATCGTAGACTGCAATGATGGCCATCCTATATTCAATTGAAAAAAGGGTGGGGACATTATGAACCTCAGAATGAGTCAAAAAATTTCATGTTTATATCATTTACTAAATATTCCTTTTGTACAAGGATAGCATTATAATTCTTCTTTGTCTTACATAGATGGTAGGGATACTGTAGGTTTCAACTACATTCCTGACATCCGACCAAGAAAATAAGAGAATCTCAAATTTAGCAAGATTATAGTGTTCCAAAGGCAAGATTTCTCAACTTCATGTTTATATTTATTTACCAAAAATCTCCTGTGTTTGGAAAGCATAGCAGATCAATAATCTTGTCTGTCATTCATGGAATATGGATGGCTGAGTTACAGAAATTTACACACAGTAATGCAGAAAATCCTAGCTATATAATAATGAAGATAACATAGTTTCAGAAGAATATAAAAGATTTGTTCTTAAGAAATGCAGAACATAAAAGTGAGCAGGGAACAAGGATTATAAGGATCCGGTGCCATATGCAAACTTTGAAACCAGTCAAGCCAGAAGGAAAAGAATAGTTGCAATCCCCTGCAGTTCAATTCCAAATTTCGACTATAATTCACACCCATAAGTCATAACAGAATATCATTTGAACTACGATGTACAGTGGGTTACAGGGTTCCAATTTCCATTGAGGCACTGATGATTTCACCAGAAAGATCCAGTAGTGGGATCTGACTGAATTGCAACCATTCGACCATTTTCTGTGATTGATTAATGTCACTGCCATAACTTACAGAAAAAGGGCCTTCTTTCCTGCAACTTCTAGTGTTCCAGTTCAGATCCTTTATTGTGATTTTGCCCTCTACCCAGTTTATGGACCCATCATATCTCTGAGATATAAGATAATCAATATTGTTATAATACCCCTCCCCCAAAACCCCACACACAAAAGCTACGTCTAATTATTCCAATGGTTAGAATCAAAAGAGGAAAGGTGTGTATGCGCCAATCATAGTCCCACATTGTTCAAGAAAGTATCTCTCCTTCCATATTCTGTAATCTTAAATACAATCTTTCCCTAATAAGTGACTTCAATGGTGGAAACAGAGACACATCTCTCTTGCAACTTTGATATGTTGGAGTGAGGTATATTGTACAAATTCTTCATTTCATGACGTTTGACTGTCAAATAAACCATAAAGCTTGCAAATTTTCTCTCAAAGTAGGAAGTAGGCTTTCACTAAAATGAACAAGAAAGCAAAACAATATGAAGCGATTCCTTCTAAGACTTTGTCTTATAGCCAGAAGAATTTGTTGGTTTTGAAGGTCTGTAGATGTTAATTGAACTGAAGATCCCATGGATCCCAACGGACTACTATTCCAAATGTTTTGGGAACAATATAGTCACGGCTATAGATTCTTCTTTTTCTTACCTCTTGGAAAGGAAACAACTGCTTTAATATTACATTTGCTTAATGTACAGTTTACAAGCCAACAGCCCATGGGATAAGGCTCTAAGAGGATAGCTTTGAACTCAGTATAGATATTTCATCAATGTGTTACACAATAACCTAGTCACAAAGTGAGGAAGAAGTAAGGGATGGTCTATTAGCAGAAGCAACATAATTGGTACTTAAACCGCAAATTAATCCCTTACCTGAACTTTCTTCTGGATGCAAATTTTCTCACTGGTCAAGAGCCCCACCATGCTACTACTACTCTATGGTTGACATTAGAATCAATCTGTATTCTTGTCTATATGTTTTAGTCTTGCAATCCTAGAGGAATCCTCATGCTAAATTATATTCTTAGCCTAGTTCTTTCTGAAGCACAGTTGGGAAGGAAATATAACCCCTGCACTTCATTTAATAAGAACGGCCATGGGGATAAGTTGCTCCAGTGGTCGACGAGTGTTTACCCCTGAACCAAGACTAAAATTCAAATTCTTCCTTCCCCTGAACAACAAACAAAATTCAAATCCTTAAAGAAAATTGTATATCTTTCATGTAAGGTTCAAATCCTTAAAGAAAATTGTATATCTTTCACTCTTCAAAAAAAATTGTATATCTAATTAAAAGGTTGAATTCATGTAATTAGTAGAGGAAGGGTTGTATCAACCACTCATAAAGATAAATTATCCTGCAATAGAATTACATGTATAGTAAAACTGGGAATTTATCTTTCATTTTCTAGTAGATTTCTGTCAAGTAGAAATCATGTCAATCTGAGCAATCCTAGTACTACAATCTCAAACTATGAGTCGACATATACCCTAATCCCGGAGCTCGAAACCCAGGCAGGTTATAGACGATTTCAAAAATTATTAAAGGCCCCAACAAATCCAATCATAACCAAAATATAATAAAGCCAACAAGAATCTGAATATAACCTCTTCATCTCAAGTGTCTTCCAATCTATTCAGAATACATGATCCATACCTCCACATTTACAGCAATAATAATCTTGTTGATCAATCATTACCCAAAAAATCAGAAGAACCAGTATTTGACAAGATTTTTAGCCAGTATAATAAAGCTAGAGGGTAATCCAGGAAATAAAATATTACAAAAATATAATGAGGTATATTTAACAAATTTAGAAGTGTAAATAGAACCTCTCTTAGGGTAATTGAGTAAACACTCAAACACAAAATATATTCTTCCTTCCTGTTTTTGTTTTAAACAAATGCATGAACGGGCATGTATATACACGACACATATGAACGACTGAGATTAGATGATATAATATTAATACATGAGTGGTCAACAATTTGAATTGTTATAAATAACTAAGATCGTATCATGTACATACACGACCATGTACACAAAAATTTTCTTAAATGAAGCTGTTGGAGGAACTTAGTTGATCATATGATAGAAAATCATGTACTTGGTATTTTACAATCTCACCATATAGTATATTGCTCACAATATATTATATATCGTGAGTATATATAGAAACTGTAAGCATTTCTTATAGTTTTTAAGTCGACGCAAACTCCATATTTTTATTTGTTTTTCATTATAATGCTTTAGGGTAAACACAAAAATATGGTTGTCTAATGATATTTGCGCAAACCTTAGTCGTTGTGAGTCTTTGATGGAATGTACGAGATGCAAAATTTAGTAGCCTCGTTGAGAAAACATTATTTTTTGACAATAAAATAAGTAATTCAATTACTTACTCAAGGCCTGATTACACTTATAGTGAAGCTTTGACACCAAAACCATGCATTCCATAGGGAAAGCATATGTAAAAACAACTAAATCTATTGGCTGTCTTTTTTACAGTTGAGGACGTCAAACCCTAGGGATTGAACAAAGTGGCGGTAGCGGTCGACTGCGAGTTCGTTCCGGCGGCACAAAGCAAAAGACGACCTCCTTGGTCGTCTGGGAAGGAAAGCACAAGAGTTTGCTCTCCCGGGGTACTCCTCTGGGTTGAGCTTTCCGATAGCAGATTGAGAGAGACCGCTTTGATGATGGCAGTGGTAGGTAGTTTTTAACAGGAGACCTTAGCATCAGCTTTAGATTTGTAGGCGGAGAGAGACAAGGATACCGATCAGCGTTGTAGATCACAAGAAAATTCCATCAACAATCTATCTGGTGTATTTGCGAAGCGGCGGTGTTTGGAGTAGAGGAGGCAAGTAGCAGCGGTCATGGTCCTCATGATTGAGGAGCTACCGAACTGAAAGGGCGGATGAAGTCGCCTCCAACGAACTCGTCGCCGGTCTGATCTGGATGGGAGGGAGAGGAGAGGGGTTGGGCCGATGGGACTTAGATTGCTGGGAGGCCCCTTTGCTAACTGGTGGGATGGACTCGAGCCTCAATCAGTCTCCTTCTTTCTTCATTTCGTTTTAGGTATGTGTAGGGTTTTTAGGGATGACCATAGATCCCTACGTAACTTATCGAAGAGCCTACCCCCCTCTTTTTTGATAGAAATGTACACTTGCGATATTAGGCCTCAATTCATTGAGGTGGGGTACTTTGATCTAGTTATGTAGGTTTTATTGCTTTCTAAGCTAGAATAAAATCCTCTTATGGACATTAGATTTTCTTAATTAGTCTTTCTTTGTAACTTGTGTAGGCTCTTTGACTTGTATAGGAGCTATGCTCCTGGTTGACCAACCATTAGACTTGTATTTGAGTTTAACTCGCATTCGTCACATTGTGTCGTTTTAATATATGGGCTGCACACCCCCTAGAGTAACATTCATTTTCCTAAAAAAGAAAAAGAAAAAGTTAATTGACGAATTCCCTTGCTGCAAAACAATTTAGCTTATTTATTAAGCCTACATACAAATGCCATAGAACTACTCATATCAATCTTTTTTTTGGCAAAAACTCATATCAATCTTTATAAAAAGGTAAAATTAGTAGCCTCAAGACCGTAATGTGTACAACTTATAAAATTCATAAGCAAACAAAATAAGTTTGCAATCAAATGTCTAGACTAGGTAGAAGGCTAGATTCGCTAGATCGGGTGAAAACCCTCGATACCCAAAAGAGCTATAATGGGTGGAAACCCAACTACCAGCCTAGTGGCCCAATTTTTCCCCAACCGGAGCCCATGATAACAGTATGACTTTGCTCTACTGGGCTCTTCTAGTGAGAACCTTTAAGTTGAGGACTTTTCGGTTTATCCCGCTCTTTGATTTTATACCTACATCTTAACCGTTCATTTTATAAATATTTATGAGTAGATCATTTCTGCAAATTTTCAACTAAATTGAAAATCGTTAAGGCATTCATAAGTGTGATTTACTAATTATTAACTTGAACGGTTCATGTTTAACAGATTTGGTTTGTCCATTGATTTGATCTAAAACTAGTACTTAACGATCACCAATTTGACTGAAATTTTGTTTGATTGATCAACTTATATAAATCTAAAACTTCAACGGTTAATATGTCAAATTTTGATCAAAAAATTAATCTAATAAATAATTAATTCAAAAGTACTCAACTTAATGGTTTTCATTAAAATGACTTCATTCCTCTAACGCCATTCAGCCAAAAATGCCGAGATGCAATGGGACATCTATCACCACTACATCAAGAATTACCAACGGCATCATATGGAAGTTGGCCCCAAAAACACCTATAAATCGGCACAAGACCCAATATGAAACATAAAAAGTCTCCAGCGCACTATACCAACTACCCAGAAAGCCGACGTCGTCATCATTCTTGCCCATGATTTCAAGAACCACTCCACAGTTATCGTCCCCAACCCACCGCATCTACCTCAATGTCGCAACAAGGATACAAACCAATGATCTCAGCCTCAAAGACAGAACAAAACTAAACTCACATGGGTAGCCTTAAAACTTACTGTGCAGCAGCAACAGCAGCACCAACATTGCCTGGTGTCGTATGTTGGATAGAAAGTTGTAATCCATCGAACACAACAATTGCGTGATTAACTAATGAGAAGCCAAAAGGCGATTTTTCATCGGTTTTTCCATGTCCCGGAAGCTTAATCAACAACGCTGAATCTACTTTCTTCAAGTACATGGTACTTGTGTTTGCCATCCCATTGGCTGGTCGATGCCTTTCATGCCATGGGGGCTGCATTATGTATCCTCCTTAATGTGTTTACCGTGACCACACCAATGTTCTCATAGGAAAGGTTTGCCATATGGGCATGTTTCATAACATTCTCTATTTACTATAGGATTGAAATTTACCAACCACCTTTTACTTTACCATCCTAATAACCACTATCTAGATTGGTGACACATCCTTTCAAATTGTTTTACTTTATTGTTGATAATAAAATGAGTATGTCTCATCAATCTAGATGGTGATCATTAGAGTGGTCGAGTAAAAGATGGTCCGAAAATTTGAACCTCTACTGTATCGTGTTCTCTTGATTTATAAGGTAGAGAGGGAGGGTACAGGTGTTGATGAACTGAATCCAAGATCAGTAATGAAACAAATAAATCTAGAAATTCAAGTACTTTGACAATTAACATATTTGATTGTATTATCTTTTCTTAGCACCTTTTGTGCTACTTCATTTTGTTTAGAGAATTCCCACATAGAATGACAAGGTTAAATGCCTATAAAAATGTTAAAGCAAACGAGAACCAAATTACTAGTGTGTTTTTTCTGCAGCTCCCTTATTCCCTTCTGTTGTATCATAAAATTCCCATAAAATAAAATCTTCCCTATCACACGCAGAAAGATCCAGTAGTGGGATCTGACTAAATTGCATCCGTTGGACCATTTTCTGTGATTGATTAAAGTCATTGCCATAACTTCAGAACAAGATATATTTCTTTTCCTGCAACTTCTAGTATTCCAGTTGAGATCCTTTGATGCCCTCTTATGGACCCATCATATCTCTGAGATAGAAGATAATCAATGATACTATGATAGTTCCCCTCCCCCAAAACCCCATACACAAAAGGTTCTTCTAGTTATTCCAATGGCTAGAATCTAAAGAAAGGTGTGTATGCCCCAATTATCTCCCCTTCTATATTCTGTAATCTTTTTTTTTACAAGTTGTGATCAACTTTTACAGAGAGGCACAAAGCCTCCAAAGGGTTACAAGAAAAGCCCCAAACAAACAGAAATATAAAATCTGCAACACTTGACTTGAAAGAGATGCACCAATTCGAAGGTGCAGAAGAAAGACCCGAGCAAATATCAAAGCTTGAAACATCAAATTCCCATAGATTATTACCTTAACCATGACAGACCAATCATGCCAAGAACAGAGGATCCGTAACTCCGCAACCGTGGCGACGAAGGGGCTATATTCTGTAATCTTAAATACAATCTTTTCCCTAATAAGTGACTTCAATGGTGGGAGCAGAGACACATCCCTCTTGCAACAGATCAAATCTTCTCACTGGTCCCCTCCATGCTATTACTATATGGTTGACATCAAACTTCATCTGTATTCTTGTCTATATGTTTTAGTCTTGTGCTCCTACCTAGTGAACCTAGAATTCTTCAAAGGTTTCCACATGGTAAATAATATTCTTAGCCTAGTTCTTTCTGAAGCTCAGTTAGGAAGAGAATATAACCCCTGAACTTCATTTAATAAACACGGCGTGGGGCTTAGTTGCTCTAGTGGTCAAGGAGTGTTTAGCCCTGAACCATGAACAAAGTTCAAATTCTTGCTTCCCCTGAACCAAGAACATAATTACCGTTGGCCCCTACCTAGTAACAAAAAAAGGGGAAAAGGACACTAAAAGTGTGTTTATCCAGTTGCTTGGCTGCCACTGTGAAGTACTAAGTATCAGACATAGGGAGTGAAATCTTAACGGTAAAACCTCTTTGCCTTTGATTAAAGCGGCCGAGGCTTGGATTTCATATCTTGTTTCTGTTAAGGTTTATTGAACAGGGAACTGGAGAGATAAGCTATGGCTAAGTAATTTGGGTCTTCTGAATCCCTAATCAAGAATGGCAATTTTCTTGGCATTCAGAAACCCCATGACTCAAAGTAAATTTAACGGGGCTCCTCCTTGTTCCTCACAATCCAATACTCCAGCGGAGTCCCTAGCTAGCCCAATGGTTAGGTCAGGCCAAATATTTTAAGAGTTGTCACAAAGATGTTCATGTTCTAGGGAAATGGTTGGAATAGATTGTTTCTGTTACTATTGTGTAGAACATTTTACATTTATGGTCTAATATGAAGTTCAAAGGCCTCTAAAGGAATGGCAAATGACAACAAGGTTGGTCTAATTTTTAGGGGTGCTTATATAGACTCTGGACACCCTGAAAATGTTTGGAAGTGCACTTGGTATTGTATTCTTGTATGTGTATATATATAGAGAAATTCTCATGTGTGGACGTCCGCACCAAACCCTTTGGTGAGGACGTTCTTAGCCAAGCCTCCCTGTATGTATGTATATCAGGACCCTTCTAATGAGGGATCCCTATTTTTGGTTTATTTATAGAGATAGACATTCGATAAACTTTTCGATCACATATCAACATCTCCACCGTTCAATACGTAGATGCATATATATAGACCATTTCTGAAAAATTTCATCCAATTAGGTGATCGTTAAGGCTTTGAAATAACTGAAATCAATTGACGGATCAAATCTGCCAAACTTGAACCGTTAATGCCTATAATTTTAATTCGCAATTTTGAACATCTTAACGATCACAGATTTGGATGAAATTTTGCAGAGGTAATCTATATATTAGGACTTAAGAATTGAACGGTTAAAATTGAAAAATGTGATCGAAAAGTTTTTCGAATGTTTATCCCTATAAATAAACTAGAAATAAAGATCCCTTAATGGAAAGGTCCTATATATATACTCGCACATATATGTACTCACAAGTATGAACTTAAAATAGTAGTTAACAATAAAATAAGCAAAGGATGAGACAATAATACAGAAAAGACAACCTATAGAATCAATTAAATAAGCATTCACAAATCATCAGACGCACTGTCTCCACAAGAAAACCATATTAATCTCAGGAAATATATTCATGTAAATCATCTGAAAAAGGAGACAGGGAAATTAAACATCTTGCAGGAACTAACATGATAAAAAGTTCATGCATCTATCTGCCAGTCACCAAATCAAGTTATCAACTATAAGGCAGACTATCCAATCATACAATCTTTTTGTCAATTACGAAGGAAGAAAAAGAAAGACGAGCATCCTAACTTTGCTTGTTCCGGTAAAAGTTAGAAGCAAACTTACAAAGAAACAAAACTCCGTCCATCTAAGCATGGGAAGACTCTACCCTCGCCTTCTTTTTCTTCTTCCTTTCCAAAAATGCAGACACAAACTGCTGGTGCAATTCGGTCGTGGCCTCAGTACGCTTAAGCTCCATCTCCATCCACCTCTTCTCAATCTCCCAGGTCATTTCCATCTTCATTCTCTCCATCCTCCCCCTCTCCCACCATCCTAATTGACCAAGCCAAGTTTGCAACAGGATCCACATCTCCCTTCATCCCAACAACACTTCTCTTTTTCCCAAACTTCGATCCGGATAAAGAAGCATACCCATCAAACTCCTTACAATGCACGTTGCGCTTCAAACTCCCATCAGGCACAATTCCATAGTCCCTATGCTGCTTAAAACTGTTTTTGAGATTCACATCACTCATGCCATTACTCCTAGTCTTCAAAGGAAACCCACCTCGATTAACATACTCATTATCCTCAGAATAAAAGCCAGAATTCTCACCAAATTTGCAGTTAAACCTAGATTTCTGATACAATTCACTCTCTACAGTCTACACCAAACTCACTCCCCCCAATTCCATCAAAATCAACATTAGGGCTAAAACTCCTATCAAAATTCACCAAATTTCGACCCTTTAACGATTACCCACCTCCGAACTCACCCTCATTCTCCGGTTTCCGATTCGGATCAGACTCCATCTCATCCATGAGAGGAAACAAAGCCCACGACGAGAAGAACCGACCCGGGTACTTGGAAGCGAGCTGCTTCTCAGCGCGGTACCGCTTGCGAAGCTTCTCCGAGGCACTGCAGCGCCGTCTTCAGCGGCGATGTGGAGGTTCCTGCGGCTATGGCCTTGACGACGTGGTCCCAGTCGGCGGCTTTGAGATTGGCGCGGCGGAGGGCGAACCAGCGGTGGCTGTAGGCGAGGATGAGGGAATGGACCTCGTCCTGGGTCCAGCAAGGCGGTGGTACCCGGCGGTGAGATTTGGTGACGACGGTGGTGGTGGTCATGGTGGTTGGAGAGGTGGTGGAATTGGTGGAGGAGGAGAGATATAAGAGCATATCAGCCTCTCTTCTTTATCGATCCTTCAATCCATCCATCCATCCATTTAATTGATTCCATTAATTACTATTCACTACAAATTACTTTTCTGATCCAGTTTTTATGCACCGGTGCAACTCCGTCACAGAGGCAATCACTATTCATCAATTAAGTTTTTAACTTTTAAAATTTTGTATATGATAATCAACCAATAGTGAAGTGACATGTGACATTTTCCATATTTCCTTATCACCGAAATAATGGTATAGATTTTCGATAAGATTTTGGACCAACCAAAATTTGACACGTATATGCTTGTCAACTAAATAATGTCGTTGGATTCCGATAGGATTTTTGATAAGATTTTCGACGAACCAAAAATCAACATGTGTTTGTTTGTCGGTCAAATAATGTCATTGGATTTTCGAAAAGATTTTCGACGAATGACGGTTGGACACGTGTAACATGATCTTCAAACTCTATGATCCGAAATTGACCATAAATAAGCTTCATCACACTCTATACTCACTCAACCTTCACAATTCACTTCCAAATTTTTGAAAATACAATCCCTCAATTACTTCTCCACATTCCTTGATCACTACGATGAGCTTCTTTCGCAAATTGTTGAAGCAAGGGCAACAACACAATCAAGAGGATGCTGAGATGATGGATACCATGATGACTAATGCGGCCATGTTGATGACACATCTTAATACATCAGATCAACCACAAGGACGAGGTTCACGCCCTGGTCGCTCTCTTAATCACCCCAGAAATAGGGCAACTGGGGGAGCAAGTCTCATGGCTGATTACTTCATCGAGCGTCCTATCTTTAGGAAGGAAGAATTTCGTCGGAGGTACCGAATGCAGAAGCATGTGTTCGACCGTATCATGACGAAGCTCTGCAACCACGACACTTACTGGCATAAAAAAGGTGATGCCGTTGGAGAACTAGGGTTGCTGCACGAACAAAAGATGACAGGTGCCCTTTGAATGTTAGCGTATGGTGCAGCTGCTGACCAGTGTGCTGAGATATGCAGGATGGGTGAATCTACTAAACTAGAGTGCATGAAGAAGTTTTGCAAACAGGTGGAATATCATTTTGGTCCAGAATATCTCCGTGCCCCAACAAAGAGAGACCTCCAGAGGCTTCTTGCTAGGGCTGATCAGCGAGGTTTTCCAGGAATGATCGGAAGCATTGACTGCATGCATTGGGAGTGGAAGAACTGTCCAGCCGGATGGCATGGAGCTTATGCTGGTCGGAAGGGTCGTCCCACCATCATACTAGAGGCGGTGGCCTCGCATGACACGTGGGTGTGGCACTCTTTCTTTGGTGTGCCTGGAGCTCAAAATGATATCAACGTCCTCGATCAATCACATGTCTTTGAAGGGCTCATAGCTGGAAACACCCCGGCTGTGACGTTTCACGTCAACGGAAGGAGATACAGCAATGCTTATTATCTGGCTGACGGAATATATCCAAGGTACTCAACATTTGTGAAAACTATTCCAAACCCTGAATCTCAAGCACAAAAACTATTTGCAAAGAAACAAGAAGGATACTGCAAAAATGTAGAGAGGTGTTTCGGCATCCTGCAATCTCGTTGGGCGATCATTCGTCATGGAGCTCGGTTACACAAGAGGTCGACACTAAAAAGCATAATGATGGCTTGTATTATATTGCATAACATGATTGTAGAGGATGAATTTGAGGAAAGCGAATTTATCGAGCCGGAAGAAGAAGATCTTCTAAACCCACAAGCTGCAAGAGTTTATGATGGGCCCGTGGATCATCAGGGCGTTCGAATTCCTTTTTTACCTGTGGGAAGAGATGGACGAAACCAACATGCATTTTGGGATCGTATTGACCACCTCGAGTCAGCTTATATCCACAACATTCTTCAAAATGATTTAGTGGAGCACAACTGAGCTTTAGAAGCCAACCAACAATAATCAATTGGGCATTGTATTTTAATTCGTTAATGTAATTTATTTTGCATTGTATTTTAATTTGGTATTTTAATTTTATTTTGCATTGTATTTTAATTTGAAAATTAGAATGAATTAGAAAATAAAATTCTTTCATATATAATAACTTGAAATTGAGGAACATAAAATAACATAAAAATATTACAACAACATAATATCACTCTTTATCAAAGTGAACATAATAACCATCACTTGTGCTACTACTCTCATTCATTTTTCTCATGATATCCGCTTTCCTCTTTGTGTGCCACATCAACTTTCCCGAGATCATAACACTCCTATCCATTGTCATAATTCTTGTTTCTTCCAACTCCGCAACCGTATCACGTCGGGCCAACCTTGCTTCCTTTTGTTTTTCAAGTTCTAAGCCCTCCCTAGCCAACCGAAGGTTCTCCTCATCTCTTCTCATGCTAGCCTCCATAAATGCTTTTTGATTACATTGCATATTATGAAAGACCGCCAAAGACATCTCTTCTTTCTCCGTCATACCTTTTTTTCCTTTCTTCTTTGCTTCCTTTGCCGCCTTTACTCCCATAGGTCTAACCGGACTCAATGGACGGGGTATCTCTTGGTTTGGTGGCGGAGTTGTGTATCCTTCTTCATCATCCAAGTTAATATGCTCATCCGTGTCAGTATGCTCATCCGTTTCATGGAGCACGGGGGACGGAAAATTTCGCTCAAACGGAGAAGAAGTGCTACTCCCAACAATCACGAAATGAGGATGATTTTTTACCGCTTCATAACATTCCTTGTAAGTAAATTCCTTTTTAAAATCTTTGTAAAATAATGATTGAGCTTGAGTTTCCTAAAACACACAAAAAACAAAAATGAGACATATATGAAAATTTAATTAAACAAACAAAATTAAATTGAAATATTTAGTATATGACAAAAAACATAAATGAAAAACCGATTAGGCATACCTCATCAACCAAATTCGTCCCGCTAGCCGCACGATCTCTTGCTTTTGCTACCGCTATAGACCACTTCTTAAGCATTCTCTTCAAGCGCGGAAAACGTGACTCGAGCGCAACTTTGGAACGTGCCACACCAATTTTTCTCATAATCTTCATATATTTTCTGCCACAAATTTTCTTTCGCTTGATATCGGCCGGTAATGTTACAAGTGGATTGCCGTACCTAAGAAACACATAGCTGCAAATCTTCAGAGGGAAGCCAAGTAGTCATTTTCTAAGAACACTGAAAAAAAAAATATTGAGGGGAGAGGGGAAGATATGAGGGAAGAAATTAGAAGTGGTGTAAATTATGAAGAATAGAGTTTGGGTATTTATAGGGGAAGAATTGACCGTTGTACAAACATTACCGTTCGGAAGCAAAAGTAGCCGTTGCCGGCCTGCTTTGCTGGTGCCACGTGTCGGCTGCTGATTGGCCAACGGCAAAAAGCTGTCGGCCACCTTTTTTTATTTTTTTTATGCGCGCATGCAATGCACGCGCTAGCATTAAAAAAAAGAAGGCGAACGCCACATGCGTGGGTCCCACCTCATTTGCCTCCATCACAGAGGCAGGTGCCTCTAGCTTGCCGGCCTGCTGGTCTGCTGCTCTCCGCGTGGGTCCCACATCTTTTTCTCCCTCCATTTGCAGGCGCTGCATCTCTCTTCTCCCTCAATCCAGCAATTTCGCTGCCGATTTGAGGTGATGGAGGAGGAGGCTGCATATGATCTAAGGGTTGGCATTGTGGGGGTCGGGATGAAGGCGGTGAGGTAAATGCTGACGTGGGAGGGTGGGGGCGGTGCAGCAAGGCAAGGGGTCGCTAAGGAGTCCCGCCACGATAGGGCCACTCCTGCTGGGAGCGAGCGATGGTCGGGTCAGCCCAACCATACATTTTAATCACCTAAGTTTTGCTACTGCCGCGCCTGCTGGTGCACGTGGATCTCACCACCAAAGCAATTTTTGATCGGCCAAATTATATAGAAGTCTTATTTAAAAAATGTTCTCATATATATGTTTATCTAAACTTTTTTACCCTTTTTTTTACAAAAAAGAGGATTGTATTTAAAACAATTGGGCACAAATTAGCCACCCAAATTTGTTACATCAAAGTCCATGATGTCAATGATACAATCCGGCGGAGTTTCCCGTATAACTCTAACAAGCTTAAATATAAGTATTGAAGTTAATATAATTATAAAAAATAGATTCTTTTTTTATATTTAAATAAATGTCATTAATATAAAAGGTCAACAAGCATCTTTCTTTTTAGAAGTCTTCGGCCAACACAAGTTGGTCTCTGGCCGATCTTTGATGAAATTTTCGACAAACCTCTAGTGATGTTTTCGTCAGACCTCCGACAATGTTTCCGGCAAGATTTTTAGCGATTGCAAAAGCTATTGTCACAAACTACAAAAGCTACTATCACCAGCTACAAAAGCTATTACGGTAATATTTCCGACAACCTCCGATGAGCTAGGTCTCAAAATATACTATCTCCAGCAACAAAAGCTACTACCGCCATCAACAAAATATACTATTTCAAAAACTACTATCATTAACACCAAAAGCTAATACCACCACCGACAAAAGGAAAACCTTCCAACATTGTGTAGAAAAGCTACTACCGCTGTGAAGAAAAGCTACTATCGCCATGAAGAAAAACAATTACCGCCACCAACAAAAGTTACTAACATCAAAAGCTACTATCACCACCAATAAAAGGAAAACTTACTACCACTGTGCAGAAAAACTACAACCGTCGTGAAGAAAAACTACTATCACCATGAAGAAAAACTACTGCCGTAATCAACAAAAACTATTGTCGCCGACAATTAAAGCTTCTAACACAAGAAACAAAACTACTACAAAGAAAAAAAATTACTCCCTGACAACAACATAACCCATTACCGCCTGCAACAATATTTACTATTACCGTGAACAAAAACTACTACGAAGCATAATAATAGATATTATCAAATAATAGAAAATCTACTCAATATGTCAAAATATACCATGTGTTGAAAATATACTGTCGCAGTGACAAAATATATTATCACCATATTGATAATATACTACCACCCAATACAAAAGTTAATCAACCTCTAGGGCTACCATATTAGTCACTGTCGCACTAATCATTACAACATGTACATTAAAATCTGAAACAAGGACAGTGTATTGTATATGACATAATAGACCAATGCCTGTTGTTAATGAGAATAGAAATTGATTGAAGCATTTGATTAAGCAGGTGGTGTGCATCTAAGTTTAAGCATTTCGATTCATAGATTGAAATTTACATACCACATTATAAGTGGAGAATTAATCTCGAGAATCAGAAACAATGAATCTCTTACCACCAATGATGTCAGAATCGGTTAGACCTTATAGATCGGCATGAGAGTACAGGGAGATGTAGTGGAGACCGAAAGCGGAGGTCTTCGAGGTGTCTTTGACGGTCGAATCAGAAGTCGTTGTCGATCCAGCCGTTTTGAGATCTAGCCATCATCGTCGTCGAAATGGCAACGTCGAGGTCAAGGTGTCAAAGTCGAGCCTGCATCGACGTCGTCGATCTAGAGATATCAAGAACCAGGCGGTGGCGTCATCGTCAGATGTGAGCACATTCGAGGTCACCGCCAATGAAATTGGAGATGCAGTCAAGGTCTTCAGTGATGAAATCAAAGATCCACTCGAGGTTGAGCCGGCGTCGTCCCTGTTGGAGGAGGAGGAGTTGGTTGGACCTTGTATATCTGGTAGCGCATTGAGTAGATGTTGTCGAGGCCAAAGCTAAGGTTGTAGAAAAGTTGTCAACGGTGGATTCAGATGTTATCGTCGCGGCGGCGACTTCATCATGGCGACGACATTGGAATTGAAATGGAAGAGAGATAGAGAGAGAGCAGAGTGAGACAGAGAAAATGAACGAGAACAAGAGATCGAGAGAAGCTGAATCAGTAAAAGAGGGAGGGGAGGGTATTTTACGTAGAAAAATAAATTAAATTGATGGGTTTGGACTAAAAGGTTGACTTTTATGGACGAAAATATCTAGGTGAATTTATGAATGATAAAATGTTCAAAAGAGGACTTATGTGGTATTTTCTATTTTTTTCTGAATTTTAATTATTACTAGTTTCTTACTGATGGCGATCTCAAAAAAAAAGTTTATGATTTTTTAGATTTCCACCTCACAAGATTATTATTAGGGTTGTAGAAATGTTGATTCTCTTTCTGTCATGTCCGATGACGCGTATGTTGATTTTGTCGTTAGACTTTAGATATAGGTTGTTGTGTGGCAAATACATGGTGCAATCTTAGATGTTCATAACAATTTATATGTTTGATCACTATGTTTCTATATTAATATCATTTAATCTTGACCATTCACATATGTATGTGAAAATACACCCCGTATACTGAATATACTCTTTGTTATGTGTGGCCGTATGTTTTGGATAGATGGCGGTGAAAATAGAGAGGTCAGTTGTTTAAGGAGAACCGACCGAGAGCTGGTAACATGATAGGGGTACGATGCGGGTACTAACTCCGGTGTGATGCATGTTCATCATTAAAGAGGAGTGCTAGTGACCAGAAGCGACCTTGGTGGTGAAAGGTCTACGTGTTTCAATTTATTCGATCTGAGTTTGGTATGTTTATGGTGGATATTGGAGGATGGTGCATATGGTCTTTTCCTTTTTGCTTTTCAAGTTTTGTTTTGTGAGTTTTTTTGGTTTGGTTTTGGATACCTCTATTAGCGAGAGTTTAGGGGTTTGATAGTTGGTGTCGTTTTTAGGTGTGTCATGATTATGGTGTCATTGACTATTGCTTATTAACTTCGATTGTTTTTTGTTGTTAATGAAATTGGGGAGATTGCATTCACATATATGTTGATAGTTTTGATATATAGTGTTAGACTGTTAGAAGATATTGTTTCCTCTTAAGGTTGACTGTAAGAATATATTGAGAATTCTTAAATAGATTGGGTTACAATTGAACCCAACTCGTTTCTGGTTCATTATAATCACTGGTTTAGATATAAAGAAGAGTAGAGAATTTATATCCAATATCTCATGGTTTATAACTTTGAATATTTTATATAATATGATTTCCTTCTTCAAAACAAAATTTTTATTAGTTGATTTGTTTTTGGGGGGGGCTCAATAGGATGTAAAAAACAAGGTTATATCGCATGCATGACTCAACAATCAACATGCATGATATCTTGGCTACGTCAATAATGAGCCATTCAACAAAGGCAATAAGAAATTCGATCAAAGTAGCTTTTCTTGTGGCATGGTTTGTTAAGCACCTAAACGTTCAACCAGCCACGCAACTTCTTGCCTTCTTGGTCTCGGACCTTTTGCTCTTCATCGTGGGTCTTCAGCTCCCCTTGTTGACGAGCCACAACAGTCTCGACCTTATCTTCCAGTCAGACCCGGCCCTAAGCAAAACGGGCAAGACCTAGGTTTAGTGCCTTTACTTCGAAAGGGTCCTTATTTATAAAATTTGTTGTAGAGATTTTTATAAAGTTGTTCTAATTTTGGTGGTAAGTAATAGACATAACTTCTATCACATCCAGAGATCGAGTTCTACGGGTGTCAATATTTTTAGTTTTTTCTTGTCTGTCTTTTTTTAGTCTTTTTTCTTTTGTCTCTTTTATTTATTTGTTCATTCATACACTTACATTTGTTCTTTTATACTTTTATTTACTATTGTTGTTTTTAAATTTTATTTTATACAATTATTTTCTATTACCATGATATTATAACATTCATATTATAAAGATGAAAAATACTTGGGTCCGATCTAGTTCGTTCGATCTCCTTAAAATATACTTTTAACAACATCAATCGTAATCTTAACCGTTCAATAGTTGAATTAACCAATAAAGATCATTTATACAAAAAATCAATGTAAAAAAGATTGTTTGCTCGCCCGAATGCATCGAACAAAATGAATGGATTATCATAAAAGCTCAGGAACTATCCATTTGGTTTGATGCATTCGGACAAGTAAACAATCTTTTTTACATTGATTTTTTGTATAGATGATCTTCATTGGTTAATTCAACTATTGAACGGTTAAGATTACGATTGATGTTGTACACATAGCCTAACTTGGAGATCGAACGGGGAACTCTATCCGATCTAGATCATACAGAAGTTTTTTCCTATAAAGATCCCTATAACTTTTTTTTATTTAGAACAAGCTGTACCTATTTTCTTTATTATAATATATATATATATATATATATATAATGGGTGATTAAAAATGATCTTATTATTATATATATATTGATTTTTTGCAGAATATTTATTAAGAGGCCCCCAAAAAAAATTGCCTGGAGTCTTTAAGCACGCAAGGCCGACCCTGCTTCCAGTTCAAATCATTGGAAGATCGGACTTCGATTGTTGATGAAAGACCATGGTTCTTCGGGAAGCACACACTGACAGTATCAGATTATGATGGATACGAGGACTGATAAAGTAGTCTAAGGTTCAACTCCACCAATTGGCTACGGAGAGTGTTTAAACCCTTATAAGCCCATAGGTAAGACCTCATTTTCCCGATGTGGGATATGTATCTTAACATGCCCCCACACATGTGACGACCTCTCAAGTCTAACACTTGGACAACATTAGTGATGACGTGGAGTGTGTGTGGACGGTAACACTAACACACGTGAATGTGGGTAACCCGTTCTGATACCATGATAAAGTAGTTTGTTGTTCATTCCAAAACCATTTGGCAATAGAAAGAGTAGCCCAAACTCTTATAAGCTCAGGTCTCATATTTCCGATGTGAGATAGATTTCTGACGTGGCCAAAGCTTTGATCAACTCCATCCTGGTGTGGGTGGAAATTGTTAGCCTCCCTCCGAAGCTCATTACAGTCCGAGCAGTGACCCTCGTCTGAGCTACGTTGGGGGAAGTGATGCAGGTGGACGAAATGGGATGGTGACTAGCAAGGTTCATATCTGCCATGCAGTGAAGGCTCTTGTGAATCAATTTTACCCCCTGGAATTCGAGTTTCAATCCAGCGTTGTAGGATGTACACCTGAAATATGAGCGGCTTGTTGGCTGCAACCACACCTGTGGGCTCCAGGACACTCGTGGGCAAGGTGCTTATGTGTGCTTGAGGTCGTTAGGTCGAGGACGCGACCTAAACACTAACCCTCACCTTAATTCCATCTTCGGTGCTTCTTCTACGGGTACGAGTACGAATCTGTTCCATAACCCATTTGCTAATATGGTGCGTCCTTTGTCCTTGCCATGCAAGTTCTTGGCTAAGTTGTCCACTATGATGTGAGAGGAGGTTATGGTGGAGACTCTGACTAGAAAGAAGAGGATTGCTGAGCCTTTGTAGTAGTAAATGTCTGAAAGGGGCGTCCAGGCCCTCGGAAACGTCGGTTCATGGCTCAGCAATTTAAACTGGAGGTCAATGCATCACCAACTGTGTTGGTAGACGAGGCAGCGGTGTTGGGAATTGGGTGCCTCTAGAGTGATGGTCCTCGTACGTAATCGAACAAGGAGAGTAGAGAATGAAATTACTGCTATGATTAATGTTCTGTTGTTCATTGTTCACACTTCACATGTCATGGAAGGTACAATTTGGTGTATGATAACATCAATCTGTCTCCAGAAACATAGAACTGACAGCATCCTCAATTCCTCATGATTCTTGTGACTACAATGGATTCCTATTTACATCTTTGTACAGCAAATACCGTGACCGAGTTTTACCCAATGCAGCATACCTGTTGATGTTTGCAAATTACTTCATGATTTAGATTGATTTGGTCACACAATAAAATGAGGAGATGAGAGAAATTCCGATCAAATCACTCAAACGCAAAGTAAGATGTTGTATCCCTTACCATTGTGGCACAAATGGTGCCATCCAAATCACGTCTCCTGCCTGAACAGGGTACCTACAAAATTATCAATACATGTGTAAAGCTTGAGACAATATTTAAATTAGCAGCAGTAAAATGCCTAACCCAAACATTATAACCATAAATCGAAGTGTGATAAGACTTCAACAAAATTCTAATATCAGCAGAATGGCAGACATAAGAATAAATAAGCTGAGAAAGGCAAAAAAAATCAGAAAGGATTGCAACTAGTGATGGCTAAACCCAAACATGCTGTATCAGGAAGTTGTATTCTGGCAAACTATTTCAGATCAGCTGTGTATAATATAGTGCTAAAATTTTAAGGGTTGGTAAGGAATATAATTGACCAACAAAATGTAAAATTACTACATCAGAGATTATCAACAGTTCTGGCGTAAGCATATAATTTAGCACCACACAGCCAATTAAAGAAGAGCAGCTTCACTCTTTCCCAACGGTAAACTATGTCAAAGTGAGAAAATCTTTCCAAGTTCATACTCCAGACCCATTCTAATGCCTCTTGCCTCTTTCTCCAAACGTTGGTGTAGATGATGTCAAAACTATTCACTCCATTTGCCCGACAGTCCCAATATTTGATTTTTTTAATTATATTTTCCATCACCAGAATGACAACCAACGATAATGCACAACTCACCTATGAAATGAATTTTACTCTAACAGAGTCCATGACTATTCTAAAACTCAGAGATGTGGGAAGCAATATGTTTAAGCATGATGATTTTGCATACATAGATGAGCAAGTCATGCCATGAGTTGTGTAAGAGTTCAAAACAGCAGACATGAGGCCCTTCAAAAATGAATAAATAACGCACACACTTACAATTGTAGAATATAAGATATGTGCCAAGCAAACGCTGCAAAACATAGAGAATGAAAATTTCCAAAAGGGGCCTCAAGACTATCCTACTAGCATTTGAGTCTTGTACAATGATCAACTTTCCCATCGAATGTTTGTACGAAATTATAACATCCTGATTTGGACTCATCTAGTCATTTCAACTATAGCAAGTCACACACCAGATGTTCCCAAGCAATGAATGTAAAAGGATTAATTCTGGTTTGATTTCAACAGTGAATAGACTCTTACCAGCTATCACCTAACCGATAAATACCCTGTCCTTCCAGAAGCAATAAACCATGTTGATTGTAATGCACCTCCTGTAAACCACATAAGCCAAACACACAATCTTTACAACAAACCAACATGATTGACATCAAACCCCTTTCATGGTGGAGAGCAAACAAATATCAGATAACTATGAGGGAGTACGAAAATTCAGATGTAGACAGAAAATGGGTTTTTATAATATCTTCAGACTACTGGGCCAAGGGATACTTTCAAACATATGAACCCCAGACCTATCAGGGGTATTTTCGATGAACAACAGAACAAAATTTAACCCAAATTGTAGTTTCAGTGAATGCTGAATACAATCCGTTTAGCCAACAAGGAGAGTCTGTACCTTCACATTAAGATATTCCCCAGGCTGGAAATCCATAATCTGCCATCATTGAAATTATGTTCTATAACTATTAGATTGTAGGATCATCAAGAATGATTACAAATAAGTGATTGCTTACATGGATATTGAAGTCATACGATAAAGAAGTTGGAATAAGCTTCCTCAGTTGAAAGATCTGACAATGATTAAATTAAGAGTGAAGTACAAGACTATGAAATCTTCATTCTATCATCTAAGACAAATTTACAACAAAAAAATGAAAAATATGTATTGTGTCTGCATCAACAAGGAAAAGTTGGGCATTGGTTCATTTAGTTAATTCTCAAAAGATTAAGACAATTTGCAGAAACCACAAAACTTTCTCAGAAGATGTTCCCCAATAATATTTTTTGAGGACTGAATCCAAGAAATCCACAACAAAACTCCAAAGGTGGCTCCTTCTGAGTTCATCTGAAACTGGCATCATATTCAGAATGAACATAAAGCTAGCAAAAAGCTAATACTTACCTCGCCTGGAGTTTCCAGGAGTGGTTGCTGATCTGTTGAACCTACAATCTGCTCAGTAGGTAGATTTTCCAGAGAGGAATGCCTAATGGGAGGCATCAGAGCATACTTTAGCCACTTGAAGAGTATTTAATGGTTATACAAAAGACAGAAATGCTAGGAAGATATCCAAATCCTATTTCCTAAATAGAACTATAATGGTTTAAGTGATGTTTTATCACCAAGAAAACTTTGTCGGATAAATCAAGGCTTCAAGTTCATTAGCGATAGAAATTAACACCATGTATAAAAAGTTTACATTGATGCTAAGGATACCATGAGCTTTCACAAGACTTAAGAGAATGAGAAGATAATCAAAACAATAACAAGGTATGGGCAACAAACCTTCTTTCAAATACCACAAGGGTAGCAGATGCATCGCACCTAATGGAATGATGAAAATTAGGAGGTAGATATGCATATGAATCCACCTGTGTTTCATACATCAATGCAATTAGACTTCTTACCAACTTTTACTGAAATTAGACTTCTAATCAAGCCTGCCACACAGATTACTAGTAATGTCATTAGTGTACACCAAAAGGAAAGTGCTTGGATCAGCAGCCAGAGAGACAAACCATGGCAAAATTTCCTAAGATGGCCAAAAGCCATTGACTGAAATAATACATGCCTACTTGTACATCAGTTATCTTTCATATTTTTGTCAGTGGTTTTGCATTAATTGAACTGGTGGTGCTTTATACTCAATATTTACTCTAGCATCATAAATATTTTGATACGTTCACTACACCATAGATGTCATTTCAAACTAAAAGAGTCTCATTTCTAGTTTCAAGGAGAGAGTATTCGGAGCACCGAATAAAGACAAAAAAGAAGAAAAAATAAATGTGAACAGTGCATACATCTAACGGTGAGAACGCAATCGGACGGTGTGAGATGGGAGGTCACGTGCACCACCGGTGCACTAAATAATTTTCGTTCAAGAAGTGATGTAAAGGGCTATATATTGATTTCTTGATTTGTCAAGCTTATTTGATCTATGAATCTACCCTTCTCTTTTCTCCTCCTGGCTTCCAATGTGTTCAGTCTTCCTTCCATATCATTCAAGCTCTGTCTTCATGGTTGGTACAACATAACTAGATTTCAAATTCTTTATCCTAAACTGAAATGTAAGAGAAAGGTTTGGAACCAGCATGAAATTGAAAATTCTTAGCAAAATATAACAGCTCTTTTCTACTCATGATTAAGGTGTAAAACCCAATACATTCAACGGATATGATGCAATTGGGTGAATCAAACATAAGACTTTGACAGTGTTATTAAATAAGCTAGTGACATTAGAAAGCTCCAACGGAATCGTATTGAAGAGTGGAATACGAATGTAGAATTTAATTAACTATCAAAGACCAGTGACCACACTGAAAACGGATGCAACTTTCTTACCATTAATTTGTGGCTAGTACCAGAAATATTAGCTAAAGTCACATCACCCTGAATCACAAATATAAACCTAGCAGGAAAGACAGAGTAGTATATAATCAAATGCTTGAAATAAATCCTGCATTATAAATCTGAAAAAAGAAGAAGATAGAATTCTCTACCATGTAGTAAAAAATAGATGATGAAAAACCAAGTTGCCCATACCTTTCTGCATCAGACGGTGGAAGTCCAGACAGCGAGTTCTCTGTACATGGTAAATCATATATCAGCACTATTAAAATGGAAAGTCCAGTTATAAAAGTCCTTGGATTATTATCATATGACAATGACACGACAATATTAATCTTATAAAAATGTAACAAACCTTGCATCTTTGCTAGGTACATTACAAAGTGTGAGCCCATTGCAGGTGTAATCAAATATGCTCCTGATGTGAGGGTCCTGTTAGAGCAATAAATTTTACTGTGAAGCAGTTGAAAAAAACTTCTGAAAATATACATCATGACACAGATTTGAAAATACCACTCAGGTAAAGGGCTAAAGACATGACTTTCTGGTGTAATTAGAGCATGGTCTCTTTTGAAGACGCTTCGTGTGAATCCTGGCAGATCTGAAAAGCCAAAAAACCAAACAAACATCAGGTTGTTTAGATTTCGCTAAACTGGTTAAAACAATGAAATTGTACTCCAACAGACAGAGTTCAAACCAGTTACATAATACATGCATGGAGAGCAATAATTCAGTAAATAAATGTCTAAAGCTTCTGTCATTCTCTCATTGAGTTTTCTACTCGATCCAATAACCACAACACTAGAGACAAATCAGACAATAATTCAAAAATCAGAGACCCCAATTTCCTTTCAATGATTTTCAGCCAAATGCAGACCAAGGAGTCATTCAAATACTAATCCTTTCGTGAGTGATCACCAATAACATACAATTTGTACATCATAAAAACAATCCAAGATTGTAACTTTCCCTCGGCAACTAAACATATCTCAAGTCATTAAAGAAACACCAAAACTCAATGCTTTATGACTACTCAACAAACATATAATCACCAATACAACCCACTTTCACAATCATCCAAAACACATGTAATTCAAAACGTAATACGGGGATAGTATAACACTGACCTTGGAGATGAGAAGGAGAAAGTGTGGGATTGGTGGCCTTCCAATACAGCTGATTGGTCCCCGAACCCGAGTCGATGATGGATGGAGATACAGAGCAAAACCCGCCTTGAGCCACTGCCAAGTTGATCAAGCCTGAAACTTACAAGATTGAGAAGCTCAAAGTTAGGAAAACATGAAGAAAAAGAACATATTAGATAAGGAGTTGGGTTGGAACTTACCAGTGAGTGTGGTCAGAATGAAGAGGAAAGCTTGGTTCATTGTGGCAATGGAGTATCTGAGGCTGGGTTTAGCTTTTGTTGTTTTGGTCGAAGCGCTGGGTTTAGTTCTTCTGGCGTTTGTTGTTGTGGTCAAGTTGGGAACTTTGCCGAGTGGTGACTACCAATTACAGGGTAGCAGATTTTGTCACATACGATATGTTCAGTGCAAAGTGGGTGCTTTGTTTTGTCACTTTGTATGGCACACTTTCTTGAATTGGTTCTTTGTAATTTTATTTTGTTAGAATAGTGGTGGTGGAATGAGTTACCATTCCGGACCGAGGGTTCTATAATAATGTATTTCATAAGCTGAGGTTTGAACTAGAGACATTATTACCAGGAATACATTTGAATTTCAAGAACCAAACCCATATTTATTTGTGGTCATGTTACATGTTTTTCTTGGCTTCAATGTAATCAATTTACTTGCTTGCCACGAGAGGAAAAGCCTAAGATTTCCAAACTGAAATTCCCATCTTGGCGCCCTGAAGCCTTGGACAACCTATGGTCTCGATGTCGTCAAAGAGTACAGATGGGATATCTAATGGTATTTCTCATGAGGTGGTCTTATGGAGGAGAGGCTAGCGTTGGAAGGGTTCGTCTTGGCGGGGCGGTGCAAGAGGTATGCAACAGTGGCATCAATCCCTAAACACAGCTTTAGACGATGAATCCAGAGATCTAATCTATGGTGATGTTGATGAAAAGGGTTTTTTTTATGGACAAAGAAAAACTATTCATTAAATAGAGGTGCCTCTAGCGCGCCCATTGTTTACAACATCGAACGAAAGAGCTAAAGCAGTTTCAGAAGGAACACACTCCTTCTAGAAATGCCAACTACTCAGATTATGGCCTAGAGCTGCCATAACATTCGTGACAAAGTTTGTTTCCCTAACCTTATGACTGAAGCTAATGAAATCAAACACCTCAAGCTGTTTATGTCTTGGATGAGCTTGAGAATCCTCTATGGTGGCCCATAGACTCCATTAACGGCATCAATGACAAGCTTAGGGTCACCTTCAACTTCAACTCTGGAAAAACCTCTTTCCTTAGCACACAAGAGGCTGTTACTGAGAGCGAGAGCTTCCGCCACTGGAATAGTGGATAAACCGGAGTTGAGGAGACTGCCATAAGGGGTTTCCCATTGGAATTTCTTATCACAAAACCCCCTGCGGCAGAATTTCTTCTAACAGAACCATCAAAATTGATTTTGACCTTATCTGTAGAGGGTGAAGAACACGCTACCAAGTTATTGTTCATATCCGATCTTAAATTATTCTTCATTGTACTAGGAGAGGCTTGTAAACTGGTCATAGTAGCCAAATGACTATTAGTAGTGGCCACAATAGTATTAGACGAAGGATTCTTACCTTTAAATGTAGCTTCATTTCTGGTTTTCCAGATCAACCAGCAAGTTATTATGAACTTTTCAAAAACTTTGAAATCAAAAGGGGAATCAATAAACCAGTGTTGTAGCACTTTGTGTAGTCCTCCTTCCCAGTTGATAGGAGGTGTCATGCTAGCTTGAGCTCAAACATCTTTTGATAACCTGCAATAACCAAACAAATGATAAGCTGTTTCATTGTCCTCATTACAAAGAGCACAGGAGTTATCCTGAATGAGACCAAATCTCGATAGACGGTCTCTAGTTTTGAGTCTTCCTCTCAAGAGTAACCAGCCAAAAAATTTAATTTTTGGTTGTATATTCAACTTCCATAGCTTTTTAATTAGCTCGATGTTTCTATGCTTGGTGTTGTCCTGCAGCAGCTGCATCCAAGTTGTAGATTTGATGGTGAAGTTTCCATGTGAAGCATAACCCCAAATAAAATCATCTTGAATTTATGTTACCTCTCTTTTGTTCAGGAATTAGATCAATAATGGGGTGATCAAAAACCCAATTAAAAGTCTAAAAATTGACCGACTTACCATCACCAATAATCCATCTAATACCTTTCATAATCAGGTCTCTTGAGTCTAGTATACCATTCCAAGCTATTGAGTTCTTCGGCTTTTTCTTTGCTTGGAAAAAAAGAAACAATTCTCAGGTACTTTCGTGAGATAATCTGCACCCACCAATTATCTTTGTTAGTAATAATTTTCCAAGCTAATTTTGCTATAGCGGCTTTATTAAATGCCGCAGTAGATCTGACACCCAATCCTCTCAAGGTTTTGGGTTTACATATCTCTTTCCATGCCACATGAGCATTTTTCATATCATTACCCCAAAGGAAGTTTCTTTCCTGCTTATCAATTTCACTTGTCAGTCTCTTGGGACACTTAAAACACGACATTAAGTGATTTGGCATACAGAGATATTTGCCTTTATTAGAGTTAGTTTCCCAGCTCTAGAAAGAGTATTCTGCTTCCATCCTGCAAGTCTGTTCGAAATTCTCTACAAGAGTTCTTTTGCATTAACTGGATTCTTCCAAAAAAACGCGTTATGAATACCAAGATATTTACCTATTGTTTGTTTCTGTTAGATGTCCAGAATATTGACAATCTCAAGCTTTATTCTATTATTCACCTTGAGGGAGAAAAAAGATAGGACTTATGAAAGTTTATCTTCTGACCTGAGGCTTGAGAAAACTCCTTGAGCTCCTGTTTGATATTTCTTGAGGCTTTCTTTGTTGCTTTGACAAAGATTAGACAATCATCTGCAAACATTAAGTTAGAAATTCGAAAGCCAAGAGGAGGAGAGGAAAGTAATCCCACTTGGGATTTGCAATTAACAACCAAATTGTTAAGTTTCCTAATAAAAGGCTCCATTGCTAAGATAAAGATATAAGGTGATAAAGGATCACCTTGTCTAATGCCTCTTGTTGGCTTAAACCAACCCGTTGGTGTACTATTAAAAATTATCGAGAAAGAAACCGAATTGATACAATTCATGATCAAATCAACCTAGTTTTTATGGAAACCAAACCTTTCAAGACAATTCTATATGTAATTCCAGTCTAAAAGATCATATGCTTTTTCAAGGTCCAACTTGACAGCCATTGCTCCATTCCTTCCTTTCCTCATATGGAAATCAGAAAAAATTTCATGAGCAATCAAGATATTATCTTGAATTGCTCTTCCTGGTGCAAAGGCGCCCTGGTTTTTCGAAATACATTTCTGAAGCATAGGTCTTAGTCTCTTAATCATAATTTTTGTTATGATCTTATAAGAGATATTGCATAAACTAATTGGCATGAAATCATTTACCTTTGAAGGATTTTCAACTTTGGAATTAGAGTAATATTAGTGTGATTTAAGTGATGAATGAGGTTACCATTATTGAAGCAGGCTTGGATCATTGGTACAATAGCTTCCTTGATTTCATTCCAACAGTTGTGGTAGAAGGAGGCATGCATACCATCAGGACTCGGGGCTTTGAGTGCTCCAATTGTTTTGACAGCTTCAAAAATTTCTTCCTCTGTAACCAGTTGCAAAAGCAAGTCATTATCCTGTGAGGTAATAACAGGTTTAATAATTGAAGTAAAACCTGCAATGTTGTTGGCACTTGGGGGGCCATCTTATTGAAATCGTCTTTTGAAGTCATGTAAGAAAATGGAGAAAATCTCCTCTTCATTTGTTGTCCAGTTTCTAATGTTATCTTGTAGCTTTGAGATGTGGTTCATTTTCCTTCTAATGTTTGTTTGAGCCTGAAAGAACTTGGTATTTCTGTCACCAAGGTTTAGCCAATTTGCTTTAGCTTTCTCTGCCCAAAAGAGTTCTTATTTCCATAGGGCTAAAAGATCAGTTCTTATTTGTAAGTCCTTTTGCTTGAGATAGACAGAGAGGGGGTTGTTCATGAGTTGTTGTTGGATTTCCTCACTTTCCTTGATAAGCTCCTCAATCCTTGTGAAGATATTTCCATACACATTCTTATTCCAGGTTCTGACCTTGCTTTTAAATTGACCTGCGACAGTTAGAAAATTAAACATTGGATCAGTATTCATACTTTGATTCCATATAACTTCAACCAGATGCTTAAATTCAGGATGAGAGAGCCAAATTGCTTCAAATATGAAAGACCTATGACATTTCTTAGTAGGTACATCAAAGGAGAGACAAATTGGACCATGGTCCGAGCTGATAATGGGAAGGTTTTCTAGTTTGGCATTTAGAAAACAGTTTAAGAAGTTTGCATTTGAAATTGCCCTATCCAGTCTCTCAAAGATAACAGAGTCATCCACATGTTTATTAGTCCATGTGAAAGGTAAACCTGTAGCCTGAAGAGAGACTAAACCATTATTATTAATAAAATCACAGAAATCAAGCATATTATCAACCATTATTATTACTAAACCATTATTATTAATAATTTTGCAATGGATGTATCTAGGATGTGGAGTAATAACTTGCACCGAAACAACATTATTATTCCAAAGTAGATTAAGGCCACCACACTGGCCAACAGAGGGTACAACAAAGGCATCATTGAAAGGGAAATTCATGGACTTATTTAGCATATTATGGGATTTTCTAGTATCCATGATACATAAAACATCCACTTTAAAACAGGAGGTATAGAACAAGGTTTGTACCTCAAAGCCATCCCAGGCACTACCTCGGCTATTCCAACTCATGATTTTCATTTTTTAGCGCACTTCTAAACAAAAGCAGTACTGCCATTTTCCTCCGCAGATTCATACATTGCATTGTCTTCATCCATGGTTCTGGTTCTCTTCTTTGAATCAGTTCCTGCACTCATTCCCGAGCTCTCACTGAGAGTAACCATGAGCTTACCGCTCTTGGTACTCTTTGCATCAGCTTCAGCCATCATCAAATCAATTCCATCCTTCACCATATCCTTATTGGCTAAAACATTCTCAGACTGCATATTTATCATATCATTATTAGAAAAGAAATAACTAACTGCATCCCTAGGAGAGTAAGTCGTGTCCTCCTTGTTATCTAAAGAGACAGGATCATCCCAGCATTTAAAAGCATTATAAATATCATAATTGTAAAGCTTAGAGATTTCAGGGAGGTTAGAGAAAGAGAGAAGATAAGGGATTGGACTAAATCTCACTACTTCCTCTCCAATGGACGAAAGGATAATGGTGTGTTGTAAGAGGGTTGTTGATGAAAAGGGTTGTTTATGGGGTTTAGTCGATGCAAGTAACGGTGGCATTTTGTAGTGGTTGATACGCTGGTGATTGTGATGGCAGAGAAGTCACTACGGCAAGCGGCAGTGCCTCAGAGGTGGGACAGTGGTGTTGTAGCAGGGACAACAAGTTGTTGGGCTAGATCAAAACACCGGATGGGCTTGGCATGGCTCCTTGCAGGCTACCTCATTTAGGCCTCGAATGGCTCTTCCTTATGGGCTACTGCATTGAGCCTCATTTGGCTTACTATGGTAATAGTTTGTTATGAAAAAAATGATCTAAACTTTCTAACCTTTTAAAGAAGTAAAGTATTCCTATCTCACGTTTTAAAAACTTTCCAACGGTATCTCACGTTTTTACTCTGACTGAAGAAAGTTATCTGGAACCATTTGTTCCGTTTAAAAACTAACGACAGACATTTGTTTGACATGAAAAACTAATTTACCCTTTGTTAACAGTGTCTGACATTTTAGAGAAGTAAAACTTTGGTGTCTCACGTTTCAAAACTTCAAAACGGTATATCACGTTCTTACCTCGACTGAAAAAAGATATCTGAAACCGTTAGTTCTGTTAAAAAAATCTTTTTTATTATTTTTTCATCTCTAAAATTATATGTCTTTAAAATTAAGAATAATAATTAATTAAAATTATATGTGTTTCTGGGTAAACTCGCGGCCCCTTTAGCGGGTTGCACGGTTCCAAAAATAGCGAACTTCCTTGTACTCCGAGTTTTCCTGTGTAAAGAACAAACACGTCAAAGGGGCGTCCCCGGGTTTACCGAGGGAAGCCACTCCGATGCTTAAGTCAGTCACTGACAGATAAGCAGAAAACTCAAGAGTAGTTAAGAAGTTGTCCGTCCCCTTACCGGGAGGTCCTCACCGGTATTTATAGTAGCATTAAAGGCAGCACTTTGTCCTTTTCCAATGTGGGAATAAACTCCCTTGCTTTTCCTCCATTTTACAATGAACTGGGTCCTGACAAAGGACCCAGAGTGACTTCTCAAATCTGACTGGGCTTTAAACCTGTAAACAGTACTTCAAGCATAATAAACGACGCACACTTAATAATCGACCACACTTATGTGTTATTTCTTGAATCGTAACCCGGTAAAGGAGAAATATTAGGTTCCACCTATAAACAAGTCCCCCAAGTCCTCAGTCAAGGGGTACGCTTGGGTGGGGACTTGAAATCATTTCTTTACCGGGTTACAAAGTTATAATCCAGACCCGGTGTACCCAGTCCCCCAAGTCCGTACGCAAGGGTACCCCGCAGACACGTTGACTTTGAGAATTGAAAACGACGTCTCCGGGTTGTAGTGGGGGAAACTGAAAAGTTTTCAGTTTGAAGTGGGGGAAAACGAAAAGTTTTCAGTTTGAAGTGGGGGAAACTGAAAAGTTTTTCGGTTTTGGGACGCGGCATGCATGACACGTGGCGATTTTCTCGAAAAACCGAAACGTCCCTTCAGCGTATGCCTCTAACTGTATAAATAGGGGTTGAGGGTGACAGTTTTGTCTCACCTTCGAAACCGATAACTTTTTCGTGCTTTTGCTCTCATTCTCTGTTGTCGCTGTGCTTGTTGGATCTCCAAACTCAAATCGACCTCAAAAGCCCTTCAAACCCTCATAAGTAAGGTACTGTTTCCTCTTCCGTTGTTTTTGAGTGTTTTGGATCGATCATGTGTACTGTTTCTGGGTTCCAATCTGGGTTTCTGCGTTAGTGTGAGTTTATCCTTGTGGTCGCCGGGTTATCTGGGTTTCTGACGACGTTCCCGTGTTTCTTGTTTTGCAGATGACAAACCCCACAATGGACGCTCATGTCCCCGAGTTTGCCTCAGTAACCTTCACTGATGGGACCGCTCTCGACCCTCCCGGGTACTCACTGACCGCGGAGGAGATTGTGGAGCTAAGGAGCAACTGGAAGATTCCCGAGTCTGTGGAAATTCGGACTTTAGAACCCGAGGATCAGTTCTTCGCTCCCGGAGATGGGTGGACGCTATGCCACGAGTACCAGCTACGCTGCGGCCTGTCACTCCCGCTAAAGGTGGAGGTGCAGTACCTCCTGGCTGCGAGCAACTTCGCCATCGGGCAAGTTGGCCCGAACATGTGGAGGCAGCTACTAGGATTGTGCGTTATGTACAAGGTGCTGAAGCAGCAGATGCCCACCTATCACGAGTTACACGCCATGTACCGGGCCGAGTACTCCCGGAAGGCGGGTTTCAGTGGGACAATCCAACTGAAGTCCAAGGCGGTTTTCAAGAAGATCATCGAGGACTTGCCAACCTCCGTGAGCCGGACCTGGAGGGAAAAAAGTTTCTTGATAAGAAACTTTCAAGACCCGGGACACGCGCTTCAAGTACCGGGTGACTTCCAACCGCTGATGAGTAAGTCCTCTCCCTTAGGGTTTTTCTTTTCTTCGTACCGAGTTGTACTTACATACGTTATTTGTGTTGCAGACGTCCCCGACATTCCTTTGGAGCCGGTGATGGAGAAAAGGATCCGGAGGATGCTATGGGCCTTCCGGGGTCAAGATGACCGGAGTTCGTACCGGCTTTGCAGGCTGTATGTGTACAGCAGGTGCCGGTTGATGGAGCTCCCAGGTTTGTCTCGTGTCCTTTCCCAAATTTTGTTGTCACATGCTCCTGTCTAACGGGTTATGTCTTTTGTTGCAGCTCTTCTCCCGATGGAGTTCACGAAACGCAAGAACCCGGGAATATATGACGGCTTCGAGGACAAAGCTGTATGGGCCGGGATCCGGACGCAAGGGGCGGAGGGTCTAGCATATGATATCAACCTGACGACAAAAGCGGCTTTCCTGCGCCCAGACGCCGAGCAAGGGGATGTTCAGTAGTTCCACGTTGACGCCCTACACTACAACGAGGTCCCCGAGTACTTGGCTGAGGTTCTCGGGCCAGAGGTTTTCCAGGAGGGAGAGGAAGTTGAAGGGAATCCCTCGGAGGTGGACTATAACACGTTATTTGAAGAACCGGGAAGGGGATCTTCCGTCGCCGATGAAGAGACTGAAGAACCGGTGATGAGCGCGGTTCCCTCGTCTGTGCTCCCCGCTGAGGAGTTTACCGAAGAGGATGATGACGGGGGTGAAGAGGTTGGAGGGTTGGAAAGGGGGATAGGGAGTGAGAACCCGGAGGGGAGTGACGGGAGTGACGAAGTTCAAGAAGTGGAGCCCGTTCCCTCTCGCAAACGCACCCGGGAGGCATCCAGCTCGGGGAGGTCCGAGAGGAGGAAGAGAAGGAAGGAGAGGAAAGAGAGGAGGGAGAGAAAGCAGTACCGGGACACTACTGAAATAATGGAGGAGTTGGCGGGCGCGGGAATGGCGGACGTGGCCATCCAGAGGATGGTAGCGGATTTGAAGAACTGCGCCGCCGACTCCTATGTCCTGGAGCATGAGGACCCGTTGATCGTAGCCCGGAGGACGCAGGAGAAACTGATGCGGGTAAGTGTTTCTTCTTCCTTAACCCGTTGTTTGCTTGTTTGTTTGTTTTTTTTTGTTTTTTTTGTACTAACCGTTACTTGTTTTATGTAGGCTGTCAGGTTGTCATACTTGGCGACTGACCGGCTCATAAATGAAGGCATCCCCGAGCGAGAGAGAGTGCTCAAGGACGACCTCCAGGCCGCCCGGGACCAGGTGACGGCGAGCGAAGAAAGCCTGGCTCGGGTCCGGGAATACGCAAGCGCATCAGCCATTGCGTCGTGTGTGGAGTTGGCCAAGGCACAAGAACAAATAGCAGACTTGGTGGCCAAGAACTCAGAATTGGAGAGAGTCATCGAGGGTCACCGGGAGGACCGGTGTGCTCAAGACGCCGCTATAGCCCAGCTGACCGAGCAAAACCAGGCGCTGCAGCAACAGGTTACATCCTTGGAGCAACAAAAAGGAGATTTAATCCAGGCAGTTTCCCGGGCCAAGGACTCTGCTATCTCCGAGTTTAAGGCGAGCCCCGAGTTTGACCTGAAGCTGCGTACGGCAAGGGCCGAGGCCCGCGCCGAAATTGTTAGCGCTGGGATTCGCCAAGGCTGGCTCGACAAGGCTGGTTATGACGGTCACCAAGGTCATGTCAGACCCGACGAGGCTGCAGGCACCTCCCGGTCGACTCTTGCCATGGCTGCAAACTCTAGGGCTCCTGCGAACCCAACTCGGAGTCCCCCGGTTCGTTCTTCAGAAGCCGGGAGAGGTACTTCCCGTGGTGGGATTGTGGGTGGTCCTCGAAACCGGCCACCTCTCCGTAGGGGTCAGTTCATCATACAGCCCCGGGAAGGACGTGGCGGGTCTAGCACTGGCGGGGGTAGCGGGTCGGCAGCGCCATGAATCGGAGCCTTAAGCTTTTGTTTTTGCTGTAATAGATTAGTTTACCTGTAGCGGTTCGCTACCTTTTGTAATTGATCTTTTTGAATTAATCAAATTTTTCCTTCGCATAACTCTTCCTGTGATAAAACACGGTAACCTGATACACAATTCAAAAATTTACATATAATGCCGGTTTGACATGTGAACAAATATAGTGCCGCTAGGATATATGGGTCCGTTAGGGCTTCCATGGGCCGCTACGGCCTTTATCTCACAAGTGTAGATAAAATTTATATATAGTGCCGGTCTGGCATGTTATCTTCATAAAATAACAATAGGCCCGGTAGGGCCGTACCGGTCAATTGTGGCTTCCTGTCGAATAACCCGGTTTTTGTGATGCATAATATACAAGTGTTGACAAAATGTACGCATATTGCCGGTTTGGCATGTTTGATAAAAAGTGCCGCTAGGGCTGTACGGGTCCGTTAGGACTTTCAAAGACTGAAATAAGGCCGTGAAAGGCTTGCAATATTTCAAGTTAAGGAGATTACCAGAGATTATCGGAGATTGGCGAGTTTGACAGTGAAATAAGGTCGTTAAGGCTTGCAATATTTCACGTCATGTAGACCGGAGATTATCGGAGATTATCGGAGAATGCCGAGTTTGACAGTGAAATAAGGCCGTTAAGGCTTGCAATATTTCACGTCATGTAGACCGGAGATTATCGGAGAGTATCGGAGAATGCCGAGTTTGACAGTGAAATAAGGCCGTTAAGGCTTGCAATATTTCACGTCATGTAGACCGGAGATTATCGGAGATTATCGGAGAATGGCGAGTTTGACAGTGAAATAAGGCCGTTAAGGCTTGCAATATTTCACGTCATGTAGACCGGAGATTATCGGAGATTATCGGAGAATGCCGAGTTTGACAGTGAAATAAGGCCGTTAAGGCTCGCAATATTTCACGTCATGTAGACCGGAGATTATCGGAGATTATCGGAGAATGCCGAGTTTGACAGTGAAATAAGGCCGTTAAGGCTTGCAATATTTCGCGTCATGTAGACCGGAGATTATCGGAGATTATCGGAGAATGCCGAGTTAAGGCATACAAGTAGGGCCGCTAAAGGCTGCATTCACTTCAACAAACTGTTTAATAAACATAACCCGGTAGGGGGTTTCATGCATTGTGGGCCTCAAAGGCTTTATATACAACATCGTAAACAATAAATTTGGACATTGATAGATAACGTGGTACCTATTTGGGGAAGAGATGTAGATGTTGGGCGTTCCATGGTCGTGGAAGCGTAACTCCATCTGTACCCCTGATGTAAAACGTTGCCGGGCCCACGACTTCAACAATTTCATATGGACCCTCCCATGGAGCTTTGAACCCCGTTGGCTTAGGGATAACCTCCTTCATTACCCAATCCCCGAGTTTGAGTGGGCGCTTGATAACCCGGGAATTGTAGTGTTTAGCCACTTTTTGCTTCTTGTTGATATTTCGGAGATGTGCACGCTCCCGGCGTTCCTCCAGGAGGTCCAAGTTAAGGCGGATGCCTTCATTGTTGGTTTCCCTGTCAAACAGTTGTACCCGGTCACTCGGGACTTCCATCTCTACCGGGATCACTGCCTCAGAGCCAAAGGTCATAAGAAATGGGCTCTCCCCATTGGCTTCTGTTGGAGTTGTCCTAAGTGCCCACAAAACCTCTGGAAGTTTCTCAGCCCATAAACCCTTTGCGTCCTCCAGCTTCTTCTTCAGAACTTGCTTGATGAGCTTGTTAACAGCCTCAGTTTGTCCATTAGTCTGCGGGTGTGCATGGGAGGCATATAGCACCTTTGTCCCATTGGAATGTAAGAATTCCCGGAACTCATCATTGTCAAACTGTGTCCCGTTATCTGTGATAAACGTCTCTGGGATTCCAAACCGGCAAAAGACATTGTTCCAAAGGAATTTCTTAACATTTGCGGTTGTGATCCGTGCCAGGGGTTGAGCTTCTATCCACTTGGAATTATAGTCCACTGAGACAATGGCGTGTTTGAGCTGTCCCGGAGCTGTGGGTAGAGGCCCGATGAAATCAATCCCCCACATGCAAAATGGATATGGAGAAATGATTACTGATAGTGGGACTGATGGGGCACGGGGAAAGCTTGCAAATCGGTGACATTAAAGACAGGAATCTACGACGACTCTGGCATCGTGTTCCAAAGAAGGCCAGTAATATCCCATTCTTAGGGTTTTGAAAGCCAGGTTCCGGGCTCCAAAGTGATTTCCACATACCCCGCTATGAAGCGACTGCAAAACCCGGTCTCCTTCCTCAGGTGTAATACACTTCAAATCAGGGAAAGTATGTCCTCGTCGATACAGTTTCCCATCACGGATACTATACTGCGCCGCTCGAACCCGTAGTCGTTTGGCCGCTACCGGGTCCTCAGGTAGGGTTCCATGTTGGATGAAGTTGATGAAGTCATCCATCCAAGATGGTGGCGGGTTTGCTTCCACTGCGAAAATCTCAGAAAAGGAGAGTGAGATGCTTGGTTTCTCCAATGTCTCGACCAGTAAGCCTTTAAACTCGGTATTGGAATCGTCCCCTGTTGCAATCCTAGCCAGAGTATCTGCTCTCACATTCTGCTGCCTCGGTATCTGAGTAACCTCAAAGGTGTCAAATTTTTCCAGCAAGAAAGCCGCTAACTTTTGATAGGACGAAAGATGTGCTTCCTTTGCCTGAAATCCGTCGTTAACCTGCTGCACTACCAGTTGTGAATCACTTAGTATGCGGAGATGCCGGGCGCCCATATCTTTAGCGAGTTGGAGCCCTTTGATTAAGGCTTCGTACTCAGCCGTGTTGTTTGATGCTTTGAAGTTAAAGCGTAGAGCATAATCAAACATATTACCCTCCGGGTCTACCAATGTAATGCCTGCTCCACATTGCCTCTGATTGACTGATCCATCTACAAATATTTGCCAACTCTCCGGTTCAGCTTGTGTAGGAAGAGTTTCAGCAACTGATGAATCTGCTGGGATTAACTCGGCAATGAAGTCTGCTGCTGCCTGCCCTTTGATTGCCGTTCGCGGTTTAAAGTGCAAATCATGCTCCCCCAACTCAATTGCCCACTTGACCAGTCTTCCTGAAGTCGCCGGCTTTTGCAGAACCTGCCGTAGTGGTTGGTTGGTGAGCACATGGATAGAATGTGCTTGAAAATAAGGTCTTAACTTCCTTGCTGCTACAACCAAGGCCAGGGCCAGTTTTTCAATATCTGGATAACGAGTTTCAGGATCATTAAATCCTTTTCCAGTATAGTAGACTGGCAGTTCTTCAGACTCTGGCTTTCTTATCAAGGCACAGCTGACAGCCGTTTGAGATACCGCCAGGTATAGATAGAGTATTTCCCCCGGGTTAGGTCTGGATAAGGAAGGAACTGACGCCAAGTATTCCTTCAACTTTTCAAAAGCTTGATTGTGATCTTCCTGCCATGTAATCCGCTCGCGGTGTTGACTCTTGAGAATTTTGAAAAAGGGGGCACATTTATCTGTTAACCTGGATATAAACCGGGATAAGGCTACCAGCCTGCCAGTAAGTTGCTGGACTTCATTCCTGGTTTTTGGCGGTTGCATGGCCAAGACGGCTTGAATTTTATCGGGGTTTGCCTCAATTCCCCGAGCGCTGACCATAAACCCGAGAAACTTTCCTCCTGAAACACCGAACACACACTTCTCCGGGTTTAACCTCATTCCCTTGCTCAAGGCAATGTCGATAACGGTCTCCAAGTCATCCGGGTGTTTGCTTGTTTCCCGGCTTTTGACCAGCATATCATCTATATAAACCTCCATAGTATCCCCGAGTTGGTTTGCAAACATGCCCACTACGAGGCGCTGGAACGTGGCTCTTGCATTCCGGAGTCCAAAAGGCATCACTTTGTAATAATACATCCCCTTGTCTGTTGTAAAAGATGTGTGCTGTTGATCCGCGGGATTCATCAGAACTTGGTTAAATCCTGAGTATGCATCTATAAAGCTCAACTGGGGGTGGCCCGCGGTTTAATCCACCAGTTGATCAATCTTTGGAAGGGGAAAACTATCCTTCGGGCAAGCCTTATTCAGATCTGTGTAGTCGACGCACATCCTCCACTTTCCGTTTGCCTTCTTGACCATCACCACATTGGCCAGCCAATCCGGGTATGTTGCATCTTCAATGAACCCGATGTCTTTAAGACGTTTAACTTCTGCTTGAATGGCCTTGTACTTCTCCGCGCAAAATGCACGACGCTTCTGTCTTACCGGTTTAACACCCGGGATAATATTGAGGGAATGCGTCATAACTTCTGGAGAAATCCCGAGCATGTCTGCATATGACCATGCAAACACCTTCTGTTTCCGGGTTAGCAGCTCAATCATCCGGGTTCTGACCTCGGGGTCGAGGCCTGTGCCAATGCAAATCTTCCTCTCCGGGTATTCCTCTGAAATCTGAATCCATTCTGTTGCTTCGATTGGGGCTGGCCAGGGGAACTTGGTAGGATACTTCTGGCTCTTCTTTTGTGCCGTCTTACTGATGGGCAAAGAATCCGGGTCATCCCTGGGGTCATCGGGTTTGTCAAATGGGGACAGGGAAAAACCGGCCGAAAACATCTCATGCTGGGACTGAGTTGTTGCTATCGCGTTGCATCTGACAGCGGCTTCTTGGTCTCCGCGAATTGTAACCCAACCCCCGGGTGTAGGTACCTTCATAAGCAGCATATGACCAGCTATAAAACTTTGTAGGCCCCAGAGTGCATCTCTCCCAAGTATGGCATTGTAGGATGAAGGGCAGTCCACAATTATGAAGGGAACTACAATTCTTGTGGATTGGTGCCCGGTTCCAACTGTAACCGTTAGCTGATCAGACCCCAACGGTTGAGTTGTCTCACCTGAAAAACTGATCAATGGCTCGTGGTTTCTATAGAGCTTATCTCTTCCTCTTTTAAACCCCTTATAGCAACTGCTGAACATGACGCTGACAGCGGCTCCCGTGTCTATTAAAACCCTTCGAGTTCTCCAATGGTCAATCTGAAGAGTGATAATGAAAGGATCATTGTGATGCATCTTCAGCGTGTCTTCAGACTGAGAAAACGATACGGTATCCCAAGGAACCAGCTCCTTGCGGCATTCCTGACGAAGCTGCATTATCTCTAACTCCGGGCCTCTTGGGCAGAGTCTTTTGGCCCGGTGACCGGACACCCCTTGGGTGCCACCCCCGTGAATCGTCATTATCTCCCCAGATACTTCAATCAGGTTGACACCTGTGGCGGGTGACTTGTACTGCTGTAACTTGCCGTTCTGGATCATGTACTCAATGGTGTTTCGAAGGGAAAAGCACCGGTCGGTGGTGTGGCCAGACTCGTTGTGATAGGCACAGTGTTTCCCGTTGTCCGGCCCTGCCCTTTTGGGAAACTTCCTTTTTGGAGCTGGGGGAATGTCATTTCTATGGCGGTTCCAAATTTCTTCATAGGAGGCAGTCAAATTGGTTAACACTTCATATCGCGGAATGTAAGGAGTTTTTGCTTCCTGGGCTGGAGGTCTCGGGTATGGAGCTTCTCTTAGCTTCTCCCTTGATCTGTTTGAACCTTTGCCGTAGTATCCCTGGCCACTCTTATTCTGCCCTTCCTTTCTCCATCCATCAGCTCGCTGGCTTGTGAACCCGGTATTCGTCCGGCGTTCCCCGAAGGTGTCATACTCGGCTTGAGCTTGCCGAGTTACTTCATTAATTAAATCGTCGTAGCACCTGAACCGCTGCTTCCTGAGCTCCACCACAAAGCGGGTTGGTTTGAGTGCCTGTAAGAACGCCTCTGATGCCACTGACTCATCCAAGTGCCCACATTTGGAAGTCGTGGACAGCCAACGGGTTACAAAAATTTTCAAACTCTCATCATCCCTCTGCTGGACTTTGAATAACGAAGTGGTGCTTCGGTTGGCACTAGACAGCAGGATGAACCGGGACAAGAACTTCTGCGTCAGCTGACCATAGGTTTCTATTGACAAAGCCGGTAACTTGAGGAACCAACTCAATGCCTCCTCACTGAGTGTTTCCTGGAAAGCATGGCATGCTTGGGCATCTGTGAACCGGGTTGAATCCAACTGAGACAGGAACAACTCTAGGTGTGCGTACGGGCACCCCGTTTCGGCATATCTCTTAATCTTAAATGGCTTTGCTTCCGGTGGCTTTTTGTCTGCTTGAACCCGTGTGGAGAATGGGCTTGCACGGGTGATAAAGGGTTGGTGTTGCTGTGGTCCCGTTCCCGAGTTAAGACGCTGCTCAAGTTGGGTCACAGTTTGTGTCAACTGTAAAAGCAGCTGGGTCTGGGCATCTGCTGGGGGAAGTGGTTGATTTAACAACGGCTCTGGAGGTGGAGGAGGTCCTGTAAGATTGTGATTAAACAAAGGATTGGAGAGATGGATAATTTATGGATTTGGGTTAGGGTGGGTAGTAGGTGGGAGAATAGCGGGTGGTATGTATGCACTGTCAAGAGTTCGCGGGTTTCCATAACCCGGAGAATTCCCTTCTGGGGTGATGATATCAGCAAGTCTGGCTGACGTCCCCATGGCATTCGCCCTTTGAGTTAAGGTTGCTTGAAGAAGCCCATGCTCGGCCTGGATAGTTGCTAATTGCTCTCTTACCGTCATTAACTCGGCATGTTCTCGAGTAGATTGCTCCTTCTGAGCGAGAAAGTCCTTTTTCAAGAGCTCAAATGCTGCTGCCAAATCTGTTTGGCCAAACTAGGTCCCGGAGGTTCCCGGGTTATCATCCCCTGAGAAGTTAAGCCTCCTAGTTGGATCTTGTTCTCCTGCCATTTCCACCGTCCTTCAAAATATTAAGCGGGAGGTCTTGAGTTCGACTCTCAACGAGAGCACCAATTGTTTTCGGGTAAACTCGCGGCCCCTTTAGCGGGTTGCACGGTTCCAGAAATAGCGAACTTCCTTGTACTCCGAGTTTTCCTGTGTAAAGAACAAACACGTCAAAGGGGCGTCCCCGGGTTTACCGAGGGAAGCCACTCCGATGCTTAAGTCAGTCACTGACAGATAAGCAGAAAACTCAAGAGTAGTTAAGAAGTTGTCCGTCCCCTTACCGGGAGGTCCTCACCGGTATTTATAGTAGCATTAAAGGCAGCACTTTGTCCTTTTCCAATGTGGGAATAAACTCCCTTGCTTTTCCTCCATTTTACAATGAACTGGGTCCTGACAAAGGACCCAGAGTGGCTTCTCAAATCTGACTGGGCTTTAAACCTGTAAACAGTACTTCAAGCATAATAAACGACGCACACTTAATAATCGACCACACTTATGTGTTATTTCTTGAATCGTAACCCGGTAAAGGAGAAATATTAGGTTCCACCTATAAACAATATGTAAGAGTGAATATAACTTAGTAAATTAAAAAGAAAAGAAAAAAGATTTTCATATTCGTCTCCATCAGAGAAAGTGATAAGAGAGATGTCCTGCTAGAGGTGAAGAGATTGGAGAAAAGAGCAGCGTCACCGTTGAAAAACAAACTTATTGCGGTAGTCATTGTCATTGTCGAATAGACTTTGCCAAACCGGTAAACCCTTCTTAAACACAACTGTTTGTAGTCGACTCTCAAGAATGTTCTCTACGATCAAAGCTAAAACATAATCAAGCTTGCTCTGACCCTCTTCCAAAAACCCTTGACGATCAAGTGAACCATAGTTTCTCCACTCAGTCATGACGACCTCTCTCTATCTCTCAGAGAATAATACAGCTTATGATGTTAATATTTGATTTTATGCACTTGATAGTCAGCATTAGCCAACTATAGCCACCTAAACTATTTTGTATCAGTTACATTTTCCAAATCTTTATGGTTCATGCTAAAATTGGAGAACGTTTATGATCAATTGGTGGTTATCAAAAACAAAAGTAGCCAGATGTGGTCAATTTGAGATTCAGATGTTGTACTAGATCATACAATAGTAATTTATATCATGTGATCTCGATGAAGAAGACTAAGTTAAGACCTAGAGTGGATTGAAGGAGGGCAAGGAGCTTGAAGATACTGTGGAATGTGCAGCGGGAATTGAAACGCGATTTCAATCCTCGACGAACTGTACTGAAAATAAAGAAAACAAACACAACAGTTTGTTTACCCAGTGAAACCTCAATTTAAGGAAAAACATTGTCGGGGCTTTAGCTCTTGAAAGCCTCCATTGAAAAGATGATCCACTATAAAAAGAATAAGTCAATTACAAACTATGTAACACTAACCACATGTACTATCTCTAGAACCCTAACATATATGTTTGAAGTACTCTTCTTCTTCTACTTCTTTTTCAAGTAATGTTCTTCTTCAATCTCTAAGGAACCATGTCCTTGATTCTTCAATAACACAAATAAGAAATCAATCTCAACACGGAACAGTTGAACTTCTGACCTCACAAAGTTTTACAGCGGAAACTAGTTTCTCTCAAATGTTATACGTGCAGAGGTAGTTCTTCAAGTTATCTACGTTTTCTTTATATCAGAATAAGGCATGAAGATATCTGATTTAGGTGCTTAATTATCAACATCTTTCTTATAGAAATAAAAAAAGTGTCTTTATTCATTTCTTTGAATGATGATCAGACATCCTATTCAAATATTAAACCAATAAAAATAGATTATACAATGCAATGATAAATGATCACACTATAATACAATATGCAATTACTTAGTACATTATAATACAATCCTCAATCACTTATCACATTATAAAAATATATTGAATTCCTTGCCAATCTCAAATTAACAATTAACTAGATATATTAAGGAGTGAGTATAAGACTAGTACCTTAAGATAGAAACTAGAGCAGTAGAGCTCTCTCAACCATCTACCACTTTGTGTAGAACTGTGTCTATGACTACCTTTCCAAGAATTCAATCTACAAATATAAGACCCTAATTAGAATGCATTCCTCAAATTATAAACCTAGTTAAATCAAATTGAGGAATCCCCAAATCCCAAATCATAACCTTAAATGCCCAAATCTGATTTTCAAAATACAATTTATGTTGAAAATAAAGTAGAGGGTTAATAGATTGAGAAAAATACCTTTGTATCTGAGATGAAAAGAATTGATAGTAGATATCGTTGAGATTGAGAGACGAAGAAAATAGAGATGATGAGAAGAAATAAAACAAAGAGATTGAAACTTGAGAGAGAGATTGACAGATGATCGATCACTATTGATCAGATGAAGAAAGAAGAATAGACTGCAGAGAGAACTGAGAGAAAAAGAGCAAGACTGTGACTCTGCGAGAGAGAATAGAGACTGCGTGCTACTAGGTCTAGGTGGTACAAGTAATTTTTTTGGGAAGTTGGGTTTTGGATTTTATCATTATTTACCCAGTGGTAATTTTGTTTTCAACCGGGGTCTTGCACGCTGGGTGCGCTCCTTACTGAGTCTGCCTCTGTTTGATGGCCAATATTTATTCATGTGGGGAATTGTTGGAAAAATGGTCTAAAGACTATTAATTAAACCAAATTTATATGAAATAATTAAAGTGAGTTGCACTTTTAATTAGATGATTGTATGCATGAATTTGTAATCCTTGTAATGAGGGCATAATTTGGTTGTGGGGTAAATGCGAAATTGTCACCCAAAAATAGCTAATTCAAATGAGGAAAAATGAACCTTGTCTCACATTGGAAAAGTGAGAGAGGAATAAGGCTTTAAATAGAATCTCACATCTTGAAGGTGTAACCATGACAAACACATATACTCTCTCTTGCGCGCGCAAGAGGGTGCGAATCCTAGTTCGGAGGTCTAATTTATTCATTTGAGCCCGTGAGACCTGCGGACATTAATGCAGTTCAAATTTGTGGCTTGAGAGCCCAGGTTGTTTTGAACTGAAGGATTTTATTTTTTGACCTTTCACATGTCTTCAAACTGTTATGGAAATTCAATACCATCATCAATCCGTAACAGACCTATTAAATCTGGTTATGATTGCTAATCATTTTGTAACGTAACAGACTTATATATTAAGACTATTTATGATTGGTGAATAGACTTTGCCAAACCGGTAAACCATTCTTAAACATAATTGTTTGTAGTCGACGCTCAAGGATGTTCTCCACAGTCAAAGCTAAAACAAAATCAAGCTTGCTCTGACCCTCCTCCAAAAACCCATGACGATCAAGTGAACCATGGCTTATCCACTCCGTCAAGACGACCTCTCTCTCTGAGAATAATACAATTTCTGATGCTAATACTTGACTTTATACACTTAATAGTCAGCATTAGCCAACTATAGCCATCTAAACTATTTTGTATTAGTTATATTTTCCAAATCTTTATGGTTCATACTAAAATTGGAGAACGTTTATGATCAATTGGTAGTTATCAAAAACAAAAGTAGCCAGATGTGGTCAATTTGAGATTCAGATATTGTACCAGATCCTACAATAGTCATTTATACCATGCGATCTCGACGAAGAAGAAGGGTGGTGAAAAAGAAGTGGAGGTGGTGGTGAAGTGGAGGGGTGGTGGTGAATAAGTAAAAGGAATAAGAAGAAAATGGAGGAAGAAGAAGGGGGTGAGGACATTTTGGCAGAATGATTCAAAAATTTTGTCAGAACTGATGCGATAAAATGAACAAATTTCGTCGCATCAGTCACAAGGTGGAGGAAAAATGAGACAAAATTTTTAATATTTTGTCGCATCAGTCACAAGGTGGGGGAAAAAATTTTGATGAAAAAAATCAAAACTGATGCGACGAAATATTCAAAATTTCGTCGCATGAGTGTAAACTAATGTGACAAAACTTTAAATATTTTGTCGCTTGAGTCAGGGGGGAATATTGACAGAAAATCTAAAACTGATGCGACAAAATTTAAAATATTTCATAGTATGATTGTGAACTTATGCGACGAAATAAAAAAATTCGTAGCATGAGTCAGCATAATGCGACAAAATGTGTTTCGTCGCATCAGTTCATAATCATGCTACAAAATTTATTTTCGTCGCATCAGTGTGAATTGATCGATGAGACGAAAAAATATATTTTCGTCGCATAAGCCATTTCCTCTACTAGTGGATGTGATGCATCAACTATATAAAATGAGTTGTCAAAATAGTAATATTAGTCTTTAAAATTGTAATATGAGTCCTTAAATTTACGTTGTAAATTTTCTAGTTACAACATTAGTCATCATATGTTGCTAAAGTGATAAAATATGTGCTTAAAGTGGTAATTAAGTCTTTAAAGTGAAAATTACAACTTTGAGGACTCATGTTACAACTTTGAGGACTCAATTACCACTTTAAGGATTCATATTACAATTTTAATGACTAATATTACTACTTTAACGACTCATTTTACAAAATTAATGTATCACATCGTTCACATGCATTAATTCATTCTATTCTTACCCTTTAACTTGTACGTACCAGTATTCAATTATTCATTCCAATACCAAAATCAAGGTTTCCCAACTTTGAAAGTTCAACTTAAGATCAAAAATGAAAAACCGAAAGAGTAGTTTTAGGCTCGTCACCACAAATTATTACTTTTACACAATGGTGTGCGTGATGTTTTACCGTTTCATATGTTTTTGGGGTTTTTTCTTGTGTAAAAGTTAACATGGATGCGCTTTTTCCTTTCGAGGTCCATCCTTCAGGATTCAGATCAGTTGCTTGAATATTTTAGTTCGGAAGTTTATTTGACCTAATTCATTCTTTTGGTAACTGATCGATTAAATGAGTAGTTCTGGGAGGCCTACCGCTTCTTCTATGGAAGACTCACTACAGCAAGTGAAAAGTTGTACGTTTAGCTATACTGGAACCCTAGCTAGGATATTGTAATCTCACTTTTCTGCAATTTCAGTTTAGATGACAAAAGATTTTCGATTTAGTTTGATAATTTCAAAGGAACCTTAATGATATCGGATCTTAGATTTTGCACAAATTAATGACAGTCGCTAAATGTGTCAAACCAAAAACTGATATCAAATATACATAATTAATAATCATCTAACTATAGCTCGGATCAATCCAAGCAAATTGGATAGAGGTAAAATTCTCACTCAATACATGATTTTGAGATTTTAAAGCCATGCACACTCATCATCAAATTTCATAGAGATCAAGCTGAGGAAGACTACATCGATCTGTGACCTAGGTATAATTGTTGAGATATATATCCCACATCGGGAATATGAGACCTTGCCTGTGGGTTTATAAGAGTTTGAGTTACTCTCTCTATTGCCAATTGGTTTTGGAGTTGAACCCCACACTATTTTATCATGGTATCAGAGCGGGTTGTCCACGTACACGTGTGAAGCCCAAAGGCCACACGAACTCCACGACCACCCAAGTTGTTGTCCACGTATTAGGCTTAAAGATTCGTCACACGTGCGGGGGCGTGTTGAGATATATATCCCACATCGGGAATATGGGACCTTGCCTGTGGGTTTATAAGGGTTTGGGCTACTCTCTCTATTACCAATTGGTTTTGGAGTTGAACCCCAGACTACTTTATTAATAACCTTCGATCTATTTAACCATGCCATCTCCAAACTTGCTCAGTATTGTATGCAATCAGACCACTTCAACTCTGTGGTACAGTAACAACGATGAAATGATCTATAAATTGTTGTTGATAAAAACCCATATGTATTTCGATTAAATTTAAAATGCAGTATATGCAAATACATTGTCTTACAACGAGCTATTTAATTGGCACCAGTAATACAGCATCAGCCGGCCGGAGACTCAAGATGGCATGGCTATTATTGTAACAAAAACTAGAATAATGAAAAGAAACTAGAGGAATTTGAAACAATTGATGTTTCAAGACATTCTATAACAACCTAAATAATATATCTAGGTTCGGATATGATCAAATGTGGACTTCATGTAGTTCTTGCCGCTTTGCTGAAGTTGGATGTATTCCTTGTAGTTCATTGCAAGGTACTTTGGTGCTTCGCCATCTCTTTCACACAACTCTGGTGCTGGTGCTATGATCGTGTCCACTGATGGTCCATGTGGTATAGCTATCGATATCCTCGTAGCTTTGCTGTTCACGGTGGCGCGATGCATCACACTCTTGTACTTCCCGTTGGTAAGGATCTGCAGAAATTATACAAAATTGAATTAGATTCAACTGTGGCTATGAAACAATCACCAATATATGTTATGGATGTACAGAAGTATATATAACTGTGCATAAGATTAAGAAAGTTTCAAGTTGTATACCTGCATTTGGTCTGCAAGGTTAACAAAAAAGCCATTCTTAGGGCCATTGACAGTGAGCCATTTTCCATTGTGCTCAACTTGGAGACCATTCATCTCATTCTGGATGAGGAGTGTAACAAGACCATGATCGGTGTGATGGGGTATACCGATGGCATGCTCAGGCTGAGGACAAGGTGGATAGTAGTTCCCTGCTAGCAATTGTAGGCCGCGATCCATGTTCATCTTGTTATATATGTAGTCCGGCTCCAACCCCAAGCTTTCCGATATTGCTCTTGTTATTTCCAATGCTACTTCTCGACATCTTTTGCCAAACTCCATCGAAACCTCACTAAAAAAAAGTATGAGAAAAAGTAAACCATCAACAACTGAGAATTAAGAGAAACACAGACATGTTATCTGTTGTATCATCCTCAAGAGCAAGTTATACGGTTATACCTGAAGCTTGCTGGTTTGTAAAGGGAGTAGAACTCGGGATGCGTTCGGACCTTGAAGAAGTCCCTCCATAGAAGTACTTTATCCAATGCAAGATTATAGCTTGTTCCATACTTGAACATCTCAAGCACATCATTTCCTGACTTAAACTCCTTTTTCTCCTCGTCCGGAAGACGGAAAAAACCATGGCATGCATCAATCATATCCTTCATCAGGCTCTCTGGTACTCCATGGTTAATTGCCTGTAATCATGTGAAACCGATTAGCTTCATATTCCTAACTGAGTGAGAGCTAATTAAACGTATATACATAACAAATACCAAACAAACATACGATGAAGAATCCCCATTCTTGACAAATTTTGACAAGATCGTGGATGATCTGGGAGCGCTGGGCAGGGGAACCAGAAGTTAGAAGAGACATGTCAACAATGGGAATGGCAAACTCAGGGTCATTAGGATCAGCTTCCTCATTGGGGTTAATGTTGAAGGCATATGCAGAAGGGACAGAATTGAGAGCTGATGACTCAGCTAGTGATTTGATGCTTGTGACGTTTGAGTCTTCCAAGGCTTGAGCAACTGCAGCCATCTTAACTGAAAGAAAGAGATAGTGGAACTAGAAGCAGGAGAGAGCTCTGTGTTGAGTTATTATGACCAAAGAAATGGTTTCGATCAATTTATAGGCACTCCGTAATGGAATTTCTTACAGGTTGTTCATTATTATATGAAAAATAAGAATAGAAATAACAACTCACGCAACGCATTTTGGTCAGTAGCTGAACAGCCGCCTACCATATGAGACCATATTTTATTTGCAAAGATGGAATGGAAAGCATCTTCAAGTGTCGAGGGCCCCTCGTTTTTTAAGGTGAAAATTAGAGAAAAATTTAAATTACTAGGTCTTTTTTAAGATAAACTTATTCTAGGATATTTGATGGTTCATGCCTTGTATACGGGTTTTATGTATTAAACCATGTTGTAATAGGGTTTTACACATATCCATGTAATAGGCCCATTGGCCCATGTACTAGCCCAAGAGGCTCATGTATTTCCCTATATCTGGGGTTTCATTCTATCAATAAGATAAGCATTCATTCTCTCAATATTATTCGACAACACGTTATCAGACACTTATCTCTAAACCTCAAAAAGAGCAAGTAGGCCACCGAAAAAATAAAAGAAAATTCTGTCAAGCGCACGCCTGTGCACTGCCGCGCGCACCGCTGGACACCACCGGGTACCACCGCGAACCGCCACGCACCGCCGCGCACCACTGCTGCGCACCACCTGGGCACCGCTGCGCACCCCAGCGCACCCCTGTGCACCGCCGCGCACCCCATGTGCACCTGTTGTGCACCTGCGCACCAAGAAACCCAAAAATGTGCCTCAGGGTTCACAAGTCATTATCGACAGAATAAAATCCGAATTGGTTTTCATCACAAATAGAGAAGTTGAAGATATTGTTCCACGATTCCAACGCCACCAGCCTCACCCAAAGAACCGACCGGTAAGACATCGAACCGGCTGCAGGAATCCCCAGACCAGCCGAACTGTTCAAGCAACCGGTTCAGGCACTTTCCGACATCCGATTTCCGTGAAATTTGGAGAGATTATGCACAAGGATGTCAGGATTCTTCGGTCAAAAGGGTACCCCCAGAACCGGAGTAAAAGTAGGTGAACCGGTCCTCCCAATGACTGCAACGTGTATGGGAATCACTTTTCCTTGAGAAAAACGGGTTGTATTTCTAGTTTCTCTTTGAATCCTCTATATGGTTTATGTTTTTCAATGATTTGTAACTGTTTTATGGCAAGTTTAACTAACCATATGTTTTTCATGTGTTTCATGGTCTCCTTGCGCGACAATCCACGATGGAATTGCGCGAACGATCGTCTAACGCGCATGGACTTGAGCATGGAAGCATGGAGCAGCTTATATAAATGCAGTCTATTTGGCAGACTAGCAAATAAGCTTTAAATTTTGATTAATTTCAAAGTTCAATAACCTCGGGGAGGATAAAATATGTTCCCCTCTTCTCAATCCTCATTCTATGCTTGGGACGTTTGTCTTTGCAGGTTATTATGGAAATCCTAAAACATATGTGCATTTTGGCTACCGGCACCACTAGCCTACATGCTGCTCGCTGTGCGCTGCTGCCGAGCATTGTGCTCTGGCGAGTGCATAGCTACCGAGCGCTGTGCCCTGACACACGTGCGCTGCTACCGAGTGATGTGATCTGGCGCGCGCACCTACTGACTGTTGTGCTGCCGTGTGCACTTACTGACTGTTGTGCTACCGCGTGCACCTGTTGAGCACTGCTGCAAGGGTCTGCCTTTGTGCGCGTGCACGCTGCTGCTAGGGCTTGCCCCTGTGCACACGTGCGCTGCTGCTGGGCACCGTATGTGCACCTGCCTATGTGCGTGTGCACGTTGTGCCAGGGCTTGCCCCTGTGCACGCGTGCGCTGCTGCCTGCACCGTTTGTGTACTTGCTTAGGCGCTGTCGTGCGCTGCTGCCAGGCACTAGAAGTGCACGTGGCTACCAGCTGCCGAAGCCTTGCGCACTAATTGTTATGCACTGTCGAGCGCTGAGTGCCGATTGCTACCGAGCACTTGCGAGCACTAGCTGCCGAGTGACAAGCACTTGTTGCCGTGCATCATGCACCGAAGATGTTTTTAGGTCCACGTTGTGAGGTATCCAACGTTGGTTTGTGTTATGCTATTAAAGAGAGTTTTGAATTGGAGAATTATCTCATTCCTTGAACCCGCGTTGTGTTTGATCAACGTTAGCACATTTCTCCGAGTAGAAGTCCCGTTGAGAACATGGTAGGAGAATCAGCTACCGGTGTAGGATGCTCTGCGTCTAGCTGCAGAGCACCACCGCCAAGCTGCAGAGCAAAGGCTGCCTAGCTACCGAGTGCCCAGCGCCCAGCTGTCGAGCGCCTAGTGCTTAGCTACAGAGGACCAGTGTTGCATAGCCGCCGAGTGCTAGTTTCCAACCACTGAGCACCGATCTGCCGAGCAAGACCTAGATTTTGCTCGAGATTTAGCCACGGCTTCCTACGCTGAACCTCCGACCAATAAAGTGAGATGACCACTCTCGAGTCTCAACAGTTTGGTATTGTATTACATATTGACCCTCGAATGCTGCTCTAAGTCTCGAATAGAGATTAGAAGCTGAGCAACACTATTTTATGCTAAAGGCATGCAGCTATTAAGCGCTGCCTAGGAGCTACTGAGAGCTACATAAGATGTCGGCATGGTTGTCGAGCTGCCGTGCACGCTGCTGAGCCCATGTGCACCTGGCTGCCAGCTACCGATAGTCATGCGCCTGTTGCTGCCCAACGTACCTGTTGCTAACCTTGTATGCTAGTTGCAGCCCCTTGATTGTTTTTGACAATAATGTGTGTCAGTTGCCGCCCATGTGTGTCAATTGCTTCATGTTGTGTGAGAAATGCCACCACCTATGTGTCAGATGTCGATTAGTTATGTGATTGTTGCTTTGTGCTCTACACATGAACTATCGTGCACTGTGCATTAGGTGTTGAGCACTAAGCATTGATTACCAATTGTTGTGCACTTACATCAAAGACAAGCACTAAGTGAGTACATAGCACAGAACACTCTAGGACGTGCACAGGACACCGACTGCCGAGCACTGGGCACCAGGGCCGAGCTCTATACAGCAACTACCGAAGCTCTGTGCACCTCATGTTGTGCACTTGAGACAAGCTTCCGAGCTCCCCCACTGCCCCATACCGTGCGCCATAGGCGCCAGTGGTTGTGCAGCCACCGGATGTTGTCGAGTGCTCGGTGCACCGGCATATGTGTGGCTCCTCATGCACTACCAAATGTTTCTAAGTGCTTAGTGCAATGGCATATATGTAGATGCAATGCGCTGCCCAATGTTGCCAAGTGCCTAGTGCATTGGTAATGCTGGTTGGTCACCACTAAGTCTCAACATGATCCCCATAGAACTATAGTGACGAGATCAATGCTGCATATGTCTGTAAGGAATGATGTCCTACCAAGAGGACATGGCTCGACCAAATTGAGGTGGTCTTGATGTCATGGCTCGGCCATATTGAGATGGTCTTGACTCCGTCACCTTGTGTGGTGATATGAGGGCGCCATAATGTGGCAACATGGTGTCCTAGGCCTTGTGGCTCCCTGAAGGTTAGGTTAAGGCCCTTGGGTTCGATATACACTCTCACTGAGAAAGCGAGTTTGGCACTACTGATCCATTGATCAGTGATACTCACTCCGTCTCATGTTAGTCAGAATTGTGACTATCGTTGGGGGACGCCTCAATGTCAAAATTCAATTCATAGAAAAGAGATCTCTATAATGACTACACTAGTGTACATGCGGACGTGAGATGATGAGTTTATCAAACAACATTTTGTTGATATGTCGACAAAGTGTATTGACCTAAAATGGGAAGATGCGACCCAGACAAAGGGATAGGTCATTGGGCAGGTGTTGCTGACACTGCAAGCATAAACCCTATCAAGTAAACCTTTGTGAGTTAGTGTAGGTGAGAACAAGAGTCTTAGACTCCCTTATGGAGCAAGGTTTCTCATGAACACGCACTGAGATCGACTACGATGAGAAGTACTCTTGTAATGAATGTTATTGCACTCCACTACCTTGTCAGTTTGGTAGTTCCCCAATAACTGTACATGCAGCCCTATGAATATGATCATAGTGACGTCTCTATGGGATCAGAGATATGCATGAAGATCTTAAATAGACTTCATAAGCCAAATCAAGTGGAGTTTGCGTTGGCCAAGTGTTTTGGACGCATAGTACATAACTCCTTGATTTCGGATGGGATATGATGAATAATGTCATTGCGTATTGATTCCAGATGATCGCAGTATATGCTGGATATCTGATGTTGGAATGGAAAGTATCTTGGGAAAGACACAATCTCGTATTGAAGTCGATCGATTGTGTATTGATGATGTATTTCCATTAATCGGCTTAGGTCCTCTGAAGAAGAGTGAAACCTTCATATGCTCCCATGATTAGTCAAGGTCTTTACTCTAAGAGAGAGTGATCCGTTTAATCAAAAGAAAGACTTGACTTCACCTCCATTCGTTATAAAGCTAAGTAGCTTTGCGCCCACGTAATGCCAATGATATGGCAAAAGACATCACTTGAATACTCTAAGAGTATCTGGCATATTCAATCCCTATGGCATGAGAGAAAGGTTGTTGTCTATGCCATCGCTAGCCATGTATGAATCGAGATGCATCGGATGCGAAATTATGATCAAGGCACCGGTTGGTTTAATGACTGAGTTGCCGGACATATGGCACGCTGCCTGTGCACGCTGCCAGTGCGAGCTGCCTGTGCGCGCTGCCTGAGCGCTGCCTATGCACGCTGTCTGAGCGTTGTATGTGCACTGTCTGTGCACACGTGCACTGCTGCCAGGCACTATACGTGCACCTAGATGCCGAGCACTGTGCACCAGCGGCCAAGCGCAGTGCATGCCGGCTGCCAAGCGTTGTGCATACAGTTGCTAGACACCGTGCACATAGCTGCTGGCACTGAGCAATACCACATTTGAGACATGTTGAAAGAGTATACATATGTCAGATTGTCAAAACAACTTCGTGGTCACTAAGGATCCGGAAGCGCCATATGATTGATCTTAAGATCAGGGGGAGATGTAGATTTGAAAGAAAGTCTCCTTATCTTATTGATAGAATGAAGCCCCTAGCCTTTATAAGGAGAATTCTCCTTATTCAGTCTCTCAATATTATTCCACAACAAAACTCACATATTTTTCTTTCATTTTATTAGCACTCGAAATAAATAAATTTCTCATATAAATCATATGTCTATAATTAATAGTTTTCTTTATTTTTCGGTTTCTCTGATTTGCCCTTCAGACTGTAGAAAGTTAAATTTGATATATTTCTCAATTTTAGGGTTTAGAATTTCTTCATTTTACTTTAATAATCAAACTAGATGCTGAGTTCATTTAATGTAAAAACTTCATCTTCTTTACTTGGTAGAGTTGAAGTTAATTTGGGATTTTTGCCTTTTGGTACTAATCTAAACCTGAAACAAACACAGGTAAACGAAAATTACACCATATATAAATCAAAGAAAAGGAAAGTGAAAATCTTGTAGTGGAGAAAGCCAAGGAATAGCCATGCGATTTTGCTTTGAATTTAATAGGTCAATCAAATTAAGAATGAGGCGTAGAAAAGAAATTTTTACATGTGATGAAGCAATTAACAGAGAGGCAGAGATGTTGAGATAGATTATCTGGAGAGGGTGAGCAGATCTCAAGTTATGTGGAGAAGTTGAGCAGTTGAGAGACATAAAAGGAGGAAGATAGGCGGAGCAGTTCTCAGTTTCTCATGTGTTTGGGAGGTATACTTCAATTGAAACAACAGTTTTTTTTAGTTTTTAGAATTCTTTACTTGGTAGAGTTGAAGTTAATTTGGGATTTTTGCCTTTTGGTACTAATCAAAACCTGAAACAAACACGGGTAAACAAAAATTACACCATATATAAATCGAAGAAAATGAAAGTGAAAATCTCCACTTGTAGCGGAGAAAGCCAAGGAATAGACCATGCGATTCTGCTTTGAATTTAATAGATCAATCAAATTATGAATGAGGCGTAGAAAAGAAATTTTTACATGTGATGAAGCAATTAACAGAGAGGCGGAGATGTTGAGATAGATTATCTGGAGAGGGTGAGCAGATCTCAAGTTATGTGGAGAAGTTGAGCAGTTGAGAAACATAAAAGGAGGAAGATAGATGGAGTAGTTCTCAATTTCTCATGTTTTGGAGGTATACTTCAATTGAAACAACAGTTTATTTTAGTTTTCAGAATTTTTGGTCTTTTCATTCATTTACAGTTTTATCCTTTGTTTATGTAGTTTAGTTTTGTTTGGTATAATTTTAGGAGGGGTAACAAAAGTAATTAAATCTTTGACAGTTTCATAAGCCAAATTGGCTTAACTAATACTGATATCTTTTTTTAAATAATAATCAAATATCTTATTTATATTATATTATACCTTATGTATAATTCACAGAATGCCTCATTTCACCTAAAAATAAAGAAAATTACATAATTCTTGCAAATTGATTGAAAAATGTTAGTGTTAGAAAAAAATCATAATCAACTTATTTAAAACAACATCAATTGGGTGTTTATATGTTATAATTTTTTTTTGAATAAAGGACTGATGCCTTCATTAATGAAACTGTCGAATTTAGGGGGGTGACATAAAGCATGAACCCTTGATTACAATGAAGTCCCGAAATAATATCGAGAATATCTATAGAGTACATGTATTCAAACAAACACCTACTAGCAAATAGTACTACCCTGACTCCATTTGCTTTGAAATAGCGATGGCATAGCGCAGTGGTAAGTGAATCCACTACCTATTGACGAAGTCATGGGTTCGAGTCATCATGAGGGTTCGAGTGAAATATTTTGATCCTTTTTACCAAAAAAGAACGTAAATAGCGGTGACATAATGGAAAGATCATAGTATCCAATAAAACAACTTTCCAACCATGTTAGTGTCAGAGAATAAATCCGACGACACTAAGTTTCATATTGCCACTAGGAGGTTGCAACCACTTGACTAAGCAAAAGATGCGTCGTCGACCTAGAGCAAATAGGGCACACAAGGAGCATAGACCGGGACCGAACCCATTTTGTCCTACCAAAATAGGATAGGTTATTTTCGGCATAACACTGTAATTAGCTAAAAATAAAGAACTGAAAAACATAAAATTAAAATTAAAATAGCTTGGATCTAGGAACAAGGCACAGAACCAATTACCAATTGGACCAAGCCTACCCGGCCAACAGATTGCAGCGACACCGCTTCTTCCCTATCAGCACCGTCCGCGTTGTCCCACCGCTAGCAGCAGCACCACCGAGCCTCCATTCCGGCCAGCCAGCCAACCAACCACTCCACCCCACCTTGAATCAGACCCGAACCATTCAAACCAAATCGAGGGCACCCGATCAGATCTGAAGCCAGGACTCCGTAATGTTGCAAAGTCGTAGATACAGTCTGGTGATCTCTAACCTTGCATCACCTCCTCGCACCACCATCTAGTCCGAACCCGATCCTCACTTGAGCAGTGCAACCTTAACCCAGCCATCTGCTGCAACCTCACGACCTACAAACCTCCAGGCAGCCAAAGAGGTAGCGCCATCACGATGCCCTTTACCTCTCGACTCGAGTCTTCATCGTCGAACACGAGGTCCCATTCGATCCGTCTGACGATGCCGTCGGACAGGGCATACAATTTGCAAGGAGACAGAGCCTCTAGGGTTTTGGAGATAAAACTGAGTTTGTTATCACATCCATGAGGATATGTAATTTGGTTATTACTAATTGTTTACATGTTATAATTGAATGGTAACAATTATGTAAAATTTAGAAGAAAAAAATATGATATAATATGTATTATAATTGATACATTTTAGATGCCTATCTAAAATGAATATTAGGTTCAGTTTTATTTAAAACCACATTTCAAAATTGGATGTATATGAAAATCCCTCTATTTTATTTTGCAAAAGCACGTTTTTATATATAACATGTGTTAGATTATCTCCTCATAAAAATGATAAGTATAAACACACACACATATATATATATACACACACACACATATATATATATATATATATATATATATATATATATATATATATATATATATATATATATCCAACAGCAGTCGATCAATGTTGTTTGTAACCTGACCAGCTCACAGCTGATTGATGCTTCCTCTTCTGATGATACGAATCATATATAGGTGAAACTTGAACATCTAATTATTTGTATAGAGGTAAAATATTTCGTAACGTACTACGAGAGTCGAGAACTACAAGTCTCAGGTCTGTTCAACCCTTTTTAGTTCTAAACTTCTAGTCCTTATTTCCAGTCCAAGTCGATCCGAAAGTAGCTTATCAATGTTCAAACTAAGCCATCTTTTGCGTCAAATTCTCCATGACAAGCATGCCAAATGCACGTAATAATTGATGAACTCCAATTTTGTAACGGTTCTTCTTTTTTATTGTATGCTAGAAAGACAATATAACAATATAACTGCCAGCTGATCGATTTCTTCGAATCAATGAAGTAAGCTAAAAACAATCTACAAAAGCTGAAGAAAGATGAAGCAAGACCCGATCAAGAACAATCACAGAGGTCGTGGCTTTGAAATTTATACCACTTCCATCTAGAAGAGTCTAAAATCTCATATATCAAAGTTGATACACATAATAAGGATGGCAAAGAAAAATGCTATACCACCATCCAAGGTAGACAGAAACAGATGCATGACTAATAGAAAAGGGTTCTGCAACAACTAGTTGGTCCAAAATTGACGAAATGCATGATGCGAAATTGAAAATAATAGAGTTTTTCTACCATTCTTTGTCCAAAGGTGTCGAAAATTTACTTGAAACTTCTTTTCTCTGTGATCAAAGAATGGAGGATAGTCAAAAGACAGTAGCCATATTGTGACCGAGGAATAAACTTAGCAAGGTGTGCCGGGAGGTAGAAACTAACAATATACATCATTTAATCGTAGAACCTCAAGAAATTCTATACCATGTGGTGGAGGTTAGTGGTAGTGGTGGTGGAGGCCTTCGACTTCTATTTTACCTTGGTCAAGAAAAAGAAAAAGAAACTTGACCGTGCTTCATTTTGTAGACTTAATGACCCTAATTTGTTAATTTTTTGTTCTAAAAAACTGATGCCGCTACTTTTAAATTTTAATTAATTAAATTACAGAATGAGGGAGGCCTATAGCCTGATGGCACTCTAGATTATAATAAACATCAAGATAACATCCTGAAATAATATATCAATCGTAACTCTCCATCAAATCTATATAATCTAGCTAACAAGCACAAATAAAAAAAAGAATATACCAAAGACTTCTATATTTATTTTAACATAACGATAACATGCGAAAAAAATAATTTTATAATTAAGATGCATCATTACAAATAGCATATGTTTTCGGATACAGAAATAGCACAGAAATAAATCTGGCGGCTTTAAGGGTCATGTCAATTTAGCAAATATCTCGCCGCCTCTTTCGGCCAATCCATATCCACTAAATGTGCATACCAGGATAGTTAACTAAAAATAATAAAAAACGAAAAGTAAAATAAAAAAGGTTTGAGTCGATACTAGCCCAAACCACAATATGCTGCTAGCAGCCCGCCACCAATCCGCAAGACAAAGCTGTGCCGTCCACCCACCGGCGGCAGGCCTAGCTATCGTACCGAGCAAGATCAACATACATCTCTCTGTTATCTCTAGTCTGGCCCACCATCAATCGGCGGACCTCGCATAAAATGAGATTTTGATATTTTCTCACGAACAAATAAAGTTTTTTATGTTATAAATATTATATATATAGATGTCCAAGTAATTACATATTATTTATGTTCTTTTGATGTAAACTTTAACCTTATATAAAAAGGCCTAATGAGAATGAATGTTAGACTTTTCTTCCTCCTCACATTTTGTCTCTCTATTATCTCTTTCTTTTCTCCAGTTTATAACACGTTATCTGCACGATCGCTCTCATTTTCTTTAAACTCCATGCTGATCTACATGTCTTATGATGCAACACAGTTGAATATTACCAAGGCTAATGATCTAGAGTTTATCTCTGTTATTTGATTATTTCATGCGATCGTACATTTGTTATATAATCGTTGTTTTTATTTGTTTATATACGACATTGAGAACATTGTTCCAATAGTCAAGATTCGAGTCCGCTGACCGAGTAGTCTTAGACCTATGGCCCTATAGAAATTACATGAATGCTCTTCTCGTGATTTCCCCATGGGATCCATGTTCATATTCATGAACATTTCGAAATCTCTATTTTGAATATGATATTTTATCATTTCTTAAAGAACATATTAGTTCTAATATGAACCCAGATGTAGCTTGAAATGTGACTATGGTAACCATTTTTCGGTTTTTTAGTGCATGCCCTAACATTTTTTGGCACTCTACCAAGCCCTCCCTAAAGACAATAATTAAGGCCAAAATCAATTATATATATTGGCCTTTTTGGGATTGATCTATGTCATTAGACATCACTCCACCGGAAATCGACAATTTTTTTCATGAAGAATGAACTTAAACATGTTGTTAACATGATCCACAACGGTGTTCTTAACATCGAATAATTGTAAACATATATTTTGACACCAATTAAATGTGATTACGTTTTATTACCATGAACCGTAGTCATTGCTATAAATGATAATTTCAATATCATTCTTATTGTCATGAATGTGTTTATCACCATAATGTCGTAATGTGGAATATCTTTTTAGATAAATTCCAATAATTACGTTAAAAGCGTTGATTGCAAAAGTTTGTTGCTCTATCATGTGGGTTGGGTTACACACATATAGATATTCAAGTGGTGACGACGTTTTAAGGACCATGTTGGGCTGAGGATGGTTTTACTGTTTTTGGGTTTATAATTGTAGGCTTCAAGTTTTGCCGACCTCGTTCTTTGTTTTCTGTCCCCGCAACCCTTCCAGCAGCATCCCTGCAGTCATCTTTTCATTTTCCGGATTTTCTAAGACCACAATCACATGTAGGAAGGAAATCCCTTTTACCCAGCGGATTAGTCATCGAAATTCATCACAAAATCCACCAATCTGAGCCCTATAAGAAGAGGGATTTGGAGCTGCAAATTCTATCAAGCAACCAGTTCAAAAAACCCATGCATTCATCCGATCAAGCAACAACCCAGAAAATCATCCCAAAACACTCATGTTTTTACGGCTTCAAGTAATAATCTCATTCCTGGAACCCCAGTCTCTTCATAGAAAAGCCAATTCTCAAAATTAGTCCAATTCTCTCATTTACTGCGGTACTCTTCGGCTTTCACACAACGCTCAAGTTACAAGCCTCATTCATTGTCCGAATCACGGATAAATTTCTCCCATTAATTAAATTATTGAAATAAATTCGGTCTAGTTATGCTTAATTCAAAAAGGACTCCTACAAGTGTAGCGTAGAGCCTTTCATATAAAGGAGACAGTTTGTAATAAGTAGCGTAGAGTTTTGTCATTAGAAAATGATATGGTCATAGAACTTCTTTTATGTATCATACTGCAGTGCAAAGGCATTCATATAAAGGAGACAGTTGGGTTCTCTATATTGTTTTGATGTTCAAAATGTGCTTCTCTTAATGTTGTTTATATTGACAATTGAACGTGGTAAATGGTACAGTACATGGAGGTTTTAATTCTGTTTCCTTCTACTTTTGCAGGTTGTAAGCTAATATTGCTCAAGTGAAATGTTATGCTATTACAGTCTCTTTTATGCGGACAGCCTTCAGATCAGGCTTCAGTCATATTGTAGTCATTGTAGGCAAATTATAATAAATTTTAAACAACTTTGTTGTGTGCCGCGCCATTGAAAATGTAAACAATATCTCATGCGTTAGAACATTGTAATAGGTCGCAGCCTCAAATGTTATTCAACTGATGTATTATAGGGGTAAGTTTTACTAGATTATAATGCATGTATGCAAATTCTGTTTTCTACTAATAATACAGAAAAATGCTTTGACATTGTAGTATGAAACAAGCCGCGCGGGCGTGCGCATTCAACCTAGTTGTTTTCACAATCTTTAAACTAAACTAGTCTTGGCCTATGATATGAACCAAGTACGAAAGGAAGGGTAAAGCCATTCTACAAATCAATCATAATCAAGAAATATGAACTTTTGTCCCGACAAAAGGAAGGGGTCATTCAAGAAACCAATCATAGTCGAGAAATATGAACTCGGGTCCCGACCAGATCGATCAAGATCAAGAAAAATCAGAGAAGGCAGGTCATGTCAGAGTTGGCTAGTGGAAAGGATCTTCAATGTTGATTCATTTTGAAAGACTTGAGTTTGGTTACCCACCAAGTTCTACTTTACCATTTATCAATCAGTTGGCACTTGGCATAGCCAACCAATAGTGGTGTTCAAATGGTCATCTTAAAGTTATGATCAATCACTGTTAGATTTAAATTCAACGATTTTAATTTTAAGTTGTTTTATTTTTTACTGTTAAATTTTATAGAATATTAAACAAAGTCATTAGTAAATAGTTTTAACTCCTACATATCAGTAACTCTTAAGTCAGTAACTTTGTTAAGTTTTAGTTTGGTCTGGACTCTTGGATCTAGTTAAAGAGAGTTCTAGTTTTTGTGTAGTTAATTAAAGCAACTTGTTGCTCTATACTTTTCTTTACTATGTATTCTGGATCGTTTTAGGGGTTGAATGAATATATAAGTTATTCTTGCTCCACAAAAACTCATCTTAGTGTGTGATTGTTTTGCTGTTGTGTTGATTCTATTTGTTGTTGTTGTATATTGCTGGTGTGATTTCATTGTAGTTGTGCAGATCCTACATCTAGTATCAAAGTAGAACGCTCGATTGAAGAAGTGCAGAGATCGATGACAAATCGAGCTAATGATTTTCCTCAATGTTCAGTTAGTAAATTTGATGGGAAAGGAAATTACTAGCATTGGAGATCGTAGATGGAGTTGTTTTTCAAGATCATGGAGTACACAGAGGTGGTGATCCATGGATTTACAGATCCAGGAGACCAAGCAAATCTCACACGAGAACAAAGAGAAGAATTGCTTCGAAACAGGAAGAAAGATTGCAGAGCCCTGATGTATATATATGGAGCAATTGATTCTGAAGTGTATGAGAAGATTGCTCATGTTACAACATCGAAGGAGGCTTGGGATTGTCTAATCAACACTTATGTGGGGCGAGATAAAGTGAAGAAGGTGAGATTGCACTCTACAGCGATAGTTCGCGCTTCTTCAGATGGAGAAGAAGGAAAGCATCTCCAACTACTTTGTAAGAACATTGACTATTGTTAATCAAATGAAAGCCAATGGGGGAAGATATTAAGGAGCTGCAGATTGTGGAGAAGATCTTTCGAACTTTGACGGAGCGGTTTGTAGGAAAAGTCACAGTCATTGAGGAGTCACAAGACCTCAATGCTATGACAGTGGATGATTTGATGAGTTCCTTGCATGCATATGAACAAAGGTTGAATGAGAAGTCAGATATGGTGATTGAAGAAGCATTGGAGACTCAATTAAGCTTCAAAAAGGAAAGAAATTGGTCACCACGAGGTGAGCCAAGTTTAACTTAGAGGAATCAGAATTCAAGTTACAGGAGATGTTCACAGGGCAGATTTGGAGCATAAAGAGGAAGAGGAAAAGGAAGGGGCTTCCATTGGAGTCAAGGACGAGATAGATCGAATGCTATTTGGTTGCGTCAGATTCTTGAGAAGTTGCATCATGAACAGAAGAGGCCTATATGCCAAGTTTCACTACATTCGAGATTTGATGAAGAATAAAGAAATTGCAGTTTATCACTGTCTATCTAGAGAACAAGTAGCTAATATATTTTCAAAGCCTTTTAATGCAGCACCTTTCTTGAAGTTGAAGGAGCTGATGGGAATGATCAGGTTTGAAGACATTGGCTTGGTTTAAGGGAGGCAATGTAAGATATTAAACCAAGCCATAAGTAAATAGTTTTAACTTCTACATATCAGTAACTCTTAAGTTAGTAACTTTGTTAAGTTTTAATTTGGTATGGACTCTTGGATCTAGTTAAAGAGAGTTCTGGTTTTTGTGTAGTTAATTATAGCAACTTGTGTAACTTATTGCTCTAGACTTTTCTTTACTATGTATATAAGATTGTTGTGTATTATGGATCGTTTTAGGGGTTGTATGAATATATACGTTATTCTTGCTCTAGAAAAACTCATCTTAGTGTGTGTGTGTGAGATTGGTTTGTTGTTGTGTCGATTATATTTGTTGTTGTATATTACTAGTGTGATTTCATTGCAGATACTACAAATTTAGATGATTATTTTAGTCAGTAGCTGGCCATTTAACACCACTGAGCCAAACAAAGGAAATTGTAATAAAATGCTACTTAAACCATAAAATGAAGAAAAAGGTGTCTATGGTCTCAGATGTGATGGGAGACACATATATGAATTATAAAACCGTATTACCAACTCAAACGAACATGCATATTAAAACATTTTTCGTTAAGTCATAGTTATCCATATGCGGTTCTATAATTTACCAATAGATATCACGACATGAAAAAACTTAGGGCACGTTTACATAAGGCCAGTCGGAATCAATCCGTAGGGTTGACTCCCTTTATGCAGTTCTATAATTTACCAATAGATATCACAGCATGAAAGAACTTAAGGCACGTTTACATAAAGCCAGTCGGAATCAATCCGTAGGGATTGAGGGCGCTTTTACTTTCGGTGAAACTGAATCATCCGATTCGAAATTGTATGATATTTTTTTCGACAATAACGAGAATGGGGGTGAGTGGGAAGGATGGGGATGAGGGGAGATGATCGGTGGAGTGGAAGAGAGACAACTGAATTTTTTTTTCTCTAACTATGAGTTTTTGAGGAAGAGAAGTGAATGGTATTATTGTCATTGGATGACAATGAGTCCTGCTCTTTCCCACTCCGATGTTAAGTAAACAACATAATAAAACTGATTCATTCTCTCTCGCGTTCACTCTCATTCCCATTCATCTTCATTCCTATTCACCCTCAATCTCATTTATGTTTGGTAAACGCCCCCTGACTCCCTTTCTGAGTTGGTATTGAATCCCCCTCATGGGGTAATCAACTTTTTATTTCAAAATTATCCCTATATCTTACATTTATTTTAGGATAAATAATTATTTCATACTAATTATAGGAGTTCATTGCCCATTTAAATAAAAAGAGATTTCTTAAGCCTATTTCAATTAATTTTAGTAAGATTACTGTTTTACCATATCTTATCTTTTCCTTTACTCCTCTCGGCCTCTCATTCTCATCCCCCATCTTCTTTCTCTCCTCCTGATCTAAACCTTCCCTTTACTCCTTTACGCCCCTGACTCCCTTTCTGAGTTGGTATTGAATCCCCCTCATGGGGTAATCAACTTTTTATTTCAAAATTATCCATATACCTTACATTTATTTTAGGATAAATAATTATTTCATACTAATTATAGGAGTTCATTGCCCATTTAAATAAAAAGAGATTTCTTAAGCCTATTTCAATTAATTTTAGTAAGATTACTGTTTTACCATATCTTATCTTTTCCTTTATTCCTCTCCTCCTCTCATTCTCATCCCTCATCTTCTTTCTCTCCTCCTGATCTAAACCTTCTCTATCTCTCTCTCTCTCCATCATCGATGCCCATCATCGTTGTGCAAGTCGTCGTCGGTAGCTCTGACCCTGGCAGCGGATGATAACGACGACTGAGCCTCCGAAAAACCTGACACCTCCACATCCGGCAGTTGACTTCCGATATGTACTCTACGACGTCGAAGACCTCATATCTCTCCTTTCTCTACATCGACGACCATTAATCTCTCCTTTCCAACTTCGACGACCTACGACCTCTCCTCCCCACTATTGTCTTCGTTCCAGGTCCCTTTCGGCCTCCGTCAGCAACCGTTTTGACGGCAATCCAGTGATTTTTCGGCACAACAATCGTCTGATTAGAAGAGGTTTGAGCAGAAGCTTCGAGGTTCTATATTGTGAAGGTTTCATTAGGAAGATGTGGTTAGGGATTCAGAGGTTGTGAGGGCTAGGGCAAGGGTTGCAGTTTGTGATCCTGGAGATATGATTTTTTAGGCATAAAAGAATCTGGAAGTAGTTGATGGTGGTGCGATGATGAGGAATACGGCTATGGAGATTTAAGAGTTCGATAAATTTCTCACTTCTTCCCTTTGTTATTGATTTGTGCATGTCTGTAAAGTAATGTTGACTAGCTCAAGTACATTATGTCATTGTCACTCTGCTGGTGAAAGTATGGTGTCTGATTCAATTTAGTCATACACTATAGTGATTAAGGAAACTTTACAGTAAGAGTGTTCACGGTTTATTTGATTCTGAATCTGTTCATAGTCATCAGATTTCACTAGTTCATATCCATTCATATGAAGATGTATTTTTTTCCGATATGAAGATGTATCTACTTATGATCATATTTGCCATTACTACGGATTAGTATCAAATTATTAAGGTCTGATAACTATATAGGTTATTAAGGTCAGTATTTTGATTACTAATGGCCTGTAACTCGGTTACTAAGGGCTAGTAAATCATTATTGAGGGTCGATAACTGAAAACTAGGGCTCAGTAATTGCTTATCAGGGGTCAATAACCAAGTGACCAAAGAAAATCTGGAGACCGAGTTATAGACGGTTATTGGAGGTTAGGAACTGAGTTACTAGGGGTCAGTAATCGAGTTACCAATGATCAAAATCCGGCAATCAAAGAAATTTCGAGTTATTAGGTATCAGTAACCGAGTTACCGGTAGTTATTGAAGGTTAGGAACTGAGTTTCTGGGGTCGGTAACTGAATTACCGGTGACCGAAATCCGGGTTCCAGTAACTGACGATAAGAGTCCGACGACCAGTGATCGGTTAGCTACCAGTGACCAGAGTCCGGCAAAGTCCTCTCTCCCATTATTTTCTCTCTCTAAGTATATACAAGAATCAAGAGTAAAAATGTCTTAAATATTATTTTAATATGGTTTTAATGAAGATTTGTGTATTTAGACACAGTAATTGTATCTTTCATTCAATTGGGTTACAAAGTCTTATTTTCATTGAAATCAGGTTTGACTTTTTTTTTTGTGCAAATAGTCATTAGCCCTTTATTTTATAGTTTTTTTAAATTATATTAAAGGTATTTTTATAATTAGCTACATTCTGATTCTAATTCCTATATTTTAGTAAACACATAAATCGTAATCAATCATGGTATTAGTAAACAAAAGAATCGTAATCACTCCTCATCTCTCCCATTCTCCCTCTCATATTCCCCCTCTCTCACATTCATTCTCAATCCCTTTACGGGTTAGTAAACGTGCCCTTTTAATCTGAAAGAGAAAAGGAAAGAAAAACTTGCAAAAAGAAAGCTTAGATCTGAGATGTCACACAACTCCCACACAGAATCAGGCAACAATGCTTCTGCTTGTTTTTCCATAATATGCATGCTCAAGCTCATCTACATCTCTCCACAAACCCTTCTCCAAACAACATAATGGATGAAACCCTCTCTTTAATAGGTTCCCTCTTTTCTCAGACCAACAAATCCATGGCGAAAACCTCTCATGCTCAAATGGACCTCCTGATCAGCTTTTCCTTAATTTAACAACTGTTGGGAAGCAAAGGTAAACAAATCCTTATCATCCAGAGATTTGACAGAAACCTAGCCACTAGCATCAGCAATTCCTTTTCCAGCAATATATATAAAAAATAATAAACAGATAAAGGCTTGAATTTTCCACCGGTTTACATGAATACTACAACCCTACCTTCAGTAGTTCAGGTTTGCCTCTACCTGTTTACTGATATGGAACCCAAACCAAAGTAGACTAAAGTTTCATTCCCCACTCCATCCAGCCGGTTCCACTTTTGTTTTGTTTCTACATTTTTCTCTCCTCGTTTATCTTAGCCTTTCATGTTCTTCAAATAAGATCCTGGGCCATTCCTTAACAAACAAAAACTTACCATTCAAGAACCAAGCTCGAAAGGTACTTGTGACAATACACAATTGGCCACCGATACCAATGTTAGCTATTTCCTGATGTGCACCACTGTTGCAAGGCTTTAAGGCTTCAAGTGACAATAGGCTTTTGTCACGTGTAACTGGACCATATAACACCTGCAACAAGATCGTGTTAGAACTAGCTCATCAACTAATGGAACTAGGTAAGCATGTCTAAAAGACAACTTCAGACTACAAATGTGGAGGTGGCACAATCAGCAATTTCGATTCTATTGTCAGGGGCATACATCACCATGTAAAATATCAACACTGTATTACTGTAGTGCCAAATTGGGCAACATAAGATGCTGAATAAGCATGTGTCAACGAATAATACCACTGCAATGGAGATCAAAAGGGTTACTGGTCACAGAATATATTTTAGACATGCATATGTGATATGCATGAAACTAGGAAATGTAGTGAGATACTTCCTTAATCTACCAAATAACATCTTCCAGACTTTTGAACAGACAAAAAGAAGGTAGTTGAATCTATCAACTTAACAGAAGCAGCGTGATATTACCCAACAAGTTTTATTTCTTGGCTATTTGAGAGAAACTTCTTTTACAAGGTACATCCGAAAATACAGCACCGTAAACAAACCATAAACAGTTTGTGTAATCAAAAGAGAATATAAATACAAAAACAAAAATTGAGAAAGGTGATACATATATGGCATACTCAACAAAAGTTGAAGTAAAATTTGTAGAAACCTAACCTGCAATTTGTCTCCACAAATCCACCCTCTTGGAATCAGGTGTTCTTGCTTTCCAATGATGCATCAGCAAAAAGCTACCACACTCTGTCTATGAATCCATTATGACAAGAGTTTGCTTCATCTCGTCTCCATTTGCATCTTCACAATCCTTAGGTCCATTTCTATCGTAGCAACTTTCAATAGACATCTCTTTGATGGGGTAACATCAGCCTCAAAGACACACTCAACTTTAACCCACAATCCCCAGAAAAATTCCTTAACTGAGAATCACAAACAGCTGGAACCTGTTTTTTCCTAAGCTTTACATGAACACCATCCATTACCCAGAACCTACCTTCAAACTCGATGCCGTTACTTGTCTACCGATCAGGGGGGCTCCCAAACCAAAAGTAGACTACTTTCCGTATGGAGCTGGATCTGCTCTATTATAAATTTGTAATTATGTCTCCTTGTAAATCAGTGCCTTCAAGTTCATAAAATAAGTGAAAACCAAATGTGAAGCTCTTAAATTAATATCACTGGCCATTCTCAAAAGAAGAACTCTTACCATCGGAGAACTAAACCCTGCAAGAAACAAACCCTCCAAGGAAACCCAACATAGACAATACCTAATTGGCCACTGATCAATAGTAACCATATCCTAATTCAAACCATAAACCCTTACCATCGGAGAACTAAACCCTGCTAGAAACAAACCCTCTGTGGAAATCCAACATAGAAAATACCTAATTAGCCACTGATCAATACTAATCATATCCTAATTCAAACCCTGGTCATTCTAAAAAAAGCTCTTACTATAGGAGAACTAAACCATGCAAGCAACAAACCCTCTGAGGAAATCCGACACAGACAATACCTAATTGGCAACTGACCAATACTAACCATATCCTAATTCAAACCCTGATCATTCTCAAGAAAAGAACTTTTACCATCGGAGAACTAAACCCCGCAAGAGACAAATCCTCTGAGCAAATCCAACACAGACAATACCAAATTGGCTACTGATACCAATACTAACCGTTTCCTAATTCAAAAAAAATGAAAGTTGTAATCAGTGGCGGATCCAGGAATTGAAACAGGGTAGGACTTGACTTTCCACCATAAAAAAAAATTCACGGTGCAAGAGCAATATTATATATGCAAAATACTAATACACCTAGAAAGGGGGGACGTAGTGAGCCTTACCCTTTAAATACAAGTTTACACAAAATAAGATTCACAAAAATTTCTAGATGTAACACATCACAATTAACTAAATCTAACTCTACGAGTACCTGAAAGTTCAAATTTGTTTATCACAAAGTCATTGCTAATAGAATTAGCATAGTCTTTCTCAATGTGGAGGACCATACAATCACCTAGAAACTCTCCTTCCATCTTATTTCTAAGCTTGTTCTTGATGTAGTTCATGGCTGAAAATGCTCTTTCAGTTGTTGCTGTAGATACCGGAAGAGTCAAAACTAGACAAATCAATCTATAAAGCATTGGATAAAATTCTGACTTTCTTGTTTGGACCAACAATGGACACAGCTCACAAATAGATGACAAATTCTTAAACATAGCATCATCAAGCATGTCTTTTTCATAGTATGCACACTCTGACTCAAGAGAAAGCATCTCACCATCATCAAAATCTTCAGGATAATATTTTCTTGCAAGATCAAGAACATGTTCAGTTTTAAACTTACTGAAATTAGAATGAGGATCCAAGGTTGAAGCAAGACTAAGAAGATCTGTTGCTTGCTCTGAAAATCTTCCATCCAACTCACTTAGCTGAAAATCAATTAGAGCATTAAATATATCAACACGGTAATGATGCTCATTAGTGATAGAAGACCGATGAGATGTACTAGCATGCATATCAGGCATTTTAATTTCATGTTTCTTACAAAATGATTCCACATGTTCAAAGAAATCAGCCCATCCATCTTTCCTTAGGTCTCCAAGCAATTCTTTTGTATGTTTCACAAACCTCATAGCTTGAACAAAATCAAGAGACTTTTGCTGCAATGTCTGGGAAAGAGTCTCAGTAATTTTCATTACCTTGTTCATGAGAAGCAAACAAAAAACAAAGACAAACTTCCGCATTGCTTTGAGAACATCTCCAGCCTCTCTTTGAAGATCCACTGGTCCCTGCTCACTCATATAAACAAGAGTTGTTTTAGATGCACCAAACAATTCAATCAAACCCCTAATTGAACGATAATGTGAGCCCCAACGAGTAGCACCAGCTCGTTGCATACTAAAAATCTGATTGGCCCCTGTACCGGTTTCAAGTTCACCACAAGCCACCAAGTCTGCAATTTCTTCTTTTCTAGCAGCTTTCAAGGCCGAGTGACGCTTGCCGGAAGAGTTCATAAAGTTCACAATCAAACTTAAAATGGAAAAGAATTTCCAAATTTCATGTACCCCCTTGGCAGTAGCATTTAGTGTTAGCTGCAGACGATGAGCAAAACAATGCACATAATAAGCATAAGGACACTCTTCAAGAAATAATGCTTGTAAACCTTTATAAATGCCTCTCATGTTGCTAGCACCATCATAGCCTTGACCACGCATATTTCTAACTTGAAGCTTGTCGTGAGTAAGAACCTTAGATATTTCATCTTTAAGAGTTTGTGAGCTTGTGTTTGGAACACTTACAATTTTAAAAAAACGTTCTCGGACCTTACCTAGAGAATCAACAAATCTTAAAATAATCGCCATTTGTTCCTTATTAGAAACATCTATAGCTTCATCAACAAGAAGACAATATTTTGCAGCCCCAACTTCTTCACGTATCATACCCCTCACTTGGTTACCAAGAATATTAAGAATGTCTTTTTGAATTGAAGGACTAATATACTTGGCATTTCTAGGAGCATTTTCTATAACTCTTTTAATATCTAGACTAACTCTTCCAAAGGATTTGATAAGCTGCCTAAAAGGTCCTTGATTCAATGACTCTTCGGATTCATCATGGCCTCTAAAGGCAATTCCTTGGCTAGCTAGATATCTAACACTCTCTATAGAAGCTATGAGCCTTAACCGGTTATCCTCTATATCTTTTGCTGATTTTGAACTAAAGATTGGCTCAATTTGGCTAGATGGGTTTCGTAATGCATCCCACTTTTGCATTGCACCATTATGTGATGATGTAATTCCTCCTACATGATTCAGAAAAGCATTATCACTAGGCACGGTCCTCTTCCAATTTTTGAACCCTTCAATGGTGAATGCTTTGTTCAAAGGATTTTCAGTAGCAAAAAGGAAACAAGGAAAACAATATGCCCTATCCTTAGCTTCTGAATACTCAAGCCATGGATTATCTTTAAACCAAGAAAACTGAAACTTGCGTTGTTGATCACTAAATTGAGAGTAAGGGAACTCACATTCAGGTTGCATTGGTCCCAACAGACTATATGCTCTTCTGATCGAATCACGTTCATTGACAGGATATTTCCATATAGGGCAGCGTTTTCCTGGGTCACGTTCAATAGCATTGGTATTATTCAAAGAGTCAATACCACTGCTTTGAATCTCAGGAGGAATTAATGGAGAGCTTGGTGTTGGAGCATCACTAGCAGTAGCATCACCACGATCAGACTTTGTAAAGTATGAACTGATCAAGTTTTTCTTCCTTTTTTTTGGTTGCTCATTCGACATGCTACAATCACCTATACAATATGAATTAAGAAACTTTTGTTTAGGAATTCTGTAATACAGTCAGTTATAGCACACACAAGTACACAACAAATAAATTAACAATTACAAAAAAGAATAACAACCTGTTAAAGCACAGCAAGACCCCAATTCTCAAACACCAACTTTTAATCCTTTTGAGACTTTGAGATCAATAACCTATTCAAAACAAATGGAAAAGTTATAAAATGACAAGAACAATAATTTAAAAGTAACAATGGAAGGGATTGGCAGCTAATAAGATATCCCCAAATCTCTAATTTTAATTTAGATTAAACACTTACAGATGGTCCCAGATGGTCCCGAGATGGAGATGATGAATCAGTTGTTGAGTACTTGAGTGGCGGGAGATATAGGATGATCGATTGCTTCATTTGCTTGGATCAGTTGGATGGAATCGAATCATAGAGTCACAGAGATAAAGTGAAGAAGTGGGACGACAACGACTTGAGAGGAGAGAACTGAAAAACACCCTTTTTCTTTGTTTTCAACGAAAGGGAAAAGAGGAGAAGACTTTTAAGTTGGACTTGTCCTTGTTTAATTGAGTAAGTCCAAATAAGTCCAATGCTATGTGGCAAGCCCAAGACCATACAATCATCAAGATCAAGTCCAATATTAACCAACAGATTGCCTGGGACTTGATCATTATAGATATCATGTACCCTATAAAAAACTAATACATACACATAAGAATTTTTTTCTCTATAAAATTTTGGGTGGGACTTGAGTCCCACTCTTCATAGGCACAGATCCGCCTCTGGTTGTAATGTTGTCAACCAACCACTCCACGACTAAATAATACTTGTAAGTTGCAGCCAGTCTCGTAAAAACTCAAACTCATAAAACAATGGAAAAAAAACTCACAAACGTAGAGGTGGCAGCCCTTGTAGTTGTGATTCTATTCTTAGGTGTATCAATTGCCATTTGTACTCTTATCGTTTATATATGGTTGTAGTTATTATTCTGTTGTAAGATCAAGCATTCCTAATTGTAAAAATATCATTGATGATAGTAATGACTGTTTCCAATTTCCAAATGGTTATGGTACAACAAACATCAAGAGGTTGAAGGTCAAGGGGAAGAAAAAGTACGAAGTTAGTTATTGTTTCGTACTTACTCCTATTTTGACAGTAATAATGTGAAATATGATAGCATTTCATGCATTCAGTATAATACTAATCTGAAGCTATGAAGTAAATGAAGATGAATGAAAGTAGATACAACAAAAGGTTATGTCCTAATAAATTCATTTGAGTCCGTATACACTCTAAGGAATCACAACTGTAACTGTTGACTAATTCCAAATGTTTTATAGAACGGAATGCTCCTAAGATCACTAACACTGAGGCTTTTTGCCCCTCTGTTACTTACACACACTAACCAACCAAAGGTATACTTGGTATGGTAAAGATCTCATCAAGTCTTCTCTCTCCTCACTGCATAACTAAAAGTATTGACAACTATGTCTAGGCCATTATGAGGGGAGCAAGGGACCATTAGAGAACATTTGGCATCCTAGTGAATCCTCTATCGTTGAATTTCAGAGACATTCAAGAAGAGCCTTTTCCATTGAAGATCCTCTACTGTCGCTCCTCAGTTGTACTTGTATTATTGTATTTCATTGATGAAGTCTATCATCTACGATGAACTCATGCATGTATATAGGGAACACATGTGTATATAGGACATACATTATGAAGACCATCATCCTAATGGTTTCTTGGCTTGATCGACATTATCAGAAGCAGTTTCATCACTTAAAATCTCTCTACAACCATATGTAGTCTGAAAGTGAGTTTTCCTAACATGAGCCTTCCATCATCATGATATGAACGCATGAAGCTATTCATCGTTACATAACCTAAGCATCTTTGAAACTCTAGCCAAACCACCATGTCATCCTATATGGTGATGGGATCATTGATTTAACAAACAATTAAAGCGGACAGTCAGAAAAGAAGCTTATACCATATTTTCCAAAATAGTCTGTTACTACTAGCCACAGTTTACCTTAACTGATCAGTAAAAGGAAACTTGTATGGGAGGTAAAAAAAATCTTTCAAGTCTTCTCTCTCGCCGCTTAACTAGAAGTATTGGATTAAGACATTGCCTGGGCCATTATCACTGAAGAAAAGGATCATACACATCCATTTGGCATTCTAAAGAGTGTTCTTATATTCTGGAATTTCAGTGAAATTTAAGAAGCCCTATTCCATTTGCCTCAGTTATAATTGTATATTTGTATTTCATTGATGAAGTATATCACTATATCATCTATTACGAACTTTTGCACGTGTGTGTATGAGGGCACTTCCATTCAAGAATCCTTTTTTTGTTTTTTTCATAGGAATAGGCATTCAACAAATTTTTGATCACTAAATATATATATATATATATATATAAAGATCATTTATGCAAAATTCCAGCCATATTGGTGATCATTCAAGTCTCGGACTAGCTTAAATCAATATACGGATCAAATCTGCCGAAACTAAACCGTTTATGAAAATCACAGTTTTGAACACTTCAACGAGCACCTTAACGAGCACCAATTTGGATGAAATTTTACATAAATAATCTACATATTAGGATCTAAACCTGAACCGTGAAGATAAGATGTTGTGATCGAAAAGTTGTCAAATACCTATCCTTATGAAAACAAAAAAACAAAAAAGTGATCCCTCAATGGAAGATATATATATATACACACACATATATTGAGGCCGGATCGAGAGTGGACGTCCGTCCGGCTTAAAGTGCGGATGTCGTCCGTTCTCATTCCCAGACGATAGCATACTCCTACAACCGCTTCCCTCCTTCTAAAAACCTTGATCAATCATGGTATTTTCCGTCCAGAGCTTCATTCCGGCCGGAAAACTTGTCGACGGCGAGTCCTGGAAGGAGGAGAGAAACCGTCCTAGGAGACTGTGTTGTCATCCGGGAAGGAGAGAAGTTGTCGCCGGCGTGAAACGACGACGTCCACACTTTATGCCGGAGTGCGGACGTCCGCTATCGAACGGCTTTGTATGTATATATATACATATACACACATATATACACACACACACACACACATATATATATATATATATATATATATATATATATATATACACACACACACACATATATATAAGTGAATAAAGAGATACTTGAGAAATTCTGGAAACATTCATGAAAGTATAAGCATAATTTCATTCATAAATTGTATGTACTCATGGTCAGATTGTAATGTCAAAACAATACAATTTACCTTCCAAACTCCCAGAATCCTAGAACATTGTTATTGCCTCAAAGGTACAATTTACCAGTTAGTCTCATGGGCACATGCTAATCATTCAATGAGCTCAATGATGAGATTTCCAAGTAGGCACTGAAGCATTTACATATTATTATTACTTTTAAACTGTTTTAAATGCTTCCCTTCAACATTTTCACTTTATGAGTGGCATGAATTGAGATGCGATTGGAGATATTCTTTAGGCAAGAATATGGCATGTCATGGTGAGCTTTATCTGATACCAAAACGGGCAACACAACAGGGACATAATGTACTGGAATAAACTGCTCGGCGCCTAATTTTAGACTATGTCCCCAAAAGGGACCGTAGAAGAGTTAAACACACAACAACTTAGAAAAGCACATACAAGTAAAAAAATAGCATGCAATTGAAACCGAGAAGCACTATACTGTTAGAAAACTGGTATATATAGCCACGAATCTACCAACTTTCAAACCTTCCATCCGAATCACTGCATACAAGAATCAAACTAGCCAAATCTACCCGCTCAAAAGTACTAAAAGCATGATTATTAATCCGGAAAAAAATCTTACTTTTTCTTGAACACTAGAGACCTTTCTTCTTCAAGGCATGTCATCCTAGTGCACATTTCTCCTCATTTACCTACACATAACACAAACGATGCAAACGTATCACACAATCAATAATGGAACAGAAACACCGCGGTAACTGAGCACACTCTAAAGTGTAAAGCACAACTCACATCATAAACAGCTAAACCGCAGCTCCATCTAGGAATCAGTCGGCACGGTGTTGATCTTCCTCTTCTTCTTCTTGCTGTCCAACAATGCACTCACACAAGCATTCACCATCTGTTGCTGTGACTCCATGACCGCCTGAGTCTGCTTCATCTCCATGTCCATCTGCATCATCACAATCTCCCTGGCCATCTCCATCTTCCTCTTCTCCACCTCCATGTACTTCTCCCCCAGCAACCGAATCGACGAAACAATCTCCCCAACCGGATCAATAACGCTACTCCGCAACACACCGGAGCCACTCGCCAGGTTCCGACGAAGCCCTGGGCTCTCACTCTTCACCTTCCTCTTAGGATTAAGCTCCTCATGACTCTTCCGTGTGAACATAGACCCTAAGTTCCGATGACCTAACGACTTCACCGGGAAATGAGAATCATGAGGATCAGCTAGGCCGACGAACTCGTCGAGAGCGGCTAGGAAGCCGGAGGCTCCGGCGGATTTAGCGATGGGGTGATGGTGGTGGGACTCGAGGTCTTCTAGGAAGGGGTAGAGGGCCCAGGGGGAGAAGCGGCCGGGTCGGGTGGAGGCGCGGAGCTTCTCGGAGCGGAAGCGTTTGCGGAGCTTCTCGATCTTGTTGTGGCACTGGACGGCGGTCTTGGAGGGGGAGACGAGGGGGAACTGGGCGGCGAGGGAGGCGGCGACGTCGTCCCAGTCGTGGGATTTGAGGTTGGTGCGGTTGAGGGAGGTCCATTTCTGTTTGAAGACGGAGATGAGGGCTTGGGCCTCGTCGTCGGTCCAGCACGGCGGAGGGAATTTCCGGGGAGGGGCTTTGGCGGCGGGGGAGGACATTGGAGGAGAAAGTTGAGGGTTGGAAGAAATGAGAGAGAGAAGAAGGAGGAAGGGTTGGGATTTGGGAAGGTGGTTGACATTAGGGAAGAGAGAGTGGGGAATGCTAGAGTGCGCGGGTGGGGGAGGGGCACAGTGGGCACGCCTCCAAGCCCACACAACCAACTCCGTCACTAGAGGGGACCAATACCACGACGCCACCGCCGACGAGGGTACAATTGGTATCTTTAGTTATGAGGGTATATTGGACATTGAGCTAATCAGATGGAAAGAAAGAAAAAATGAACCTGACGTGCCACGACGCCACCGCCGACGAGGGTACAATTGGTATCTTTAGTTATGAGGGTATATTGGACATTGAGCTAATCAGATGGAAAGAAAGAAAAAATGAACCTGACGTGAATCGAACACGCAACCTTCTGATCTGGAGTCAGACGCGCTACCATTGCGCCACAGATCCGTTTCTGTCTATTTTGTGCGCAAGTTTCTAATTGTTTGCTTACCTTGAACCAATGTAAAACTTTCTTCCGTGGTCGATCAAAAATGGAATTCCGATGCATAGGAAACCATTGTCCCACTCTCAAGTCTTTAACTAAGATTTATCCTTTTTTAGATTCTCAAAACTTCTCATACATCTGTTCTGGTTACAGATTCATAACTAAAATGAAAACAAAGACAACCCTCAAGGCTCATGGTGGAAGCCTTTCGTGTCAAGAAAATGTTCATTATCCTTGCAAGTTCAGAACTCGGAACTCCCAAAATAAATAAACCTAAAACAAAGGAACAACAACTTGACTGTGGAAGCTTAATTACATTGATGCACTGCCATTCATCTGAGCATCTGTCCTAGATCTTTTCAACCTGTCTTTCCTCAACCTATCTGCTATTAAAAAGGCCAACTCAAGCGACTGCGATGCATTCAGTCTGGGGTCACAATGTGTGTGGTAACGGGAGTTCAAGTCATTTACGGTCACAGTCTTTGAGCCTCCGATGCACTCCGTTACATTCTGCCCAGTCATTTCCAGATGCACTCCTCCAGGATAGCTCCCCTCTTGGTCATGGACATCAAAGAAAGCTCTCAATTCAGCCTGAGGCAAAGAGTATCATTATCAATAATAATAATAATAATAATAAAAGAATAGTAACTCAAATAGTGTGATAAACTTATGCAGCATGAGTAAAGTTTTAGTTAAATTGATCATGAACTTACTCTGATTGAGTCAAATGGCCGTGTCTTGAGCCCACATGGAGCCTTTATTGTGTTCCCATGCATGGGATCGCTGACCCATGTAACGATAAGCCCTGCCTGGCGCACAGCTCTTATCAAATGGGGGAGCTTTACCCGCATATTATCTGCTCCCATCCTTGTAATTATTGTCAGTCTACCAGGTTTGTTATGACGGTTAAGAATCTCACACAGTTTCACAAGCTCATTTGGGTCCATCTTATCACTCACCTGCACAGTTCAAATATTAGCACCTAAAGGCAGATAATGTTGCAACAGTCTTTGCCCTCTCACATACCATAGTTCCATACTAACTTAATGAAGAAAGAAAGTGGTATTGCTAAATTGTAAGTCAAAAACAAGATGGAAATCATCAAACCACTATGTGTTTAACTGATTCAAATCTTTTAGTGCTTCTTGTATTCTAAAAGTAACAACCAACTTACCTTAATGCCAAGAGGATTGGATACACCACGAAGGAACTCAACATGTGCCCCATCCAATTGTCGAGTCCTCTCCCCTACCCAAAGCATGTGGGCAGAACAATCATAGTAAAGGCCAGATGTTGAATCCTCCCTCGTCAACGCCTGCTCATATGGTAAATGGAGGCATTCATGAGATATCCAGAACTCAATTGTATTCATGATTGGATTGTCCCTAGTAACCCCTGCAGCACTAAGGAATCCAATAGCCTCATCCACTCGCTGTGCCAGTTCCATGTACCTATTTTTAAACAGATAATTTTATTACAGCACAAGATAACTTTTTCATGATATGTATACTACCAATTGTTTCCCTCCGAAAATTTCTCTACTAGGGAACATGATGATACAAAATCTTGTTCATGAGATGAAATTTATAATAAATTACACTGGAGGAGTGTTGATCAAATGGTAAGAACAAAACATGAGCAAACTGTGGTGTTGTTGCAATACCAGCAATATATAAGGATCATAATGTTTACCACTCAGATGGTGGTGCTAACTAACTCCAAGTAAATACAAAATTCATGCTTGTACTTGTAGCTTTTTGATTCGGCCAAAAATTTAAGGTAGCCAGAAAGGGAAAGGCAGAATAGAAGAAAAACAATAGATAAAACCTGAAAGTATCAGATGAAACTTGAGCTTTGTTATAAAACAGATACCTGTCCGCTTGCTCACTATGCTCCACGAAGTCAAGATTCCAATCTGAGACTCTCTGCATTGCAGCATAACCACCAGTGGCAAATGCTCTGAGGAGATTCAGGGTGCCAACAGATTGGAGGTATGCTCTGAGTAACCTTTGCGGGTCTGGTAGTCTGGATTTCTCATCAAAAGCATCACCATTGATATTGTCTCCCCGGTAACTTGGGAGCTTCACACCATCTCTAATCTCAAAATTATCAGACCTAGGCTTTGCAAATTGACCTGCCATTCTCCCAACCTGCCATCAAACAAAATATATCATATTTAAAGAACTTTTCGATGGTGCGTGTAATTCATCATTGAGACTACTTAATGACAATGTTGAGAAGAACACAGAGTTGAACATATGAAGCCGTTTAGAATTTGAAATATTGGATCATCGCATAAAAAAATAGACATATTTTACAAGAAAAGGTCTGCATGTGATCAATTTCATGGCTATTTACTCCTGGACACACAGACTGAGACACAAGAACTAACTTGATGAAGTCACTAACTGCCCAACTTGAGAAGCAAACTCAGAAAAATTTGATTTTTCTCATTTTAGCAGAGAAGAGTACATGGGAGATAGCAGTGCTTCATAACAAAAAGAACCATGATGCATCAGAAAAACAAGACTAAGAAAATAAAAATAAATATAAAAAGCAGAGTTACAAGTAAAGTGTAATGCAAACAAAAGGAATAAAAATTACAAGAACCCCACAAAAGGTGGATTTTCACAATTTCCAGGCAATTACCGGACAATACCAAATGCAAATAAATCCTCAAGAGTTCAACAGCGGGGCAGGACTTCATATTTCCTATCATTGCATTGTCAGGTTCATTAAACTTAAAGAACGTCCTATAAATTCTAACCCTGCATGACCAATCTAACTAGAACAACAAGCCTTCTCTTCGAAATCAAAGAAAACATTATTCAGAGTCTAACACAATCTCGAAACCAAAACAGCAACAACATCACATATCAATTAGCAAAATCCAAAATTTAACATTTGACCAGGAAAAAGTAAACAACCTTGATGACCGGCATCTGGGCCCCATAAATCAAAGTAATGGCCATCTGCAAGAACACCCTGAAAGTATCCCTAATATTATTAGCATTAAACTCCTTGAAGCTCTCAGCGCAATCCCCTCCCTGAAGCAAAAACGCCTCACCCTGAGCCGCCTTCCCCAGCAACGTCTCCAGCCGCCTCGCCTCTCCGGCAAACACAATTGGCGGGAACGTCTCCAGGGTGGTCAACACGGACCGGAGCTCGTCCGGGTCGGGGTAGACCGGGAGCTGATGGGCCGTCTTGGATTTCCATGAGTCCACGGCCCAGTCGGATGAGATTGTGGAGGAGGGGACGGCGGAGATTAAGGATTTGGAGGTTTTGGGGAGAGTGAGGAGTTGGGAAGGCTTGAAAAGGGTGGTGCGGGAGAGGAAGGGGTTTAGGGTGGTGAGGTTGGCAGAGGCTGCGGCGGCTGTCAGAGACATGTCTGGATATTTGTGCTGTGTTGGAGGTGTGTCAGAGTCTGATGAGGGACAGAAGAATAGATTGGATTTTGGAAGAGCATGTGTTTCTTCTGGGTTTGTTTTTAATTTTTTATTTGTGTGTGTAACGTACGTGGCAGAAGGGGACTTTACTTGCGTGACCAGGGTGGAGAGAGGGACACGACGCCGTTTTGGAGTTTGTAGTCCCCATTTGCACCATAATTAGTAAAATTTGATACGTAAATTATACGTTAAAAATTTATACGTGTCTGATTTAAAAATTATAAATCAAACTTGTAAGCATAAAAAACTTACTTTTATAATTTTTTATATAAATTACTACATGAGCCTAGATAGTACAATCCATAAATCAGGCCGTCACCTATTTCTACTTCAAAATTATCAAAATATCCATTTTCACAATTAAATGATGCGACCCATATCTTTCTTCTCCATCTTTCTATCCTCTTAGATTTTCTCCATCTCTCTATCCTCCTAGATCTCTCTCTCTCTCTAAAATCACGAAGATGTGAAGCCTCGAAGACGTCATCGATTAATGTTGAATCCTCGATGGTGATGAAGTTGAAGCCTCGACGGCAACGAAGATAACGCCGAGACACACTGTCTGATACACCCCTCATATCACCTCTCTCTCTCTCTCTCAACCCATGGCTCTGCCTCTACCCTGTCGACGATTACTCCATCGATCTCTTTCGATGAGGAAGAGATAAGTCGATTCTTGTTCAAAGAATTTCAATTCAATTGTCATTAAATTTTAGGGTTTACGTTTGGGTATATAATTGGGTTAAGTAGGAGTAGGTTGAGATCAGAAGTAGACAAAGCATTAAAAATGAATCTACAAGATTGGGTTGAGGGAATGCATTGAAAATGGTGGAAAAGTATACAGTAGCAAATTGAGATAAGTATCAAACTTAGACAGTAAGCAGGCAGATTGGTAGTAGTCGTCAGTAGCAGATGGATTAGTAGTAGCACCGCTCTTGTTTCGTAGTAGCACCACTCTTGTTTGGTAGTAGTCGTCAGTAGCAGATGGATTAGTAGTAGCACCACTCTTGTTTCGTAGTAGCACATACCCCACTCGTTCGGCAGTAGCAATTATGTTCTTTGTTTTCGCTAGTAGCACTTTTGTTTTCAGTAGTAGCATCTCTCTCCCGTTAATAGTAACATCTATTGTCGATCTTTTCTTGCTCGTCGAGAGTAGTATCTACTCTTCCCGTTGACAATAGGCAGTAGCAATGAAGGGGGGATTGAACATTTGCCAATTTTTATGTGAAGGGTAAAATTGTAACTATGCTATTACCATATGGCAGCAACATAACAGCTTGTCCTTATTTGTAAAATTTTATCCTTATATGTTTAGATATTTCTCTTGTGGATGTATTTGTAAATTGAAATTTTATTAGTAACTAATCTGTAATTTTCCTCAAATGTAAAAATACGATACGTACGTGTTAAATTTGGGATGTAATGAAAAATACGAACTGAAAAATACTGATATATATTTGTCATTTCTAATAGTTATAGATATTTTTATGACATCTAAAATATAAATAATCATGGTTTTATATACAAAACATCAATGCATGTTAAATATTTAATAAATAAGAAATGTAAATAGTACTATATATAGTAGGATAATGTAATCGTGTTTATAGAATGTAATTCGATGTACTTTATTGATAGAATGAGTCTTTATTTATAGTCTCACTTTTGGTTTATTTCTTACATATTGGGATAAGCCCATATAGTTTTCTTATTACATAAAAGTAAGATAAAACTCATTAACCGGGATAGACCAAGAGCACACATACATGTCATATATCCTACAACACTCCCCCTTCCGCGTGTCATCATACCGGATGATGCATACATTGTTGCCTCGTTAAAACCTTGTCAAGTGAAAAACTCTGTGGGAAAAAACTAAACTTTGGTCGAAGAAAAAAGAGTACAACACATCATGCTACTTGATCGAATGTCTGCAATGTGTGGCTCCCCTTGATGAATAACTCAATCGGAGAGGCTTGACAATCTCCGCATTCCAATGCGCTTCCATGCTTGTCGAAAGTAGACTTAGGCAGAGATTTGGTGAAGAGATCTGTTACATTAGCTTCGGAGCTAACTTGATTCACATGAATATTGAGGAAGACTTGTTGTTGTTGATTGTAGAGGAACTTAAGTGCAATATGTTAAGTGTTGTCACCTTTGATGTAGCCAAGCTTCATTTGTTCGATGCAGGCAGCATTGACTTCATAAATGCAAGTCGGCTTGTCAGTAGTAGGTTTCAAACCACTTGTTCCTCTGATGTGACCGATGATGGATCGTAGCCAGATCCATTCACGAACAGCTTCATGTAGGAAAATAATCTATGCATGATTTGATGAAGTCGCCACAAGTTTCTGCTTAAAAGACCTCTATTAGATAGTTGTATTCCCAAAGGTAAATACATAGTCTGTTTGGGATAGTCCCTTGTGTAGATCAAATAAATATACAGCATCTGCGAAACCAACCAACACATTATTAGGTGTCTCAGTATAGTTGAGGGAAGCAGTATCAAGAGCAGTGGGGGAAATCATCCACTCATGCTTCTTGACTTTCGTTGTTGCAGTTGTGCACGGTGCTAGGCAGCCATATGCACAATGCTCGACAGCTATTGCACAGCGCTCAACAGCTGGCTGGCAGCGCTTGGCAGCTGGTGCACAGCACCCGGCCGCGCCCGGCAACTGGTGCACATCGCCTGGCTGCTGTCGGCAACGTCAGGCTGCTATGTGCACAGCAGCCAGCAACTGTCGATAGCGCATGTCAGTCATGTGCACAGTAGCCGGCAGCTATCGGTAACGCCTGACAGCTGTGTGCACAACAGCCGGCAGCTAGGTCATGTGACCGACAGGTGCCTAGTTTCTCAAGGACATTGCACTCAATTGAAGCCTTTCTTGAATCTTTATAAGGAAAGAACAAACCCATGTTAGTGGTCCAATAAAGGTATCGAAAGATAGTCTTGACACCAGTCCAATGATGTTACATAGGTGCGGAATTATATCAAGCTAACAAGTTCACAGTGAAGGCAATGTCGGAGTGAGTGCACTGAGCCAAGTACAATAGTGCACCAATAGCACCAAGATACGGTACCTCTACTCAAAGTACTTCTTCCTCGTCCTCTTTAGGACAGAATGGATCATTTGAGACATCCAAACTTCTAACTAAGTAACTATCATGGGGGTGCCAATCGGGTTCACCTTGTCCATATTGAAGGGTCTGAACATCTTTTAGACATATGTCATTTAGTGAATTAAGACTCCACAATTTCGATGCTCTAGTTCAATGCCTAGGCAGAACCATGTTTTCCCCATGTCCTTCATCTCAACTCAGATTTCAAGTGAGTTATGGTTTCTCTTATCTCATCAAAAGTACCAGTGATGTTCATGTAGCCCTGCACAATAGAATTTCATTGGAATGAGCAATAAGGGATGAGCTCTAAAAACTAGTCATTGGAATGAACAATAACGGATTAAAATTAGTACTAAATGAACATTTATTGATATAATATTGCTACGTAAACAGAAGGGTCCTGCATATTCAGCATTGGCAGTGCATTGCCATTATCAATATGATCAACCGGGTAAACTAATCCTTTGCTTTGTATGTAACCTGATACATGAATGAAGTTTGGTACATAAATACGAAAAAACTTTGCTTTGTATGTGATCATACCAAGAAACAGTTTGTTACTTTTCCTTGCTGGGTTTTTGCTCTGATACATGAATGTAGTTTGTTACATGAAAACACAAAAGTCCCATCTAGGTCAGTCATCACTCCAAGAAAGCAACGCACGCTTAAGTCAGAATACATAGAGAAAACCAGATGGAGGGATCAAATTTCATTGTGTGCATACCAGTATTGTATAGGCTCTTCTAATCTTAGTTTGCGTTTGTGGTGAGTTCTCCATGGTTTGTCTTGATTCTGCGCAACGCCAACGGAACAGGCTTCTCCAACACAGACACATTGATGTTGTTCCAAACATCAGCGGTGGTGGGAAACTGAGCAATTGTCTCAGCAATGTGCATGTCTTCTGGAAAAACAGAAGCAAAGACAGTATATTCTTTTTTCCACTCCTCATGGTTTGCTAGGCTTATAAAAACTTCAGGACCAGAGCCAATCCATTCTACTGAACCCCTTCTTAAGGTTGGGCAAAATTCAGTTGGCAACTTCTTGAATGTGGCTCCTTGGGCTTCCAGTGTTCCCTGAACCAGTGCAAAAGGAGGACCAAAAGATGCCTGGGAGATTCAAAGAAGACTGTTAGTTGTAGTGAACACCCAAGTACACGAAAGTGTTTTATAAACAGTCAATGTATTTCTTTTAGCCATGTTAATTTGATGGACTTATAATGTGACATTTTGCTTCAATTTTAAAGCATAAAAGGTCCATCATGTTAGTTGGTGGGCAACTATCGTTAATTAAATAATAAACTACAATTTAGTTATCAATCAAATTTAAATTTATAAATACATCATTTAGACAATATCTTACACTTTTAGAGACACAAATTAACAAATTAGAACAAGTTGATGTCCACATGTCATTTGTCACTATATATTTTACCAAATTACCCTTAATGAAGTTTTAGGACAAATTAATGTCCACATGTCATCTATCATTATATATTTTACCAAACTACCCCTCACTACATATTTAATTCTCTGCAGACGTGACACACTGCTACTATCGAGTTGAAAAGTGTTACTACCGGTGCTATTGTAATTTTTTTAGACAATTCTTTGATGCTAACGTGTCGAGTTTAAAGGTGCTACTGTTAGGTCGGAAGGTGCTACTGCCGGCACTATTCCAATTTTTTCTAGCAATTCTTTGATGTTGTCGCACTGCTACTGCCCGACTCTACAACTGGTGCACTGCTGGTGAGCGTTTTTCACCTCACACATGTAAACACGTGATCAAATCAAACCTCACAACTTTATAACCCTGCAAAATGTCATCGTTAGTACGAATAAGTAGGGATCGTTCAGTCCGGGGATATTGAAGGGTAATCGAAAACAGAAAATGTTAACGCAATCAAATAAACATATGGGGGATGTAAATGTTTAACATCTATAGAAACTAAAACTTAACCTAAAACTAATTATTTACAGTTGATCAACCACTCTACACACAACGCATAACTCTTTAAACATGTAACAACTCAAATAAAGGAATAGGGCAGCAAGTTTAAAAACCGATTTCATAATCCAATTTAGTTCCAATTTAATTAGAGCTTTCGCTGTTATTCTAATTATTCAAGACTTCACAATTATTCAGAATTAACTTCGCGTATAATCCTAAACATAGTACTAATCAGTTTAAAGACACTTCGCGTAGAAATTAAACACAAAAAGCACATAAGCACAATAAGTCGAATTGGAGACATGTTAGCAAGTATGGCGTCACCTCATCTCACATCGACATGTAAATTTACAGAATTATTCTAGCTCTTCTAATGAACACAAATTGAACCAACTTCGCGCATGATTCAACTTATATTCGATTAGCATATGAAATCTATACACAAGGGACAGCCATGGCCAAGGCTGCCCTTGTGCATATGATTTGTTGTGTGCACAAACTCTGCAAATAAACCAAACTAAAGCATAAATTCAATTAATAACTACTGCCCTTAAGTCTTAAATTCGAATTAACACATGCATATATAGAGAATTCAACCAAACAACAATCAAACACATAAGGAAATCCAAAGAATTCATCAAATCATATAAGAACATTGATAGTTTGTTACAAAATTCAGAAATAACATGGAATATAAAGACTGAATTTGAAACAAATATAAAGACAACCATGAATCTTGGACTGACTTAGGAGTGAAGATCGATGCTTGGTTGAGCAGCGGCTGAATTGGTGGTGGAGAGGGCGGCGGCTGCCTTGTGGATGTGTGCAGCTGTGTTGAAGAGGAGGGGCGGAGCAGCTGCTGTGTTGTGGAGGAGAGAAGGACGAGATGAAGTGGCTGTATGTTGTGGAGGATGAATGGAGGGCGGCTGTATTGGCTTGTGGAAGAGGGAGGAGCGGCGGAGCTGCTGTATAGGAGGAGAGATGGAGGGCGGCGGCTGCTTGTGATGGAGAGGGAGAGGAGGACGAATTTTTGTGGAGAGAAAGAGGTGAGGCTGCTGTGTTTAAGTGTAGGGGGTCGACCTCCTCTTCCTTGCAGCTGCCCCTCTATTTATAAGGAGGAATTAGGGTTTACTCCCTTGTGGGCTGGGCTTTTGGCTGCATTCCTTTTCCTTTTGGGTTAAGGATTGCTTCATTCCTTGTTAGTTTAGGCCTCTAATTCAGCTATTTTCTCTCTTTTTGAAGTTTGACTCGAATTCAATCTCCTCTTTTGACTTCAATTCAGCTGCAACTTCTCCTTTCTTAGAATTCAACTCGGCTGCAACTTCCTCCTCTTGAAATTCGAACACAATCTCTTTCTTTGACATGTTGGAATATTTCTGTAAATGAGAGAGAAATAATTGTTAGTCCACAACAATGGTATATATAAAGCTTAGCAATCCTAATTCAATAAGGTTTCCTAGTTCAACTTAGTTTCCTTGTTAAATAAGGATTCCTAATTCAATAAGGATTCCTAACTCAACTTGGTTTCCTAGTTAAATAAGGATTCCCATTTCAATGAACTTCTGAAAATTTCGAATTTGACTTTACATTCCTAATGTGATTAGGATTCCTAGTTCAATTAGGATTCTGCTAAAACTCCACATTTTCTTCTATTTAAGCATGTTTTTACTTGTTCTCCACCAAACATTCATGGTTTAGTCTAATGATTCAAATCTGCAAAATTAAGAGTTAAACAAAGTATAAATAAGGATAGAAACATATTAAAAACGTAGCATTTTATGCTCTTATCAACTGCTACTACCAAATCCTGATGCTAGAGTGCTGCTACTGTCAGATCCTAATGCTAATGTGCTGCTAGTGTCAACTCTAATACTAGCGACTACATATTCTTTTACTACTAAAGTCTACTACTATTGAATGAAACTGCTATTGTATATTACTCTTCACTCCAATATTATTACTGTAACACCTCGTACCTAAAAGTTATCTTTTTACATATATTTATGAATTATCAAGAGCTTTTACGGTGACCGGTAATTTAATAAGTTATCGCTCGAGTTTATTTTCGAGATTTTCTTGAATCAAAGAAAAATAGATTTAAAGTCGTGAAGTCGTAGTTCGTGTTGAGACGAATTCACCGGTACGTCCGGATTATTTTTCAGAGCATCGAACTGTTTACTACGAATTTTCAAAGTTTACGATAACTTTTATTACTGTTCTGGTAACTTTTAATTACCATTGTCATAAATAATTCTTACCCATTTTAAATCTAGGCCGCCGGATCTTATCCACATTTAATCCTAGCCACCCACTTTTCTATAAAAAGGGGTGAGAAGGTCAACCATCCCCTCTTCCTCTCTCGACGCCCTTCTCTCTCTCTCGTCTTCTCCGATTCAGCCTTAGCGACGACTCGCCGTCCAGCCACCACCCACTGGCGCACCACCACCAAACTAACCCACTTCCTCTTCTCTACAAAGCCCAGTCATACAACCCAACATTCAGCCATTAACGACAGAGATCGGATGAGGACGGCGGTTGTCCTTATGATTTTCCAACGTAGCAGGCGGCGATTTGACAAACAAAGGTCAGGTTCTTGCTTCTCTTCTCTTCCTCTTCATTTCCATGCCCTTAAACCTCCGATTTGAAGTCTTAATCGAAAATCTCTCTTTTCCTATTTTATCTGTTTTTCTGGGTATCCAATCGAGGTTCACTGGCTAGTCGTTCGGTTTTCGGATGAACCTTAGACGCATATGGGTGGAGCTGCTGGAGTAGTAGTTTTGAATTTAGGACGAGGCAGAGAGATGTAGCTGAGGTCGAATGGGGGTCAAGCCTCTTCACTTCGACCCGAGAGGGAGAAGGTGGATTGAGGGTAAGACTGACATTTTGAGCTACTGGTTCTCGATTTGGAGAAGAGGGAAGCAATGAGAGCTTCGATTTTTGTTCGGTTGGTGAATTTGGGAAAACAGAGGGTAAGATTGGATCTCCTTGAAGTTGTGAAGTTTATGTGTTGATGTTATTGTTGAATATGTGACTGAATCGACCATTGAGTATTTTTGTATGTCGATGACTCGGTAATTGGAAACTACGGGGAGATTATTACAAAATTCCAGCAAGTTGTCGAAAACCGACAAAGGTTTCGGTCAAACAAGTTTCCGGCATAGAGCCGAATAGGTATAAATTGACTCCTTGTTAATAGCGTGGAGTTCAATTAAATCATAAATTGAGTCGATACGGAAAACCTGCCCTAATTGGAAAGTTTCTATTGTGTGAAACTTTCTCTTTATGAAAACTTCTTATGGAAAGTTAATAATTGGGTTGAAAAAGTTAAAGAAAATGTGAAATTCAAGTTACAGGATTTGGAGTTAAATAATGAAGCTTGAAATTAAAATTTTTTTGACAACTTTAGTTGATCGAGAGGAAGATAATATTTTCAATAATGGAAATATCGAGTTGAGCGTGGAAAATAATTAGTTAAATTTCATTATCGAATTATCGACTCACAATTAGTAATTTGGTTAAGCCGTTGATTAGGCGTCCATAGTAATTCAACAAATTACTATGCGTTAACTTTAATGCTAAATAAAATAGTAAGGAAAACCGATGTGTTAATGTGATGTAAACGAAAACTAAATTTCGAGTCAATAATCGGAAATAAATCTAAAGGTTGAAAAGTTGTTCAAAAAGAATGAGTTGGTCAACTCCTGGTCAAATTAGTATTTTCTAATCAAACTAGGAAAATATCAAGCCAATGGTAATAAGGACTGATATGTTGGATTAATTTTACCGCCTATGGGCGAACGTGAGATGGACTCCACCATGTGGATATTTTGAGAAGGCGCTCAAGGAGTATTCCGAGCAATAAGGAGATCATATTAAGTACTGTGAGTAGACTTTTGATTTTAATGATATGCATGTACTAATGTTTTCATTTATTTATAAGCTACATGACTTTATTCCTTATATTGAGCCGGTAGGCCGGAAAGGTGGGTTGCTCCCCTTCTGTAAGCAATTGGTTTAAATCAGCGGAAATTAAGTTATGTTTATTTTATTGAGAATTCCCGGATTTATGGCTATTATTATAAAAATGGTCGAAGAACCGTGCTTAATGCATATTTTAATTAACGGGAGAAGAGACTTTTTTGACTTTTCAGATTGGTTGTGTTGTTTTTCTTCACCATAAAGTGTCGTTATATATATATATATATATATATATATATATATATATATATATATATATATATATATATATATATGACTCCTCACCTTATAGGATGGCGCAGGGTGGACCCCCACTTAAGAAAGTGGTGCGGGATGCGTTGAGAGCTATGTTGCACGTACACGGACACGAACACGGTACAGAGTGACACGGCGACACAACAAATCTCAAAAACATCAATCCAGACACGGTTTGAACACAACAAATAATTAATATATTTATATATTTTTAATTTATAAAAATATTTCTATCTTCCAAAAAATTAATAATAAAAACATATAAAAACCCTAAAAATAATAAAAAGCTTCATATAATAAACTAGAATGTTTCAATGTTTATTATGATCAGTAAACGGATGCACCCACTTTAGTATAATTGGATTGTTGGCAAGTTTGAAGATAGTGTAGTAAACAGTGTCAAAGGTAAAAAGAAAGTGCAAGGCGATGAGAAAACAAGCTATTCTTTTGATCCATAAAATTGAAAATGCTACTTCTCCAAAACACAGATGAGATACGCATATAAGATTGCCCTATGGCTAACAAGCTTCCACCATGCCAACTGAGCAATGATTCTCCTTTCACTCATAAATGCCCAAAAGAGAGTTTTGGTTCCTATAATCAAAAATGTTTCCTCCTCTACTCTGTTTCTCACAAACTCCATAAAACATGGATACCGTTCTCTCTCCATCTGAACCTACTCATTCCTCTCTTTCTCAAAATTTCTCATCTCCCTCCCGTCCTCTCGCTCTCCGATCTACCCTCTACCTCTTCCAACTCTTCACATCGAGATCTGGGTTCTCCACTGAGTCCACTCCCTCGAATCACCACGTCCTCCTCTCTCCTATTTCCGCCTCTCTCGATCTGGTTCTAGGGACTTGTTTTCAGATCTGGAGTTGTTGAAGCATCGATCGGTGATCAAATGTTTTGTTTTCAGGCCGTTTTACAATTTGGTTGATGAATATATTGTTGTTGGTTTTCCTTGAAGCATCGATCGACGATCAAATTTCCCCTTGGCTCTGCCGCGAGGTTGGCCGTGTTCGACGTCGTTGGCTCGTAGAGCAGTCAAACTTGCCGCTCAACCTAAGAACTCGATCGAAGTTGAAACAGATTGACTCGCACTGACGTGACATGTCGGAATGAAGAGGCGGCAGACCGGTCAACGGGTCGGGGCCATGTCAGAAGAGTCAAGTTTTCAGACACGGCATGTGGCGTGTCAGACGCGGTTCCAGCCGTGTCAGGCGGTGACACCATGTCTGGAATTGTCGGACATTTCGACACTCCACCTTCCGGCGTGTCCGTGTAACATAGGTTGAAAGTGATGACTCCACTATTTAGGGTGGCGCGAGATGCGCATGGAGTGATGACCCTCACCTAATTAAAGTGGCATGGGGTGGATCCCTCACTTTAAAAAATGACGCGGGGTGGATAAGGTGATGACCCCCACCTTATAGGGTGGCGCGGGGTGGATCCTCCACTTGAAGAAGTGGCGCGGGGTGCATGTGAAGTGATTACCTCCACCTTATTAACTAAATATGGTGGAGCGGGGTGGCCCCCCCACTTAAGGTAGTGGCACATGGCATACTTAGAAGCCTCAGGAGGCTTTGACCCTAGTTTTGAAGTCTCATTGTCATGGTGAAACTTCTTTCTCATTATTTATTGTTGAGTTTTAAATCATTAAGTTGTCGTGACTTATTTTTTTTCAATGTTTATTTTAGATTTTCCCAATGTTACATGCATAAGAGGTTTTAAATGAATAAAATGCTGGGAAAGCGTTAAATTACGATTTCGTAAGTAATTTAGTTATTTTGTCCACTTATTTTAACATTTATTTTTAAATGTTTTCCCCTGGATCCTTCATTTTCAAATGCCCAGTTTCGCAGGGTAGTTGAGAGAAGGTCGTGCGTACAGGAGACGAGGCATAGTCGATTTAGTTCATTGACGCTAGAATTTGATTATGTATTTATCTGTTTAAATTGCTTTGATTACCCCAGTTTAGTTAGTTTGAATTTGATTGTGAACCGTAGATGAATTTAGGGAGCAGGATGGCTCCAGGTGTTGGGGTTGAATTATTAATGTTCATGGAAGTGCTTAGTTGGTTTGTAGGAAGGGTTGTCCATTTCAAAGGGGGTTTCGGTAAGAAGTTCCTTTGAGGTGGTCCCAGCATGATTTACTTTAGGTTAAAGAGGTTAATCTGGGGTCTGTCTTGACAGTTACTGTATATTACTCTCATGACTCTCAACAATAGCAACAATCTCAAGTCTCAACAATAGCGAAAATTGCAGGAGCTGCATCTCAACAGAAGTAGTAGTCTCAACAGTAGCATAAATTTGCATAAGCTGCATCTCAACAGTAGCAGAAGTCTCAACAGTAGCATAAATTATGAAAGCATAAAATTGCAGGAGCTGCATCTCAACAGTGGAAGCAGTCTCAACAGTAGCATAAAATATGAATAACATCACATTTCAAAACCCAAAACCGATCTTCTGATGCAACTTCTCCCTCCCCTCCCGCCCACCATCTTCAACGCCGAGCCCAAACCCCTATTCACCTCTGTCAAAAAATTTGCTCCTGTTATCGTCGCCCAACCTTGGCCCGAGTTTCGACTCCCTAGGATGCACATCAACTCTGAAACAGAGATCATCCGACCTCTTCAATGTTGCCTTGAGTCAGATCGGATCTGAGAGCAAGTTTTAAGGTTGAGAGCTTTTGATTGACGACACTGGCGGTGGAGGTAGTAACAGTGCTGTCATGGAGGCAGTCGTGCCATCGATGCACTGAAGGGACGACCTCGATGAGGCAATAGCTGAGGCATCAACTCCGAAACTGACATTCCATCGGATCTGAAACAGAAAAGAGAGAGAGAGGATCAGATTAAGATGTGGGAGTACATATATTTTAAAGACTTTTTGGTTATTTGCATAACAGTTTTGGAGCAGGCTTGATATTATAAACTATGGGTCTCAAACCCATGTCCTAATTTGTCTAAAAATTGTTAGAAGTGAGTTTTAAAAAAAAAATTAACCAGTAACTTAAATATAATTCTTCCTTAAATAAAGGATGACCTTCTTGTGCAAGTTATGAATTCTAATTTTTCCTTTAACAAACCTTTTAAGACAAAACAAGAGAAATGGTTGAGTTAAGGGGGTAAGGGGACCGTAAAAATTGGAGAGAAAAGTTTAGTGTTAGAGATTATAGCTTGTCCGACCGCAGCTCCGCTCTAGCGTTGGCTTCGACCAAGTCGGTGTGATGTGAGCTCACCGACGGATGGGCACTGTATGGCTTATCAGTTTTCTGGTTAGCAAAAGTTTAGGTGAGAGTTTGGTTACGCTACACCACCAACGTCAGGGCAAACCTGCAACCTTAACCCTGAAGGACTTACAGTAGACACGTACCTGTCACAACTAGATATGGATTTTCATAGAAGAATTTATAGATCGCGAACCAACGAAACCTATTGGTAACGAGGATCGAACTCGAATAGGGTCTCCACCACAAGCCCGTCCTTTCCAACTGAGCCAAACCTCGTTGGCATATGACTTGTCAGTTTTGCCATTCGGTGGCGGATGCTCCAACCGGCCCGACCTTTTTTGCATACAGTAAAAGTAACAGGTGTCAAGTGCAGAGCTAATAGCTTCCGGGAGAAGCCAAGTCTGACATTACTGCTCATGATGAATATCATCCGTGTGATCAAGCACCTTTCAAACAAGCGGCTCCTGATCAACTTGGAAAATAGTCATTTTCAACACTCAAATATACCCAAGCAAGCTCACAGAGCATTTCAAAACCTCGGAAGAAGAAGAGGAAAACGACTGTGTTTCGCTCCTCCGAAATCGCAAAGAGAACAACTCTCAAGCCGCCAAGGTAAGGAGCCCTAAAAGCTTCCGGCTTGTTTACTCCTCTGTGATTGGGTCTTTTAACGAAATGAACCGTCCTTACAATTTCCGGTTCCGCTAGGTTTTCCAAGCCCTAAAGCTTTCATCTTTTGTTTTCGGTTCATCTTTTGCTTTCGGTTCATCTTAGCCTTGTCTTGACGTCCGTACAGTTAGGGTTTTATACTGAGAAGGAATTGAGCTGGAATTGAGAAATTAGGGTTTAGGGGTTTAAGTTTTTGGAGCTGAAATTTGTGAAATTAGGGTTGAGCTTGGTTTTGAATTAGAAATTGATGGCGGAAAGTTCTGATAGAAATGAATCGAAGGAGGGAGAGATGAGGGAAATGAGTGGTGATTTGGGTTTGGTTAAGAAGTTGGTGGAGGAGTGGTGCTGTATGGTGGATTTGAAAGAGAAGGAGATTGAGGAGTGTGTTGCCAAGCTTGAATTGAAGGAGAAAGAATTCCAGGCGAGATTCGAGGAGCTTAGTGTGATTGATAAGAGGGTTAATGAGTGTCTTGATGATGTTGAGATGAAGGAAAAGGAGTTGGATTCGGGTGTGAAGTTTATACTAGAGGAGAAACTGCGGTTGGATTGGCTGCAAATGTCGGTTGAAGAGCGCGAGAAGCGGTTGGGTTCGGTGTCGAGTGGACTTGAAAGAAAAGAGAGGGAACTTGAAGCGCAACAGCAACAGATTGGTTCACTTTACCAAATGTTTCAGATGAAGGAGAATGAACTTGAGCAGCAGACCAAAGAGGTTAATTTGAAAGGCCAGCAAATTGAGTCATTGTGCCATCTGTTTCAGATGAAAGAGGGGCAGCTTGAAAAGCAAGCTCAAGACCTTGAATCGAAACACCAACAAATCGAATCAATGCGCTATCTGTTTCGGATGAAACAGGGGCAGCTTGAAAATCAAGCCAAGGAGCTTTGGTTCAAGCAGCAACAGAATGATTCATTCTCTCAGTTATTTGACGTCAAAGAAAGAGCACTTGAACAGCGGGAAAAAGATCTTGAACCAAAACAACAACAAATTGTTTCAGTTTTGCAGAAACTTCAGGTAAAAGAGAGGAAACTTGAACAACAGGCGAAACAGCTTGAGTTGAAACAAAAACAATTTAATTCTCAGGTGAAGATGGTCCAATCTAAAAATGCCTCCGGTCCCTTATCTGCAGCTGATGAATTCAGGTCCATCATCAATATGGATGGCAGAGGCTTGCAGTTTTTCATGACTGAACAATTGAAAGTGATTGATACAATGCGTACTCAAGTGTCCAATGCTTTTCAAGTATCGTCAGACCCAGGAAATTTGGTTTTGGATGCAATGCAAGGATTTTACCCTTCAGATTCTAATCTGGGAAACAAGGACACTGATTTTGATCTGTGCTTTATTAGAAGGAGTTGTATTCTTCTTTTACAGGAGTTAGAGAGGATGTCGCCTAAAATTAAACCTGGGGTGAGAGAAAAAGCACAAAAGTTGGCAACTCATTGGAAAGCCAACCTGACAGTGGCCACTGATAATTCTGTGGAGGTCTTGGGATTTTTGCGGCTTGTAGCTGCTTTTGACTTAACCTCTGCATATGATGCCAATGAGCTTCAGAGTCTTCTTTCTCTAGTTACTCAGCCTGAACAAGCAGCTGAATTAAGTAGGGCTCTCAATGTCAAAGATAAGGAACCTTGTAAGCTCCCTCTGTCTTTGTATCTCTTCTCACTTTATAAGCAAAGCCAACCCATATCAAAAAAATATTTAGATCCTCTTCACAGGATATGAAAAATGAATTATTGAATGTCTTTGCATTTGTAAGATTGCATTGTTTACATTCCTCGTTTTATACTTTTCTGTTTACAGTAGTCACTTCCTTTTAGGCATTGAATATTTTGCAAAGATGAAATTTGGTATTTGCAACTATTTCTCTTGTTCCTTTTACTTCTGTAAGTATAATTTCTCAGTGTTGTAAACAGATTCATTTTTCTCTTTTTACCTATGTTAAGAGTCTGAAACTACTGACCATCTGATCATACATTTAGTGTTGGTCTTTGACATAATAGTGATGTACAGCGTAGACTTTACATAAATTGTATGCATGTTTAATTGATTTGGTAGTTTATCTGCATCATTTTTAGTTTCACTTACTGTTTGTATTAACTGTTGGTTATCAGAAATTTTTTTACGATTTTGCTCATTAGAGTTGTAGCTAAAGAACTCCCATAAGATACCTCCATTTGTTGGCCGTGATTTCTTAGTACTCTGGGGTTGACAACTATAATTTAAACAGGGAGTATTTGTAAAAAGAAGAATTAAAATTGGACTTATGATTTACATGGTACACACTTTGCAAAACTAAATGGGTGTCGGTAAATCATTTATTTTCAGAATTGAAGATTCTTGAGAAATGTTTCAGATACCAACTGCTGTTTGAAATATGTGAAACGACCATTTAATGGCTTAGTTTCATTTTGCTATTTAAGATTTAACACAGTAGCTTTGCCCGCACTGCCGGACACCTGCTCCTACCCCACATATTACCTCTTAAGTCAAGACACAAGTGCCACAATGATGCTTTTGATAAGTTATACTTCAAATTTTCACTCACTAACTTCTCTTCACTGCTCATTCTTTGTTTCTTCAATTGCATAGCAGCCAACAGCATTTCTCCCCTTGTCAAAGTGGTGGAACCAGCATCTACCAATGCAGCAACCTTTCCTTCTTCAAATATACAACCAAATGTCACTGCAGATGCAAGGGATGTGTCGAGGTGTAGAAATGAGCCTTTCAGAGAGAATCATTCTATACTGGCTGCTTCTGTTCCATTGTCATCAGACCCAGCTAAATTTGTGTTGGATAGCATCCAAAAATCTCTTTCTCAATACTTGCAAACTGGAGATTGTGAAGAAAGTGTCATGTCAAGTAACATTTCCCTGTTGGAGGCGCTAGTGAGAGTCTCACCTCATGTTGGACCTAATCTGAAAGCAGAAGCAACAAAGCTATCAGTCCAGTGGAAAGCAAAGATGGCAGGAAATATTGACAAGTCATTGAAGGGTGTAGGATTTTTGCTATTTCTAGCAACATATGGATTGCTTTCTATGTTAAATACTGATGAGATTATAAAGCATCTTGGATTTATTATTCAGCATAAACAGGCTCTAGAATTATGCCAGGCTCATTGTTTTGCTGATAAGATTGGTGGTAAGTTTCTTTTGAGAATAATTTTGTGCTCTACTTATTTCTTTTAGTACTATCAATCATTCTTTGGATACTCCTATGGAGCAGTGTGAAATGAACCTTACTATATTATTTTACACATGTCAGGATATATCCAGATCCTTGTTGAAAAGAAGCAACTTGTTGAGGCTGTTAGATTTATTTTTGCGTTCAAGTTGACTGACAAGCTTCCTGTAATCCAACTTCTAAAAGAATATGCTGAGGATACAAAAAAGTGTTCTGAAGCAATTCCCACATTGCAGATGTCACATGATGAAAAGGTATGTTAGCACTTTGCCGGACTTCTGAACTGCATTTCTAAAGTTAATTCTGTTGCCATCCCGAATAGAAATGTGAAGGCTTACTTGGGTTATTGCTCACAGGAGGTGGTGGTAGATGGTCTATTAAGTGATCTAAGAGCTGTGAAGCAATACATTAAGGATAAAAATCTTGAGTCTGAGTACCCATCCGCGGAGTTTGAAATGCAAATAGCTAAGCTGGAAAGAATCAAGGCAGATTGGAGACATTGTCCCAATGTTGAACAGAAAGAGAAGAGAAAAAGGAAGAAACCTAGTGCTAGCACTTCAACCCTTGAGTTCCAACCACCACATCAGGCCTAACAGAGAATTCATCTTCTCTTCTATATCTTACTATGAAGCTGCCTGACATGGTAATTTTGAAGGACCTTGTTTTGAAAACACCCCTATCCCAGTGCACACTGCTGATTATACCTTACCAGCACAACCATTTTGAGTTGCATTTACGAGAAGCACATGTAGTTTGACAAACTTTCTTGTAGAAAGTTATAGATGCTCTTGACATAACGGAGTAGTTGAAGTGTTTTGTGCAGATTGATACTCATGTTCCTGTAGTTAGTCTACCTCTAGTTACTACGGGAATTACTGCATTACTTGTTTTAGTGGTTCACCGGCTAATGAAATGTGCTCTGTTCATATATTGTCGTTGTGTATGTATGAGTCGGTCATATCTATCCCCTAATCCATGGCCTAAGCATCTCTTACCAAAGTCACCATAAGCCAAATTAAGAGTATTTTGGCATAATCGTAAGTCGCATAAAGGTAAGGCCATTTTTATCATATATTTGTTTAATTTAATAATTAACCATGAAAAAAATTGTATATTAATATATTTGATAAAGTCTCGTATAAATGGTATAAATTTTGTTGGTAACAAATTTTTAATTTAAAAGATAATGTCCTTTAGAATAACAAAATCTAAAATTAAATAAAATATTATTTAGGTTTAGGTTAATAGTGAAACCCTAGGTTTCGAACGAAGGCGAAGGAGAAAGGTAATAGTGATCGACGATGAAGGCAGAAGAGGTAGATCGGCTTGCCGCTTTGTCCTTATGCGTTGATAATCAAGGCGGCATGAACAATAACAACTGATTGTTGATTGGCTGTGACTTGGGTCCGATTTGGATTTGAGTCAGATCGAGTTCGGCTAGGATCTGGTTCCGATTTTAGTGAGGTTTGGCGGCTTGAGGCATTCCGTGATGGCGGAGGGGCGAGGCCGGCCGCCGGAATTAGGCGATGCTGGTTGTTAGGGAGGAGCGATGGATATAGGCTTTGGGCCTTCAACTATCTGGGCCACATTTGTGGGCTAGATAAACTCAGCCCATCATTCTTCTTTTCTTTATTCGGTTTTTTTAGTTTAAAATAAATAGCTTATAATCTATGTATTGGTTTGTTTGATTTTCTATAATTTTGGTTATAGGTTCAATTGTGATAGTATGAGAGCTGAAATTTGTAACGAGAGTGTTATATGTATATGTGAGTCATTTGATTTTATTTGCTCTATGTACTTAAGATAATAGATCAATTCATGATGTATATTATTTTATATGAGAATGAAATACTTTTCATTCAAAAAGAAATGGAAGGCTACATTTGACTTACAAAATAGCTAAGCCTAATTTTTTACATTGAGAATTGTAATTTAACTTATGATGGGAGTAATCATGAGTTAAATTTGGTTTTTTAGTCTATAATGGAGATGGTAAAATATACGAGACACAGACATCAAAAGCACATTATTTGAGGGTGCACTTTGTTACAGTGCAAAGATGATACATGCGATTGTAGCAAGTTTTCATTTTGGCTGGCCTGAAATTTGTCCCAAAACTAGTGAACATCTCAACCTACATAGCATTTGATATCATTTATAGAGCTCTCATGCACAGGCCGGTCCTGGGGCAAGACGGGCCAGCATAGGGCTTAGAGCCTCAAAATATGGGGGCCTCAAATTTTTCCTATATAACCCTATATTTTCAAGTGTATATTGAAAACTCTGACTGGTGGATTGCTCTCATGTTTTACTTGAACCGAAACTCATTGATTCTTTACCACCTATTTTGTTGCAATTGCGTAACTACCAACGTCATTTCTTCTCTTGTCAATGTGGCGGAACCAGAAGTTTCACTGGCTAGCCAGGTATTGCAGAAACTTCAAATCGTCAACCAAATGGCACCAAGGGTACGCAAGGAATGTGTGAGGATTGTAGCATCGAGCCTTTGAATAGAAATCAACTGCTGGCTAATTCAAAACACTGGAGCCTTCTGTTGGCTCCGATGTTGAACGACAAGAGTAAAGAAAAGGGAAGAAACCTAGTGCCTTACTTGTGCCCCCGTGTGTCAACCAACACACAGGCCTAAGAGGAAGTTCATCTCCTCTTCTATCTCCTCGTTGGAAGCTGCCACAGATGCATGGTTACTAGAGGCGGTGTATGTATATTCCTAATTTTGAAGTATAGCAAGCATGCAGCACAGCTATTTTGAAATGCATTGCCAGCACGTACATTATGACCGACTTGCTTGTACCAAAATTAAAAGCCTTGACATGGATGTAGTTGTTCGAATATATTAAAACCTCGATACACAAGAGACTTGACCTTAGATGCATAAGTACGTGTTAATCCAATGCTCTCTTGTTACATAAGGACTTTGAGTTGGAATAGTGTTACAAAAACAATTTTAAAATAGCGAAATCGTGAAGCGAGACGTTTTGTCGTTGTCTTACCTTACAAAAGTCTTGAGACGAAAAAGACGAAGCATTTTATGTATTTTATTTTTAAAATAAAAATAAATAAAGAATCACTAAAAAATAGTTAATACATTTAAAATTAAAATTAAGTAGCTACATCACAAAGATAATGTTTAAGATTCTTAATGACAAATGCACAACAACATAAAATCATTCACTCATGATCTAAAAATAAATAAAAGAAGTCAAACACCGTTATTTTTATCTTTAAAATTCAACAAAACAATTTAGTTTTAGGGTGAAGAAAAAAGCCACACACGCAAATAGTGACACCTCGCGACATTTTTGAGTGCGTCAAAGCACAAAAAGGAGTCTTGAGGCGAAAATGCATGTTTTTACCTAGTCTTTTGTGACAAAAGTCTTTCAAGAAGAACCTTGAGACGAAATGAAAAAGGTACACTACGTCTTAAGCTGTGGCTCAAGGCACACTATTTTAAACATAGTACAAAAATAGCAAATGCTAACGAATTGCAGCTTCTGGAAATAATTGTCCCCGACTATTTAGATCGATTTGTTGACAGACAAATCAAACCCACATTACTTGACACCTAAATTAGGTAGGGAAGAAACTCGAATTTCGCAGTCTCATTCACTTAGCAAAAGCTAATTTGGCCTTCGATGTGGTCTAAAACCAGCTCTATAGACCAAGACTTCTTTATATTTCCAATTTTCCAACGGAATGCATGCCCTAAAGGACACAAAAATCAAAGGCAAACCATTCACCGCTAATTTCAACACACCGTAATCCTTAGTTAAGCATATAAATACTTTCGAATTCATGAACCATGCAAATCTTGAAGAGAGTAATACCAGCTGCCTATACGTAATGTCATCTTATAATTTCTGGAATGGATACCATACAAGTAAACAAAGACACAAAAATAAGAAGCAACTAATTTGGGGAACTTTGAACACAAAGCCCTACTAAATGAATAGCACCATGATTATTTGGATGCCCTAAAACAGTACAAAGACAAACCATTCGAAGATACTATGATGTTTGAACATAAACCACTCGATTAATTCCAACTGAATTAGTAGTGAGTGCAAAAAGTAAAGAGCGAGTTTGAAACCAAAAAAGCTTCCCAACCATTTGGAATAGAGGGAGAAAATGTTTGTACAAATATTTTCTCCAGTAAAAAGGAAGAAGCAAGACAACCCATATTGTCTGGCTCGATTTCAACTAGTCTACAATGTTCTTCAGCTAACTTTATTAATGTGATTAAAAAAAGAGAGTTTAATTTGTTCCAAACACTTCATGTTGAATGATCAATTGTGCAAGATCGAGAATTGTCTCTTGTTTATTACGTACAACGCAAAGAACAAAAACATATCATCGTTTGTCTGTTTTTTTTCAGATGAAATCTTCATGTAAGCTTTGGCAGATGCTAGAACTTGGACTATATTCTATTTTTCTCTAGTGTAAGCCAATGCCCACCAAGCTAGGAAGTCCATTGTGGCATTCATGGATCTCCCGGCCGACAAAGAAGCACTACCTGCGATACCAGCAGAATATTCCGATGTGGAAACAAAACATAACGAACATGTAAATTAAGGTGGCGGGACAAAGTTTTGATGAGAATCAAAGCAAGGCAGTGGCATGATGCAAAGCTAAAGTTGAAGACTTGAATAATTGGACATGATGAATTTACACAGTTTTCACATGGAGTTTGTCTTTGGTCGGTCTCAGCTGTCGCTCTCTCCGTCACTTCTTCTTAGCGTTATATATATATATGCCGCTGCTTTGTTTCATCCCCACGTAAAGTGCTTAACTTGATTACCAATAATTCTTTAAAAAAACTTAGTAAGGAAGAGTAATTTACTTGGGATGAAGGTGAAACCCTTCAAGTTCTTGATTGCATGTGGAAGGCTCTTTCATGATATTGAACTTTTTTTGAGAGAAATTATACCATGCATATAATTATTTACAGTTCATTGTGGAATGCTCTTTCTATTCTTCACATTGAAGATATTGAGCTTTTTATTTCTAGCTTTTAGGGGTAATTATAAACACATTCTGAATGTATGCATACAATTATTGTAAAGTTGTAAAATAGGTCCTCAAAATGATATATAACATAGAAGAGTCCTCAAGTTGTAAATGTGTCTTTAAAGTGATTCATTATAGTTGTAATAGAGTTGATACATGAGAAATATATTAACACTTGATATCCATACTCTCTTTTTACACTATTCTCTTTGATTGTTTGTTGTGTCTTAAAATTTTAGGTTTAAGATTGATCCGTTAGAAACTCGATCATATAGTAGTTACGTACAAATGCACCCCCTTTAGCTATAATCAAGTGGATAGCACTAAGCAATCCCACAATTCAAGTTCATAGTTTTATTCTCAACAGATAAAACTACACAACTTCATGCCAAGTTAGTAGATCGACCATATGGATGAACTATATCCATACATTTACGTCTAATGAGGGATCAATGTTGCCTAACTCCCATTTCCATTCTTATGAAAAATCATTTTCAATGATCGATATGAAGATGATAATGAAGAATGGTGGGAAGGGAACCGACCCTGAATAATTGAATAAAGTCGCAGCTATGAATCACATCATAATACCAAACAAAATAAAACCAATCAGAAATATCACCAAGTTGATGCATTTGTCCATCTTTGAGATTCATTATTTGCCAGTAAAATCTCTTAGGATAAGGCATTCTACTCCAACCATTGACATATGGGGGAAAAGTGCAATCGGTTGGAGAAATTTGACCTATATATATATATATATATATATATATATATATATAATTTTGTTGTCAAACATATATATGGCAACCCATATTTCGAAGAGAACAATACCTACAAATTTATGTTATCCTTACTCTAGTGGGAAATGTCAGCTAATTTCATATCATTGCATAAGAAAATGAGTTCATATCTATGATATCATATAGTATCCGAGACACAAGCATATAAGATTATAGGAGCAAACAGAATTTATCACAACCAAATGTATAAACACATTCTTCAGTATTAATTATATAAACTTATCTATATGAGATATTGACATACCTTCTTGGTTGATGTCTATGTTTTCTAGCTGATCCATTAGACTGTCAACGTCTTGAACAAGTCTTACTTTGACTTTTGTCTTTTCCTCTCTGCTAAGCTTAGACACCATAGATGGGATGACTCATATGTTTTGTTGTAGAGAGAGTAGGAACTAAAGTACCTTTATTTATAGTGTTACATGATAACAAGAGATCTCCCACAAAGATACTTCGTGATCCCTAAGTAAACTCCTATAAACTTGTCCTAATACATTACCAACACAATATATTTGTTGCTAATGGATTCTCTTACCATATATGGATAGATATACATAAATCATATTAAACAAGGTTAAGTAATAACATAAGCTCCTATTAAGTCGAAACATGTTCCAATTAATATTTACATAATTATGATCGGTTCACATATAAGAGCAAGTGCAGCGGAGGAGGCAAGACCATGGTCTGGACTAGTAAAAAACCAAAATTGCGATGCATTATTGTTTGTTGCCCCACTAAAAAGTTGGTCGGCAAAGCCTACAAGCAAGTCTTGCCTCTTCATCTAGTCGACCATTATATGAAGAAAATGACATAACAACTCTTATTTTGTGTATTGTGTTTGCCTCTTCATCTTCTTTTCGTAGTTTTGTGAAAGAAATTCTTCCGATTAAAACCCAGATGCAAATTCCATCCATATTGATCAAAGCCAAAAACAATCTCAATTAATCAAAGCTACAAGTTGTCAACACACGATGCACAAAGTTTACCTTCAAAGATAGAAAATTATGTATAAAATTCCAATCAGTGAAAGAAAACCATAAAAGAGTTTCTGGGTTATGTGAGTTTGGTTTCCTTTTACCCTTTCGATTTTCCTTTGTTTCCATATTAGCATAGTATGCTCTCCAAACATATATCCTCCTTCCCTCATCATAATTAAACACTTTTATTCGTTCTATGCTTCATATGAGAATTTACAGAAGAAGAGGGGATATGGGTTTATGAGAAATTTCTTCTAAGTGACCAGTTTCTAGACCAATTTCAAAGATTAGGTCTGCATCTCCTAACAATCATTCAAGACCAAAAACAAGGTTGAGGTCTGCTTCACAAGAGAAAAGAGTGGAAGAAGACAAAAACATAGAAGAACAAAATGAGGGCAAATCTGAGAAGAAACAAATAAAAATTTAGATGATGATCGACAACTTAAGTCTTGCCCTTTTATGGGTGAATGAGAATAATAAAAAAGGCCGGCAAAATTAGCAAATAGAGGAAAAACTTATCTTTTTGCCTTTACCATTTGCGGGTGCATTTGCTCTAATGATTCTTACAAAGCAATCCAATTCCTAACATATGCCATGCATTTTTAAGTCTAATAGGAATTCTTAAAGAGAGTGACTATCAATACCATAATGCCGATAATATGTTTTGTATTTTCAACAAGGTGAGATCTAATACAGTACAAGGTAGGTTTTTGCGATGATGTAGCAAACTAATTAAAACTCGATCGCGCAATGTCACAGTCCATCTCTTGGCTCCTTAATGTGTAACCCAAACTAAAATTAATCAGTAGATCGATTCCCCTAAATAAAACTCACAAAATGTAGCATTATACAACTAGTTAGCAAGCTCCGGTACAAAGAAAACCAAATCTAGGGTTTGGCAAATCATTTGAGTCGTAATAGTCAAAACTATTACAATTGGTTTATCAATCCAAGATGGTTCAAAACAACCATTCACCGCATCTATCACAAAGTTGGTTGTAGTTGGTAAAGCCTTTCCTCGTTGCTTTGTTTAAGGTCTCTGTTAAAGCCACATCCAACAATTTGGACTAAACCTCTTCTAGGTTGCAAAAACTGGTTCTGCGTTGACGTCTCGAATTATAAAACCACAAGCTGTAGAATTACTTATGCGAGTCCATCAAATTTAATTAACATGTGAGTATTGAGAATACACCCGAGTAACTTTTATGTAAATTGAGTTTGATCCGATGGTTAAAATTACTCTAAAAGCAATGTCATGTCTAGTTTTCCAGATCTGTCAGCATTTAAACCATAATTATTATTTATTAATTAGTAACTAGATTTCATAAATGGAATGTTCGGATTCCTGTCCCTAAAATTCCACGTCTCCGTCAACTCACGTGCGCTGGACTGTCTTCCTCCTCTCATCATATACAAGCCAGCGCTCTACATTTGTTTCATCGTTGGCCCTCGTTTCACAGTCGGCAGTTTTTAGACAAATCACCGTAAAATTCTCCATAAACCAACTCAGCCTCAGCCGTCCGATCTCCCTATTCTGTTGTTTTCCCAACCCATTAAACCTCAGGACTCGCTTCTCTACCTGTTTCTGTCCTCGTCTCTATTTTTGTTGCATTCTCGTCACCGCCTGAATTGACTGCCCGTTGAAATTTTCCGGCCAGTTTCTTGGTCGGGTAAGTTTACCTTTTCTTACATTGTTTCCCGACATTACAGTTGTTGTCGTTTAGGTTGTCTTTGGTGGATGTGCTAGTTCTGGTCGTTTAAGGTTTTTTTAGAGAAAGTGTTGGTTTTTTGGTGAATTTTTGCGGGGTTTGATTTGATCTGGGTTTTGGTTTGATGTGATTCTTATTGGGTTTGTGATGCTTTTGTTGTGAGCTTTGGCAGCTGGGAAATTGGAGACAAGAGAAGAGAGAAGAAATTGAAATGGGCTCTGTTTGAATGTTTGATTTGAGCGCCTGAATTTGTTTGTTTGATCGTTTTGATTTGACAATCTAGATATTTTGTATGTGGAGATTCAAAAGATTCCAGCTTCTTTTATTATCCCTTCTTCTTTGCCAAAAGTTAAGAAATTTGTATCTGCTGTTTTGTTTTTTTTTGAAATGTTGGATGGCCATTTTAATTGAGTTCTTGAGCAGATTGCATAAAATCTGTTACTTTTTATTAGAGCTATGAATTATTTAAGTGTGTGCTTGTCTATTAAGTATATGAGCATGATGCTTTTGGGTTTCTGGATGCAAGGTTGAAATGGTTTTGATTTGTAGCAAGTGCGAAGCTTTAGTTCAGATTTTCTGGTATCTTCTTCACTAAATTGTTGTTTTTGTTTTGATTTGGGTACACAGGAAGCCTAAGACCTGGGGAGGGGAGGGCTTAGCTGGCCTTGGGTTCTGAGTAAATGTTCTAAATGGGGTGCTTTAATTCTAAAGCGAAGCGGAGGCAGTTTCGAGGACACGAGGATCCTGTCTCCCTCGCCTCACAAACAGCATGTAAGATTTTTACTGTTACTATTCTGCTCATGGTTTGTGCGATATGGTCATGGTGTTCTAAACATTTTATTTTTGTTGCACGATAACCAGATATATTGACACCCTTAGTATCTTGCGATTTTGGATATGGTTCTCTCCCATCCAATCAACATTGATTCAAATCTCTTGGATAACAATGAAGGCCCAAAAGAGTAGAGAATTATGATCAAGCTTTTAGTTTCTTATATTTAAATCAATCTTGGATGGGTGATAGGCTCAACTTTGGCCTCAAAGTGTAATCTAGGCATTTGACTACAGTTGTTTGAAAGGTTGAAAGACAGTAATTGTGCCCATCTGGTAGCTTAAACTCTTGGTTAGGGCAATCAACACTATCTAAAAAGCTTTGTTCTTCTCATTTATATATTTATCTTTCTTACTGTAAATTTTAGTATGTGAAACTGCTCATTTCATCTACCTCGCACTCATCCTCATACTGTTTCTAATGGTTTTGTCTTGTGTGTCAATTGCCCAGTTACTGTTAGTGAAGTTGAAGCACTCTTTGAGCTTTATAAGAGTATCAGCAGTTCTGTGATTGATGATGGGTTGATAAACAAGGTACGCTTGGTACTCACTTACAAAACTTTACATTCTGTTTCAAAAATAACTCACACACACATATGTTGATACTGCTATGTTTACATTTGTGCATGTAAATGTTAAGTAAGTATCATTAGAAAATATGAATTGGAGTGATCCTGTTGAATATGCAGGAAGAGTTCCAGTTAGCCATATTCAAGAATAGAAAGAAGGAAAATCTGTTTGCAAATCGGGTATGTAATTTATCTTATTTTTATTTTTTATTCTTTTATACTGTAGTACTAGAGTGCACACTGGTATGTAGAAATAAAAAAATAAGAAAAATTACCCATAACGTGTTCAGATTGAATTTCTTGTTATTTTTTGAAGTGTTTCTTTTGGGTAAAATTTTGATTTTTGTTTTTGAACTGACTCGACATGTAGATATTTGATCTGTTTGATGTGAAGAAGAAGGGTGTCATTGATTTCAGTGACTTCGTTAGATCACTGACTGTCTTCCATCCCAATGCTCCTCAAGAAGATAAGATTGATTGTAAGTTAAAGGGATACATAATGAGAGTAGTTTTTAGTGTCCCACCATTATTATGCTGTAACATTTCTTTAACGGTTCCTATCATTTTGCAGTTGCATTTAAGCTCTATGATTTGGATAGCACGGGCTTTATTGAGCGCGAAGAGGTATTTCATGGTCATCTCTTTTCCTCCCCCTTTTCTTTTCTCCTCTGTCTACTTAATAGGATTATGGCCAGATGGTATAGCGTATGTAAAGCCTATTAGGGGTGGTCAACCATTATGTCCTCGCTGGAGTGTGATTTTAACTTTAACAGTTTCTTTCATGAACTTGGCATAAGTGGCATGTCTCACAGAAAATTTAGTTTTATGTGGTGAATCTTATATAAGATTTAAAGAGTGATCAAACCATTATGCTATCATGTTTTGATGATTCGCATTTGTAAATTTTATACTTCACCCTATGCATAGCTCTCTTCAGGCGATTGACCAAATGATTTTTTTTTGAAATTGACCAAATGAAACTATAGTTGGTCTGAAATCGCAAGAAAAAGACTTTGTATATCAAATTTTCCTAGCAATTTTATAATATACATTTTGTACTCGTTGAGATTACAAACATAATTCTCTTAGGCCAAAAGACAATACTGTTGGAAATTGAAGCAGAAGAAAATTGCAGCCCAATTAATCAATTTCAACCCCCCACCCACCCACCCACCCACACACAACACACACAATCATTGTTCTCTAGACTCTGTAAGCATAGATATGGTCTTAGATATTGTGTTCTGTTAGGCCTTTTGGGAGGTTGTCACCTATTGTAATGAAGTTCTCTCGTATTGGAAATATTACATCTCCTTGCTAATCCCTTTTTCTGTATATCTTATTGGATGCTTATGAATGTAGGAGGTAGTCTGTGTATATTTCATTAGGTGTTTGCGGTTTATGTTTCATAACTGCTTCACTAATCGCTAGGGCGGCACCTATTGTGATGAAGCTCTCTCATATTGGAAATGTTGCATCTCCTTGCTAATCCTTTTTTTTGTGTTTGAATTTGACAGGTCAAACAAATGTTAATTGCACTTCTTTGCGAATCTGAAATGAAACTGGCAGATGATACCATCGAGCTAATTCTTGATAAGGTGAGTTGTCATTATTATTGTGCTCAGCATCTGAGGTATAAACATGTGCACATTTGTCTTGTGAAAGTCGTTGAAGTGCTCCATTGAAACTGTGTGTGTGTGTGTGTGTGTGTGTGTGTGTGTTTTAACCTCATTGGGATGAACAAAAAAGATACTTTTTCACTACTGGTTTGCTAGTGAAATTAGGTGATGTACAATTTGAATGTTTCATCATCTTTTTAACTGTTTATGTGCTTACATTTAACATCTTATATTAATAAGAGATCTAAGTCTCAATTTTGTGGACAGACTTTCACTGAAGCTGATGCAAACCAAGATGGGAAAATAGACTTATCTGAGTGGAACAACTTTGTTTCAAAGAATCCTTCATTGTTAAAGATCATGACCCTCCCTTACCTTAGGTATGAGAGTTGCTTTTTCTTTAATATTCTCAAAATTAATTTTCAGTGTTTGAAATTCTCATGCTCCATGTATATGAATTGATTGCAGGGATATTACCACCACATTTCCAAGTTTTGTATTCCATTCTGAGGTTGATGAGATTGCTACATGAGAGACAATAGCTTAGATTATGCAGAGGTTTGTCATAGAAAAAAAAGGAAAGAAAAGAAAAGAAATTTTAGGTATTTAACACTGGTGCATGAGGAAGGAGCTTGATGAAGAAAGTTGCTGAAGTTGTAGTAGCTCTCTTTGGTTGATTAGAGTCCAGATGATGGAAATTTGATCAGTTTTCCTGGTTGCCTATTTTCTTGTTTTTTTTTTCTTTTCTTATGGGTGCCAATACGATTTTCTTTGCTATACGATCTGAAAATTCTCTGGGGTATTCACCACCATAAGCGGCGATCTTTAATTGGCAAACACACCACCTTTTTGTATGTCCTGTTCGCAAAGAATGGAGGGGTGGATGTCAAAAACTCAAAATGAGTAGGGAATGACTTTTTCTCCTTCCAAACTCGGCAAAACACCAGCATTTGGTCGTGTTGCATCTTCCGCAAAACCACATTTTTTAAAAACTTGTTTGGGGAGCTGCATTTCAACACAATATTCCCTACAATTTCCAACTACTGTAAATGTCATTGAAGTAACACATCCATTAGTGGCAGCTCCTTGTAATGTAAAATAGTAAGAGAGAATCTCTAAAGGATCATGGCACAGGCTCATGAAGATTCATGTAGTTCTAGGTGAGGATATGGTAGTCATTAGCCAGAAAATAAGTTACGGATCGAAGAGAAACAATATATGCAGTTGCAATAAGAACTAACTGTACCCAAAACTTGAGGAGCTTCTCTCTCTCAAATCGTTCCGGTATGATACTCCAACTGCGAAATTGATAAAGAGAAAATTTAAGGCAGTAAGGTGAGGAAAAAAAAAGAAAAACAAAAAGGCTGCATCATACACAACGAGGAAGAATAAAGAGTGCCAACCTCACGACTTGTCTTTAACTCCACGTAAAATCTCCTTCCATCATCAGTTGAATCACAGCAATCCATTTCAGCACCCATCAGAATACGATGAGCCCCTAATTTGGTTTTAATTACTGAACAGCATTCAATATTGGCATCGACATGATGTATTAACTCTCCATCTCCCCTTCCTGGATCTTCAGTGGCAAGACTCTCAAAACAGTATCCCCAGTAACACCTAAATTGAATAGACGAGATTGAATAAAACACACCTGAAACTGAGAATTAAGGAAAGATATATCTACACATATCTAGGATCGTTGGAGCAGTTCAAAGTAATGACTAAGTGCTAAGGTATTCATAACATTGAAAATTCACCATTTCCCCATTTGAATCATTAATTTGATGAAGTGCTTATATCCCAACATTACTATCATAGATCTTATGAAATCACTTCTGCACCAATCATTCCAGATCTATGTAAATTCCAGCAAGAAAAGTAATGCTAGTAGACTTCCACATTACTTATCATACTTCCCCTTCTTATATTGGAAAACTCAATAATAGTTGGCTAAGTACCATCTTTCAGACACTAATTTAGTTGAAAGGTTTCAAAGCAATTCATATAGTATAACTTTCTATCTTGGGCAGTAGAGCCGTTACTAAACCAAAAAGCAATATCAGTTACTCCAAGGACATAATCATCATCATACTGGAAAGACAAAATAAACTTCAAAAAGACTCCGAAATTCCAGTACCTTCGACGATCCATCTCATTTTGTGGCCTTTCGGGAAGTTTATGTACATCAAGATAGACAGCCCCATTCCTTTTATGAACTCCCATTTCCCAAGGCTCATTCCGTATATAAGCAGTGGCTAATATCTAAAAGAAAACAGATAATCATTTGAAATGGAACAACAAAACCTATTTATCACACTGACAAAGCATCCAATTATAATTAGTGAATGTCGGTGTTCTACATCATCCAGAATTTACTTGATGGATGCCTTATCCTTCAGTCAGTATCAATCTGATTCTTAGTTTCTTATCCACCATAAGTATGCATAAGGACAATTAATTTTTTTCAGTAACTTTTAGTCCCTTTAAAGCAATCAGTGATCTGGTCATAAACTGCTTTTTTGCATTACACGGATGAGTGATGACACCATCTGATCCAAGATTATTATGCATCAACAAATCTAATCATAATTCATCCTAACAAACAAAAGTAATTATCTTGAGAGGAAAATAATACTCAAAGGGGATAGCAGATACCTTATTAAGGTTGTTACGAATAGTCTGTCAAAAGAGAAGTGGAATAATTTTTAGTTAATAACCTACACGAGAACTATATCAATCGGGAACCTTAATGAGTAATTAGTTCTCACCACAAAATGAATATTATGAAGTGGAATATTCTTGTCTCTGATGCAGGCAAGAAGGTCACCAAAACCTTGAGAGCCCAAATCTGTAAAAGAGTGGAAAAGAACGAGAAAAAGAAAAGAATCATAATGCTGTACAGATTGTGTATTAATTTACTATAACTGAAGTATACTTTATTATCTCGAATTACTGCATTTATACGAGTGATACACAAATGACGAAAATCTCTCTTTTGTCTACCCCTGCCTAAGGATCATCCTTCGTATGCATAAAACTGGATAATATTTAAACTCAACATAGAAATCCCCAATTAAATAGTTCATCATCAACTAGATACTAGATAGTTGAACTAATTTAAAGAAAAAACACACCGTTCTTTGCTGTGAAAGTATCAAAGCCTTGATTAAGATCGGCTCCAATGTCTTCAGTAATAAGCCGCTTGAAAAGCCTCTGATAATGTAGGTGAAACAACAGTAAGAATATATTAGTAATTAGCGGGTGCTACAGATAGAAATACCCATCTATTAGTAATCAGCGGGTGCTACAGATAGAAATACCCATCCAAAAACCAAGGTGTAGAAAGCTTACCAAGCTGCTCTCATCAAAGATGACATCTCCACCTTCTACCCGACTATAACAAGCAAGTTCACACGGCTATGGAGAAGATTACCAGATTAGAAAGGCAGCATCCACCAGCAACTCCACAAGAATAGAAGTTGTGGGTTGAATGACTGATCAATAAGTAATGGCCACATGAACATAAAAATTCACCATTTGATACAGACAAGTCCACCTAACACTATCACCATTTGATCAATAAGTAACTAATATGGACTGATGAGTTGGTGTAAAAAGAAGGAAAAAAAGGTTCACAGTTGGAATTTCGCTGCCCAATTTATAATTGGTTTTTTAGCTAATCGGTTACCTTAATTTTCCTCGACCTCGGAGAGGCTACCGGCATCGGAGGACCTCTGCTTCCCTCGTTCCCTGCAATCCACCATCACAGAAATGGATGGTGGATTGTAGTGTTCATCTACTTCACTCTAAAATAGGACCTCTACTTTCCTCTTTCCCTCGAAATTAATTGCCACACTCTAGGATAAAAATCATAAAACATGAACACTACATGGTTATTGTCTGTTCTCTGATCGTATTTTAGAGTTTTTTCTTGACTTTTTCCACTGTGAGGTAACTGTATTAGGAGGAATGGAAATAGCTACATTATTGCATTTATGTTAGGAAAAGTAAAGTAGATGGTGATGAGAATCTATGGCTAATACTGTCTGGGTTTAAGTTCCTTTTGCTCTGGTTTTTATCTGTTTACCTGTCTTGGCAAACTATCTATTGCCTTAGCTTGCCACCTATATGAGTCATGAGTGAGACTGATGGCACTTGCAAACTTACATCGACCACCATTTTTCTTCTGATACATATATAATTTGAAGAAAACTAAGTTGAGTGGTACAGAAAGGAGAAATAACCTATGTGCGTTACTGATGAAACTTTAACATAGTCTCTGAATGATTTTTTCCCATGCTCTTTGTTTCTTGCATGATTCTTAATACCCTGATGATTTTAGATATTTTGCTTGTTTCTTACATTTGTAATTTTTCATTTTCTGTCAATAGATGCAGGTGGATCCTCCTAATGTGGCCAGTGGTCCTGAAACCGCAGACCATCTGGATTCGCCAAATGGTGCACAAGCAACCACAGCAGGGCAGAGTGAGCAAGCAACGGTATCCGTAGAAGAGTTGCGAGATCTGATGGACCAGTTCACCTTCATCATGCATGAGAAATTTCTATTGGGAGAAGATCACGAGTACCTGGATTACTCAAAGATAGACAATGACGAGACATTGGATGATCACTGGCAGAGAGAAGCTAACGATGACGCTGAAGAGAAGTACTTTGATGAGGATTAACAAAAGTCGAAGCGTGATTATGGTTTTCTCTAGTTCATAACCTAGTGCTCGAGCTGTACATTATATGTAACCGCCTGTCTGTTTTCTGGGTTTGCCAACTTGATCTTCCTTTGAGTATTTGATTCTGTTATTCTCCTGGACAATTGTCACTTGAATTATCCAGATGAAAGATACTTGAGAGCCAAGACATATTGTCCCATTGTTTTCATACAGTGTTCCATCTCTAAGAGAATCTTACAGTAAGAGTGAAAGTTGCTTAAAGAATTAGTAGTGGATTAAAAGCTAACCTGGATATTATGCGTTTATGAACTACTGAACAAGTATGTCGGACTGCATATCCAAGATGAATTCTGACGACTCTAGGTCGCGGGGTTCAGGCTCTTTGTCCCACTCGTATGTATCCTTGTTTTTTATATCGGCCTCACTTAGTGCATTTGTTTCGTCTATCGACCTCACTGCATTAGTCTGTTCACTCTGTTGTCTCCCACCAGCTGCACTGAGCTTGTTTACTGCTACCGAAAGTTGGTTCCCAAAACGCACAGCAGCATATGCCTCCATTCCCCTCTCGTTTTCAGCACGTGACAAAAGACACTCTCACCCACCTTGGAGAGGGTCAGAAGAGAGAGACGGGAATGTCAGCTCAATTTCTTCCCCGATTCCGGTGGTCCATCGCATTCCCCAATTTCCTTATTTAATTTCAAATAATTAATTTCAGAGCTTCCAAAACAAATCTTAGTTGGTATTTTTGTTAACTAGGTTTTAATGAATCAGATTAGAACCATAAACAGCGAAAATATCTCTGGCGACACCTGGGCCCCCACCTGACGATCACCCCAACCTTCCTCCACTACCCGCCACGTGTCCCTCCCCGTAGAGAATCTCAAAACGACCGCACGCTAGATCTCCACCCTCCCGAAACTCATTGTCGTTCGCGGCAACCGCATCCGAAATGACCATCCTACCCCTCCGTCTATAACTACAAGGCTCCGATCTAAACTCCGAGCCCCAAATATCACCGACGACGACGACGACGATGAAGAAGCTGGTATGAGCTAGCCGATCCGAAGCAACGAAGCCCTTTTCTCCTGGGCTTTTGTTATTCCGATTCCGATTTGAGCATGTTGGGGTGAGAATCGGAGAAGAAGAAGATGTATAGGCAGCGAGGTTCGGGAGGGTCGAAGATGGCGGGGGTTGATCGGAAGCGGATCAACGAGGCGTTGGATAAGCAGCTGGAGCGATCGTCGCCGTCGACGTCTAGGTCGGCGATCAACGGCGGCAAGGAGAACAGTAGTAGTAACAAGCCTCTTATTATGGGGGGTAAGAATCTGATCATAGAGATGCATCTCTATCCAAAACCAATATCTCTCATGGTTTGACCTTTTTTCTTTCTTCAGATTCACTTTCTTTCGATTCCGGTTTTAAATTTTAATATTTAAAAAATTAAATATTGTTCCCTCTAGATGAAAAAAAATTATTGTTCTTCAAGTTCCAAGCATGTTTGTTGTAAACAAGAGCAGTGTCTATTAAAATGGAGGGTAACTTGTTGAACTTCATTCTGTTACTGGTGGCTCTTTGCAAACTATTGTACTAAACAGCTTAAGATTAGTCTGATTTTTTATGTGCATTGTATTGCCTACTGATAGATATAGATTACTAGTAACTAATATTAATGCTGTATATTGTAGAGGAATCTGAAACAGATAGCGAAGAGTCAGATGTTAGTGGTTCAGATGGGGATGACACGTCTTGGATATCATGGTTTTGCAATTTGAGAGGAAATGAGTTTTTTTGTGAAGTTGATGATGATTATATACAAGATGATTTCAACCTCTGTGGGCTAAGCGGTCAAGTTCCCTATTATGATTATGCACTTGATTTGATCTTGGATGTTGAGTCATCTCATGGTAAGCTTATCTTCGGTGTAATCAGTATCAGTCTTTAAACATTATTGCATTTATAGCTCTAGTAACGTATGGTAGAACCTGTAGAACTAGGGAGATAGGTGGGGTGCCTCGTGCATCTACTTACCTGTACCCATAGCTGGCCTTAGTTAATTGGATGGAGGATGAATACCAACTTGAAGCTCTTTAAACAGCTTGTTTGAGGTTTCAGCTCAAGTTGAATCATTCAAGCCCTTTTAGTTGGAGCTGAGCCATTTACTTTTAGCTATAGCAATCGTGAATTTGTATGTTCAAAACGTTTTGGATACTAGCATTAGCATATATCTTGGGTGGGACTTGGTATTATAGCATACTTTTTAAGTCCATGTAGGATGACCAAATGTTAATCTCTCCCATTTGGTTTACCTTTCTGATGGATACTTTGGATTGTTTGATTTTTGCAGGTGATATGTTTACGGAAGAACAAAATGAATTAATTGAATCAGCAGCAGAGATGCTCTATGGGCTGATTCATGTACGGTATATTTTGACAAGCAAAGGCATGGCTGCCATGGTAAGTTGCTTTCCTTCATTGTCTATTTCACTGTTTCATGCTCTCAACTGTTACACCTAGAATTATGCTACTGTATGTGCAGCTAGATAAATACAAGAACTATGATTTCGGAAGATGCCCAAGAGTGTACTGCTGCGGACAACCCTGCCTCCCAGTTGGCCAATCAGACATCCCACGGTCAAGCACTGTAAAAATATACTGCCCCAAGTGTGAAGATATCTACTACCCTCGATCGAAGTATCAAGGTAGTATCCTTTGTATTTATAATTCTGGATTTGAAACTGCTGGCTGCATATAAGCAGCTAGTATGGCAAGATCCTGCTCACAAAATACTTTATATATTGCTGCATTTTTTTGTTATGGTCATCATCCATAGTTCTGTTATGCTAGGTGGCTAGAAGGTTTTCTACTTTTCCCCTTTTTTGTTTTGAGTTTTAACTTGGGACTGGGGTGCATTTTAGTTTATACTTGCACAACTAGCAGCGCTAAGTAGGCAAAATGGGATTGCACTAAGTTGCCCCCTTAATTATTGGTGATTGAGGGCACCAACCCTGGACTGAACCTACCATCATACAGTCTGATATGTAGGTTTTGTTGTTAATTGGATAACGATTGAAACTGTTCCATCATTCCTTTCTAATATATTTTATATGTAATTATCTTTTTAAATGGTAAATGAAAGATCTTGAACTTTTTGTAAAATTCATTTCATTGGCGCATGGATTTCTTGGTGATATTTAAAAGACTCGAGTACTTTCTCTGATTTAAAGCTTGATTTTATTCTATTGGTAAGCATCATCCGTTTTTTTCTTTCTTTAATAAAACCTTTGCAGTTGTTGCAGCAATATATTACTAAGACTACTGTAGTCATTTACAAATTTTTATATGCAAATTTGATTTTTGACTTTGTTAAGAGCATGAAACTTGATGCATACTTAGGTACTACCTTGCCTAACCAATCATGACATGTGCTTTTATGAGTATAACATAATGCTCCCTAGTTTTGCTAGCATTAATTCCTGAACTAAACTCTAATAGACATTGATGGAGCCTATTTCGGAAGTACATTTCCTCACCTGTTCTTGATGACATACGGGCACCTGAAGCCACAGAAGCCGTCACAGAGCTATGTTCCAAGAGTGTTCGGCTTCAAGCTTCACAAGCCATGATGCCAGAATTTCAAGCTTCACCTGGGGTCCATACAAGACTTCCTTCCCTCTGTCAGCAAGGCTCTTGAGATTTCAGGGCAGTGTTACTCGGATATAAACTTTTCCTTTCATGTGTTCTGGATCCACTATAAATCAATTTGCAGCCATTCCAAGGTTCATTTTCCATTTTTAGCTGCCTCTTGGTGAGCTTTTATAGAACTTGCCCGGTTGGTTTTAGTATTAATAATTACTTTCTAGCGGTACTTTTTTCTTCATAATCATGTTAGCTCAGCTGGGATTATTGGCACTTTGAGAATAGCCTCATCCCTATCTTACATTTTTCAGAATGTGTCCTGTAGTCCCTTAATATTCCTGTCCAAATTATATTAGTTTCATCGGCCGTGTCAGCTGTAGGTTGTATGCAGTTAATGTCGGAATATATTATATGATATACCATCTAATTATAAGACACCGTGTACACTACTGCATGCCACAATGCTACACGCCCATAATTTTCACGTCTTTTCTTTCATCTATCTGAGTTCAATGTCTACAACTCTACATGCCTTTATTTTCCAAGTCTTTTTTTTCATCTTTTGTAGTTCAAAATAGAGTTTGTTTATAAATTCTTGTATAGAAGCCAAATACAGAGTTAGAAATATGGTGAACTATCCATGTAGCATCAGTTTGGCAAACTTCACGGATGGTGTTGTAGGATGACCTTTCCGCTTTTCAACCCCTAGCTCAATGCCCATAGTAGCACCACTGGCAGTAGCCTCTCCAGCCCTCTGGCACACCTGCGCATGAGACTGCATTTGGTTTCCGGCCAATCTTACTGTAATATGGATTGAATGACCGTCGTGGTGTAGGTAATAAACAAAAATTCTTGTATGAACCAGAGTTCATATGAACCAATGATAAATTTTGTATTTTTATTTTTTTATATTTTCTTAGGATTAAACTTTTATTTTTATTTTTTATTTTTTGTTTGTTTATTTTGATTCGGTTGTGCCAAGAACTCGTCGTCTCTTCCAAAACTTGTAGGAGTTAGAAACTTGGTTAAAAGAGTGGGCGATGACCGGTCCATATGAAATACTGTTATTGGCTTCTTGCTCCCGTAATGAATCGAATGTGAGCAAATAACAGGATTGTTTAGCCGCAGGAGCGCCGTAACGAGACAAAATGACGGCAGCCGTCCGATCTTTAATGAATTGATCTTTGTCCGTTTAAGTCCGTTTAATCATGTCTGTTAGATCAATTCATTATAGATCAAACGGCTATCGTTGTTTCGCCCCTCACGGCGCTCCCGTGCCTGAGCAGTGTCGGAACAAATAATTCATTTCGAGTGATGATATCAACGTGCATCTTTTCCTTCCAAAATTTAGAGACGTATTGAAATCCGGTGGTCATATGTATTTCCGTTTCCGCTCATATAAAATGATCAAAATCTTTTAGGATTTTTTAGAGCAAATGATCGTTCACTATAAAAGCAGGAAAAAAATGTTTATTAGGTCAAAAAATGTTTTCATATATCCATTCCAATTTTTCGTGTTTCAATTACAATTATACTCTCAAATCATTAAATATCTATTCTCTCTCTTCTCTTCTCCCTGATTTGTCTTTCTCTCAAATCATTATCGCCGACATTTCACCCTCTCCTTCTCCGACGACCACGTCCTCACCTCCGCCTGTTGCACCGGCCTCCAACTCGCCCATCATAAAACCTTAGGCCAAGCTCACCACCCTGATCTGTTGAAGCACCACACTCTGATCAGATCTCTCTCTCTCTCATGGATTGCGATGCAATCTAATTCGAGTTGGCAACGGAGGAAGACGTCGACGATCTCCTTGGAGTCAAGTTTCCAAAGATCTTGAAGTGCGAGGATCGATGAACAAACATGCCTGGGTTAGATTTAAAAGAACCATGTCTAGGTGCTTGACGTCCTGATGGAGATTGAGGCTAGATGACAGTCGTGATTCATGAATGGTGCCAGCCTTAGGTACCCATAGAAAGTTTTCTGGTCTGTCCTTGACGCTTGGCATCAGGTTGGTGATTTGGTTATCCTTAGGAGCCTGAAAACAATGTTTTACCATTTTACTAGGGGTAGTAAATTTATTGCCCCTAGTAACCCGTTCTTACATGTCAAGTTTCTATTCATTTTGTTCATAAGAGTTGCGAAAAATGAAAATATAGATATTGTATAGTTTTTTACCGACCCTAATAAAATTTTACAAGATGCATTAAACTTACTGTTTGGAAATGAATATGTACACAAATTATGTATGTGTTTATTTTGTGAATAAATGTCGCGAAAATGAAAGTATAGATATTGTATTGTTATTTATTAACCCCATTTAAAGTTTAATAGGGGCAATAAATTTGACAGTTTGGATATCAAATATGTTATTGCAAACAATAACATGTTTATTGGGGTTAGTAATTCGTGTTACCGGACTCCGGCGATCAAATTCTTATGACTGGAGTGCGACGACCGGAGTTTGGTGGTCAGCCGGAGTTCTACCGGAATCTAGCGACCAGAGTTCTGCCAGAGATCGGTTGCTAGCCGAAGTCCCGTCAGAGTCTGGTGACCAGAGTCGATGAGGTTCTGGTTAACCCTTCTTTCTCTTTTATTTTTCATTTTCTCTCTCTAAGCAACTTTAAGAGGTGAGGGTAATATGGTATTAAAATAATATTAGTTTTTAAGATTGTTTTAAGATTTTAGAACTAGACATAAATTTTTTTTTGAAAAATTTAAATGATCAATTTAAAAAAAAATGTTGTAATTGGAAGTGGGTGTCAAATTTGGGTTTTCTCTCAAGTACAGAATGGTACGGAGGAGCCGCTGCTCACCAATCATTTTTATGGAGGCCTCCATTTTGGTTGGGAATAGCATTGATTCTAGGAATGGTGAAGGGCTCTGTGGTTGTAAGTTTTTTTGTTTAAATGTTTAGTTTTCGATTAGTGATAGTTGAATGGTGATTGTTGATCCAGTATGTTTGTTTTGTTGATGATCAGGGATAATTTACATTGTTTTGGTGGATCAATTTGATTTTTATAGCTTTGTTACTTATTCCGATTAGCCATTCTTTTTCTGTTTCTTTCGGTTATATTTACGTAGTGTGGGTGATTTAGTATAAGATGAAATGACAGAGAGGAAATGTCATGGTTCATAAAAAGTACTATAGAGCTCTTAGGAACTTGAAAATGAGCACTGATGTTTGAAAAAGTGAGAGTGAAGCTTCCAAGCTTGCAAAGCGACCATGTTGAGTTTTGGTCTGACTCAGCGGGTACATTTACTTGTCACTTATGGTATTATGTCTTCTTCTGGAGTTGTGGCTTTTCAGAGTCAAGTTCATGCTGAATGTTATTCTTGCATAGAACTTTAGCATATATTTGGTAATCTTGTGAATTAGGCAATGTCATGTTGGTTGCCTATTTCTTATTTGATTCTGGCTTCAAGCACTTGTGTTATTATTAACTGAGAAGCAACTGTAGTATAATCTCTATGTTATTAGTTTTAGTTCTATTATATGAGTTGCTAAGCCTTTAGTCCTAGCTGCCCTCTTTCATTTTTAAAGCGGACTCGTTGTCCGTCTCCTTTTTTGTCTCAATAAAAGCTGTGTTTCTTTAGAAAGAAGGATATATGTCACTGCCGATGTTGTCACTTTTGCACTTTCTTTTTAGATTTTGGTTGTGTTACGCTGAAATGAATGGTTGTGAATCGCTGGCCGATTTCATTTTCATTCTTATACGTCATACATGTATAATGTTGAACAATAGAACTGTTTTTGCTGAACCAGGAATGGTGATATCATGTTGCTGCATGCGAGAAATTTTTTTGAAGGTCAGAACTCAGAACCCTCTTACACCTACCATCACGGCGGAGGGAGTAGGAGACACTGTCTTGGTAAGTGTTCTGTGCGCACAGGGTACCACTGGATCCACAATCACAATACCTGTTCTTCTATTCCAAACTCAAGCGTATCACATGTCATCGACACTTATTGGTGGAAGAATTTATGAAATCTACACACTACCAAAAATAAAGCTCTTCTTATGGAAAGTAGTAGTTGGAGCTGTCCCTTCTTTGTTGAATCTGCATAAAAGGAAAATTGCCAGGTCTCCTTGCCGTCCAATCTGTGGTGCTCATGATGAGTCTATTGATCATGTTCTTCTTTGTGACTAGATGGCTCCGGTCTGGTTTGGTTCCCCACTTAGCCTCAGAATCGACAAGCAAAGTATTACTACTTTTGACGTATGGTTTAAGCAATCTATAAGCAATCAGACAGATCCTACTGATAAGAGGTGGTGTGGTACCTTGATAAGCTTCATCTGCTGGTCCATTTGGAAAGCTAGATGTAGTTTTATTTATCAGAATGTAACACTTTCCCCCAATGGTGTCTTATCCCAATGCACCGGTGCTGCTATAGAATTTGTGAAAGCCGCTATTTTTACTTGCTCGAAGGGTCCCATTGATGCAAGCCCCAAGTGGTTAGCCCCTGAGCAAGGAGTTGTGGCTATCAATTGTGATGCAGCTCGGAGAAGCCATACTGAAGGGGGTGTAGGAGTAGTGATTCGAAATCATCTTGGTGAGTTTATCGGAGGTGGAGCTGCGCCAAATTTCTCATCCTCTGCCGAAGCGGCTGAAGCTAAGGCTGTTCTTTTGGGATTGAATCTGGCGGCTGAGCTAGATATCAAATCGGTTCGGGTACAATCTGATTTGCATCTTATCACTGAACTGAATACAAAGGGGTCATGCAATAGGTGGTCAGTGGCTCAAATTGTAGAAGAAATTAAATGGAAGAACGAGTATTTTGATTACCTGGTTTGGAAATGGATTCCCAGGGGAGCCAATTTGGCGGCCCATGAAGCTGCACAGCTTGGAAGTTGGATGGTGGGTCTTAAGAGCATCTGCAGCGGTGCCCGTCTCCTCCCTCTGCTCGTGCTCTCGAGCGAGCAAAGATTGCTCGTGCAAGAACATTTTAGCTCGATCAACGAGCGGTCGCCGCTGCAAGGTCCGCCTCCCTCCTCTGCTCGTGCTATAGGGCCTCGCCGCTACATATGCTCTAACATATGGGTTAATCAACCACCATCATCTCTATAAATGGTCCTCTGAAATGATGGTTTACTTTGTCCTCATCTATTGTAGATTCGTTGGTGTCTTTTATGGTACCCTTTTTTGGAGCTATAGTTCTTCCTGATCTCTTTATGATTGAGTGGAAGAACTATGTTGTTTTATTTCGTTGTTTATGAGATTTTTTTAGTCTCTTGTTTGGGCTTGTCCCAGGTTTAATGAATATCATTTTTCACAAAAAAAGAGAGTAGGAGACATTGTAGGTCTTGTGACCCACTCATCCAAGTACAATTGTGTCTTCATTAGTGTCCTACTATAAAAATCACAAAAATGCTTACCATATATATAATATATATATATATGATGATAAAATTGAGAGTGAAAACATTTTTTCTTCATCTTTTTAAATGTGGTATGTTGTTTTCTATTATTAATTGTTATGAGGATATTTTGGTTCCATCAACACAAATTATTGATGAAAATTGAAGTGGTTCCGTTTATTCTTTAATTATTATTATAGCTATACAATAGTTTCATTTCTTAGTCAATTTAGTAATACTTTTAATTATAAATTATAACTTTTTAGTTTTGACCATTTTTTCTGACATTTTTAGTAATATAATTTGATGTCCAATACAAAATGAATTTGAAAAATTATTTCAATATATATATATATATATCACTACCAGAATAAACATTATAGCCGACGAAAAAAAACAGGCCGACGAAATTGTTTTTCGTCGGCTAAGGTCCACTTTAGCCGACGAAATAAAAAATTGTCAGCTAAGTTAATTTTTCGTCGGCTAAAGTGGATTTTTAGCCAACGAAATATTTTTTCGTCGGCTAAAATAATTTTTTCATCAGCTATAGTCTGTAAACTATAGCCGACGAAATTTTAAAGTTTAGCCGACGAAATATATAATTTCATCGGCTAAAAGTCCTTATATTTCCAGATCTAGACAGCAGCTCATTTGAAAAAAAAACGGGAGAAAAAGTTTGGGTGTTGGCGAAATTGTTGGGTGTCGTCGAAAGCTGTCCAAAATTAGTTTGTGACGCTATATATAGATACGTATATGTGTGTGTGTGTGTGTATATATTGTTTTTGATTGATTTAAGAGTTTTATTTGAGTTATATATATATATATATTGATTTTGAGTTTTAATTTGAGTGTGATTGAGTTAATCGATTTGAATTTGATAATATATATGAAGTTGTTGTTATTAATAAGTAGTATACACTACCAGAATAAGTATCATAGCCGACGAAAAAAAAATTTGTCGCCTAAGTGAAATTTTCGTCGGCTAAAGTGGACTTTTAGCCGACGAAATGTTGTGTCGTCGGCTAAAATAGTTTTTTTCGTCGGCTATAGTCTGTGAACTATAGCCGACGAAATTTTAAAACTTTAGCCGACGATATATATAATTTCGTCGGCTAAAAGTCTTTATATTTCCAGATCTGGCTAGTAGCTGATGTGAAAGAAAAAACAGGAGAAAAAGTTTTGGGGTTGGCGAAATTGTTGGGTGTTGTCGAAATCTGTCCGAAATTAGTTTGTGGCGCTATATATAGGTACGTATATGTGTATATATCTTGTTTTTGAGTTGATTTAAGAGTTTTATTTTCGTTATGCATTGATTTTGACTTTTAATTAGAGTTGATTATATTGTGTTTTGAGTGTGATTGAGTTGATCGATTTGGGTTTGATAATATATATGAAGTTGTTGTTATATATATATATATTAATTTGATTATATTAATTAGTAATTATTATATATATATGCATGTATATATATATTAATTAATTGTACGTTAACTGCAGAGATAATATAAATTGAATGAGTCGTAAATTTAATTAATTAACGTTTATACATATATATTATGTTATCTTCTCAGGATATGGATAAGAGTTGGATTTCGCTTCCAAAATGGGACAAAAGATATGCTAAAGGAGTTGTTAGTTTTATTGAATATGTCATGAATAATGCTAAAGGGAATACAATTTTCTATTGTCCGTGCACTAAATGTCAGTGTCGCAGCGATATGTATCGATTTCCAATTGACAAGGTTTGGCAGCACCTTAAATGTAATGGGTTTTGGGAGAAGTACACATGTTGGATATATCACGGTGAAACATCATCAAGGGGTCCGCATGATCATGGGCAATTTTCTGAGACGGGCAGTACATCCAACGATCCAACAACGGCCTTCATCAACGATATGTTTCCTTATGAGAGCGGTGTATGCTCTGAAGGACCGTATATGCCTGGGCCGGTGCAGCCCTTCCCTAGAGTTGTCAACACTACTGGTATTGACAGGTACAACAAACTACTTGCTTTCCAACAGACCCCTGTGTACCCCGGTTGTCAGAAAACGGTTCTTGAAAGTGTGATGGACGTTATGAAGATTAAAGTTGAGACAAAATCGACTGTGAAGGCTGTTGATGAGTATCTACAGTACACTGCTTCGATGCTGCCCCACGGTCATCGTCTTCCTACCACTCATCATAAGGTCCGATGTATACTGAAAGATCTTGGACTTTCCTACATCAAGATCCATGCATGCAGATATGATTGTGTTCTGTTCTAGGGTAAAGATCCAGAAGGGAATGACCTTGGTGACCTTGACACATGTCTAGTATGTCAGAGTGACAGGTATAAGTTGACTCCTACAGGCAATAGGAAACCTATGAAGGTACTTCGGTATTTCCCGTTGAGGGATAGGCTGGAACGGTTGTACATGTCATCACACACGGCCAAATCTATGAGATGGCACGCTGATAGGGAATTGCAAGGCGAAGATACCCTTATACACCCTGCTGATGGGGAGGCCTGGAAGCATATAGACAGGGAGTTTCCTCATTTTGCGTCAGAGGTCCGAAATGTGAGGCTGGGGCTCTCATCCGACGGGTTCAATCTTTTTGGCAACATGAGTCTTCAATACAGTGTATGGCCGGTGATTTTGGTACCATACAATCTTCCTCCATGGATGTGCATGAAGAAGGAATACAATATGTTGAGTTTGTTGATTCCGGGATCCGGTTATCCAGGGAAGTGTCTCGATGTGTATTTGAGACCCTTGATTGAAGAGCTTAAGTTTTTTTGGGACATTGGTCATCTCACTTATGATAAGTTCATGCACGAGATGTTCCAGATGCATGCTATGGTTGTTGGTACCATTAGTGATTTTCCTGCTCGTGGGATGTTGTCGGGCAACGTTGTTAGGGGATACAAGGCTTGTCCAGAGTGCCTAAGCGATGAGGGGAGCAGTAGTCATTGCAACAAGATATGTAGATTGGGTCACCGTTCTCTCCTTCCGTATGATCACGAATGGCGGTTCGATGACAAGGCATTTGATGAGACAGTAGAACTTGGTGTGCCTCCTAGAAGATGGACAGGGGAAGAAATTTTAGCAGTGCTTAATGAGTATGATTTTGGGCAGCTCAGCAATCATCCCAATATAGTGGCGGCAATACCTGACAGACCCGACAGGTATAAATTTTGGACACATAAGAGCATATTCTGGGAACTCCCATACTGGAGTAAGTTGTTGATCAGGCACTACCTAGATGTGATGCACATAGAAAAGAATGTGTGTGACAGTGTGGTGGGAACCGTGCTGAACTTGGAAAGACGAAAGACGGTCCGAAGGCACGCATTGATCTTAAAAAAATGGAGATACGAAGACATTTGTGGTTGAAAGAAGGGAAGAAAAAAATGCCTCAAGCTCCGTACACCGTGAAGCCTGAACAGAAGAACGTAATTTTCAGGTGGTTGAGTTCTGTGAAGTATCCTTCAGCCTACGCAGGAAATATAGCCCGGTGTGTAAACATTCGGGACAATAAAATGTACGGGTTAAAGAGTCATGACTGTCATATTCTGCTACAACGTCTCTTCCCTATTTTCATTCGACCGTTCCTTTCCCGTCAGGTGGTGGAGCCGTTAGTAGCGTTGTCAAGATTCTTCCAGAAGTTATGCACAAGGGAAGTGACAAAATCTGATCTTCGGGAAATGCAACAGGACTTTATTTATATCATGTGTAAATTTGAGAAAATATTTCCTCCAAATTTTTTTGACATCATGCCGCACCTGATGATCCATCTTCCCGAGCAATTGTTGCTTACCGGTCCAGTACACTATACTTGGATGTATCCTATGGAAAGGTATGTTTTTTACACCTAATGTTTTTATTGTACATGTTCATTGTATAATCGTAACATATGACAACAAATTTATTTATTTACAGACAACTTGAAGACTACAAAGCTTATGTGGCTAACAAATCCGCGCCTGAAGGATGTATAGCTGAAGCATATATTGCGCACGAGTGCGTCACCTACATGAAGTTGTATCTAGGAGCATTGAAGGAAACTCCACAAACCATACTGGTTGATGAACCGAAGTTTAACCTTTCCTGACGAGGAAGAAGATGTTGCGTATCAAGAACACAGTGCAATAGGTATTCCTGACTCCTCTACAATTCGCCTTAATAATTTTAAAGCGGGTCGTTCGGTTCGAATTCGTGATTTAGACGCTCGCCTTATTGATGTGGATCCAAATCAAGAAACAGACGATGACTCTTGTGATGTAGAAATGCATAGATTGCCAGAAATTAATTCTGACACCGAAGAAGACTCATCGGATAATTCTGATTACGAGCCTTCTTAGTTATTTGAATTTGTAATACAATTTGATGTGTTTTATATGGTACAAGCTCTACAATTCATAATGTATCTTAATGTTGGTTATATATGCAGGAAATTGTTATGGGTACGGTTAAACCAACTGTTTTTTTTTATCTATTTGACAGTTTTAGCCGACGAAATAAAACATATTTCGTCGGCTAAGAAGATTTTAGCCGACGAAATATGTCTTAGCCGACGAAATACGACATATTTCGTCGGCTAAGAATGTCTTAGCCGACGACATATGTTGTATTTCGTCGGCTAAGAATGTTTTAGCCGACGAAACCAACATATTTCGTCGGCTAAAACCTTTTTAGCCGACGAATACCCTAATTTTCCGTCGGCTAAACCCTAACCCCTAAACCCTATATTATAGCCGACGAATACCCTAATTATTCGTCGGCTAAAGTTAAATGAATAAAATAATAATTTATACCGCTAGTTGCGTCTCCTCGATATGAAACTATTTGTAGTTGAAGGTCCGGACAGAATACGTTATTTGGGCGGCCAAATCACCGTTTGTTTGTGTTTAGGGGTTTGACTAACGGGATTGACCGTGCGGATCGAGCCCTTAAGTTTGTCCGATGATGCTGAAAATTTACCCTCACACATGTTTCAACATAATGATGATATTTGACGGTCGGTTTTTCGTTTCACAAGATGGATTGTCACAATCAAAATATGCCTACTAATGTTGTATAACTAATTTACCAAGTGTTAAGTAAATGTTATGTTTTAAAAACAAACTATACGTAGATGCTTCAAACGAAAAAAAGTCGTGAGATAAGATATGACCGGAACGATGAAATATGTCTATGGTTGAAATTTCACGTAATTCCGATAAGTTTCGGTGCCAATACTTGCAGTCATTGCATTTTTCCTATTCGTTCACCATAGAGGATGCCCTATCTTCGACGGTTATTTTTCTTATAAATTTTATACCACTAGTTGCGTCTCCTCGATATGAAACTATTTGTAGTTGAAGGTCCGGACAGAATACGTAATTTAGGTGGCCAAATCACCGTTTGTTTGTGTTTAGGGGTTTGACTAACGGGATTGACCGTGCGGATCGAGCCCTTAAGTTTGTCCGATGATGCTGAAAATTTACCCTCACACATGTTTCAACATACTGATGATATCTGACGGTCGGTTTTTCGTTTCACAAGATGGATTGTCACAATCAAAATATGCCTACTAATGTTGTATAACTAATTTACCAAGTGTTAAGTAAATGTTCCGTTTTAAAAACAAACTATACGTAGATGCTTCAAACGAAAAAAAGTCGTGAGATAAGATATGACCGGAACGATGAAATATGTCTATGGTTGAAATTTCACGTAATTCTGATAAGTTTCGGTGCCAATACTTGCAGTCATTGCATTTTTCCTATTCGTTCACCATAGAGGACGCCCTATCTCCGACGGTTATTTTTCTTATAACTTTTATACCACTAGTTGCGTCTCCTCGATATGAAACTATTTGTAGTTGAAGGTCTGGACAGAATACGTAATTTAGGTGGCCAAATCACCGTTTGTTTGTGTTTAGGGGTTTGACTAACGGGATTGACCGTGTGGATCGAGCCCTTAAGTTTGTCCGATGATGCTGAAAATTTACCCTCACACATGTTTCAACATAATGATGATATCTGACGGTCGGTTTTTCGTTTCACAAGATGGATTATATAAATTGTACATGAAATTACTAAATAGTTATAAAATGTACTTTAGCCGATGAAATTACTAAACATTCGTAGTAATTTCGTCTGCTAAAAGTGGGACTATAGCCGACGAATTTTTTATTTCCTCGGCTATAATTCTTCCTATATATTCGAACCCAGCGACAGAACCTCATTTCGCAACAATCCAGAATTTTCGGCCGACGGTTTCTCTCCATCTCCTCTCGATTTCCTTCCGTTTTTTCGACGAATTCCGGCCTCCACTCCGCCTCTCCCATCTCCCAAACAAATAAGGTATGCTTTTTGGTTGTTTATATTGTATTATAGAACTAATTTCAATTGTTTTTTCAATATATTGAATTATATGATAATTAGGGTTTGTGATAATGTTGTGGTTGTACTTCTGTTGTGGTTGTGATAATGTTGAATTATATTGGGTGTATTTACTAAATATGGGTGTATTTAGTGATTTGGGTGATTTTGGGTGTATTTAGTGATTTGGGTGTATTTGGGTGTATTTGAGTGTATTTAGTGATTTTGGGTGTATTTAGTTATTTGGGTGAATTTGGGTGTATTTAGTGATTTTGGGTGAATTTGAGTGTATTTGGAAATTTTTAATATATTTGGGTATATTACAATATTAATTGGTATATTAAATTAATTTGTGATAATATTGTTCATTTTATATAATTTTGTATATTTAACAAAATTTTAATTATATTATTTAGGATGAAAGGACTATTTAGTAAATCAAAGAGTTCGAAGGGCCAAAGGGGTGAATCGTCTGAGGGAACTTCTAGCAACCCTTGGGGTTCGTTTCAGGGCCCAATGACGGCCCGACGGGCGTCTCTTCTAGAGCCGACACAGCGACAAGCCACACATTCCTCCAGGCAGCCGGATGCCCCTCTCGCCTCCAGGCAGCCTAGCGCCCCTCGCTCATCCAGCCAGCCGGACGCCCCTCGCTCCTCCAGGCAGCCTAGCGTACCTCGCTCCTCCAGGCAGCCTAGCGTCCCTCACTCCTCGAGGCAGCTGTGGCCTCCGACTCAGGCGGAGGTGTATGCACCACGTATGCCTGAGATACACAGGGCACCGGCACCGGGCCTTACTGTATCGGAGGGTGGGTCTTCCGGGGTACAGATGCCGCCGCCTCTTCTCTACCTTCCGCGCTTGATACCGGCAATACCTGCAGTCGATGACTCAGGGGCGCCGATTTATCCACTACCCCCGCAGGTGACCCCATCAGCGGTGTACCTGTTTGTGCCGTTTGATACAGATTTAATTTCTGCGAGGGTATCATCGTGGGCGACAGAGTCAGAGTCTGTCGCATCCGCCCCAACGCCCTCAGGTAATGATTATATAAGTAATTTGTTATGTTATAATGTTATAATAAAATTAATTTACTAATAATCAATTTATGATAGGCACCGTCGGAGCCAAGCCGACAAGGAAGAAGAGAGGTCCCGTCACAGGGAAAGCTCTCGAGAAGACAGTGAGTACCTCGGGAAGGATCGTCATTGATACTGACGGGGATGGGAACGTAGTATCGGGCGGCAAGACGAGGATGTACTCTGGCCGCGTGGGAGCGCTTATTAGGGATAAAGTCCCTATGTTGTGGTCAGACTGGGGCGAGGTCCCACAGGAGGTTAAGGAAATGGTCCACAACGCCATGTCGGTAAGTATAACAAAATTCACATTTAACATTATTTATTACATTGTAGATTTATGAACGCCTAAACTAATAAATGTTTTAATGCAGGTGTGGTTTGACGTTCCCCAGTACCTGAGGAACACCTGGGCGGACGTTGTGCATGGGGGAAGTTACGTTGCAAAGTTAAGGACAAAAGAAAATTATGTATAATTAATAATATTTATATTTTTTTGCCGTATTACAGGTACAAGGAGTGGAAGAACGAGTTACGGACCCACTGGACTTCGCATAGGAACGAACGTTCTGGCACCCCCCTTGAGTTCCAGTTCAGGGAATACGAGTGGCGTTGGCTTCTGATATCGGAATTCAACAACCCACATAAACAGGTAATTAAAAATAATTATTTATTATATTGAATTATATTTAATACGTTTTAAAATATTTTACTAATTTGATTCCTTTGTAGGCCGTTTCCCGGGTGAACGCTCAAAACCGGCAACGCAACATAAGGAACCATCATGCCGGTTCTAGACCGTTCGCATCGTTGATGGAGGAGGCGGCCAGGGAACATCCAGAGGTCAACCGGTACGTCTATACATACGAGAAGACATATCCTGACGCCCAGGAGGATATTGTAAGTCGTTTTACGTTTTAAAATTTAGTAAATTATATTTATATATATTTTTTAAAATGTTAATTAATTTTTTTTCCTATCAATTTAGGCGAGGGTGAGGCATGCTAGTGACGAGATGATGACTGCTATAGTCAGGGAGACATGGCCTGACACGCAAGAGGACGACATGTCCGAAGCCATGTCCCGGATCGACACTTCGGATCTTAGCGTTGGGGCCAGGATTATGGGCACAGCATTTCCACCGCGAGGAAATAACTTCTACTGTCGGGGTCTGGGAAAGAAGGGCGAGGGGGTACTGAAGACCACTCCCGGGTTTCAGAAAAAAGGAGCCTCGACCAGCAGCAGAACGACTCAGCTTGAGGCGGAAGTTCAGATGTTACAGGAACAGCAAGCCGCCCAGGCAGCATATATTGCCGCTTTACAGGAGTATAATGCAGCAGTATATGCCACCCAGCAGGCACAGCAGCAGCAGATGTTCCAGTACATGCAAGATTTTTCAGCTGCACAGCTTCAGGGACTTCCGCTTCCACCCATGCCCACGCCTATTCCCTTACCTCAACCGCCGCAACCTCCCCAGCAACCTCATCCTGGCGCAGATATTGATTTAGACGATATCGACTTCATTTAGTTTTTTAGGTTTATGAACAATTCTTTATTTAGTTTTTTAGGTTTATGAACAATTATTTATTTACTTTTTAGGTTTATTAACAATTTATAAATTGAAAATTTATTGTAACATGTTTATGTTACTTTTGATGGTGTGTTGTTGTTGGTTATGAAATTGTTTCTGTAATTTGCAGCTTGCTTGGATGGTAATTTATAAATTTTGTTTGGGTTTGTAGTATAAAAAGTACTATAGCCGACGAAATTTACCATATTTCGTCGGCTATAATAGTTTTTTTTTTCAGCAACCTTTAGCCGACGAAATATGGTAAATGCCGTCGGCTATAAGTATCATAGCCGACGAAATATTGTAAATTTCGTCGGCTTTTATCTATTTCATTTTTAATTTTTAAAAATACTTTAGCCGACGACCAAAGTTATACGTATAAACCGACGAAATATTGATATTTCGTCGGCTAAGTGTTGGATTATAGCCGACGACGGACTTTATTTCGTCGGCTACAACTTTAACCGACGAATTATGGCCGACGACTTCTTAGCCGACGAATCTGATGAACAGGCCGACGAAAATTTTTCGTCAGCTAAGATACATATCCTGGTAGTGATATATATATATATATAATAAGTAGTAGTAGATATATAAAAATTCGTCGGCTAAAGTTGAATTATAGCCGAAGAAAATCATAGGTTTAGCCGACTAGTTTTTTATTTTGTCGGCTATACTTCTGCCTATATAAACAAAACTCACCGACAGAAACCCTAAAATTTCATTTTTTTCAATTCTCTCCTCTCTCTGCCTCTTCCTCTCTCCACCTCTTTTCTCTCCTCCACTGCCTCCTCAACCACATCCTCTCTCTCTTTCGAATTCTCAAAAAATTAAGGTAAGAAATTTGAATTTGTATATTTATTTGAATTATCAAATTTGTATATATTGAATTGATTTATATATTTATTATGAATTATTGATGTATATATGGTTGTTTATGGTTATATATATTATGAATTATTAATAATTATTTTGTATACATTTTTGTATATATATATTGTTGCAAATTTGTATATATTGCTGCAAAATATTTATTTTGCATATACTAGTTTAATTGATGTATATATTGTTTGCATATAATTGGTTACTTAATATATTGATGAAGATAATTAATATATTGATAACAGGTGTTAATTAAAATATTTAAAAATACAATTATATTTAAAAATTTATATAATTTAATAAATAAATATTTTAAACATGATGAAAGACTTGTTTAGATCAACTAAGGGTTCAAAGGGCCAAAGGTCTGAATCGTTTGAGGGAACGTATAACAACCCTCAAGCGTCGTTTCAGGGTCTCATGACAGCTCGACGTGCGTCTCTTCTGGAGCCGACGCAGAGATAGCCGGGCGCCACCCATTCCTCTAGACAACCGGACGCCCCTCGCTCATTGAGACAGCCGAGCGTCCCTCACTCCTCGAGACAGCTGTGGTCTCCGACTCAGGCGAATGTGTCTACACCACGTATGCCTGAGACACAGGGCACCGATTCCAGGCCCTACTGTTTCGGAGGGTGGGTCATCTGGGGTACAGATGCTGCCGCCTCTTCTCTACCTTTCGCTGTTGATACCGACATTACCGGCAGTCGATGATTCAGGGGCGCCGATATATCCACTGCCCCCGCAGGTGACCCCATCAACGGCGTACCAGTTCGTGCTTTTTGGTACGGATCTTATTTCTGAGAAGGTATCATCATCGGTGACAGAGTCGGAATCCGTCGCGTCCGCCCCAAAGCCCTCAGGTAATGAAATTTAAATAATTTGTTTTCTTATGATGTCATAATAAGAAAAATTTATTAATAATCAATTTATGATAGGCACTGTCAGAGCCAAGCTGACAAGGAAGAAGAGAGACCCCATCACAGGGAAGGCTCTCGAGAAGAATGTGAGTACCTCGGGAAAGATCGTCTTCGATATTGACGGGGATGACAACGTAGTATCGGGCGAGAAGACGAGGATGTATTCCGGCCGCGTGGGAGCGCTCATTAGGGATAGAGTCCCTATGTTGTGGTCAGACTGGGGCGAGGCCCCAAAGGAGGTTAAGGACATGTTCCATAACGTAATGTCGGTAAGTTTTAAAAAATCACAATTAATATTATGTATTATATTGTTGATTTATGAAAAATGAAACTAATAAACGTTTTAATGCAGGTGTGGTTTGACGTTCCCCAGCACCTGAGGAGCACTTGGGCGGACGTAGTTCATGGGGGAATGTACGTTGGAAAGTTAATGAAAAAACAAAATTATATGTGTAATTAATAATATTTATAATTTTTTTGTGTTATTTGTAGGTACAAGTAGTGGAAGAACAAGTTGCGGACCCATTGGACTACGCATGAGAACGCACGTTCTGGTACCCCATTGAGTTCCAGTTCAGGGAGTACGAGTGGCGTTGGCTCCTGATATCAGAATTCAACAACCCTCATAAATAGGTAATTAAAAAAATAATTTCTTATATTGTTATTAATTAGTACGTTTTAAAATATTTTACTAATTTTTTATTTTTTTCCTTTGTAGGCCGTTTCCCGGGTGAACACTCAGAACCGGCAACGCAACACAAGGAACCATCATTCCGGTTCTTGACCGTTCGCATCGTTGATGGACGAGGCGGCCAGGGAACATCCAGAAGTCAATCGGTACGACTATACGTACGAGAAGACATTTCCTGACGCCCGGAGGATATTGTTAGTCGTTTTACATTTTCAAAATTTTAAATTATATATATATTTCAAAATGTTAATTAATTATTTTTTCCTATCCAATTAGGCGAAGGTGAAGCTGGCTAGTGACGAGGTGATGACTGCTATAGTGAGGGAGGCATGGCCGAACACGTAGGAGGAAGACATGTTTGAAGCCATGTCTCGGATCGACACTTCAGATCTTAGGGTTGGGACGAGGACCATGGGCACATCATTCCCACCGCGAGGAAATAACTTCTACTGTCGGGGTCTAGGAAAGAAAGACGAGGGGGTACTGAAGACCACTCCCGGATTTCAAAAAAAGGCAGCCTCGACCAGTAACAAAACGACTCAGCTAGAGGCGGAAGTTCAGATGTTACGGGAACACCAAGCCGCTTTACAAGAGTATAATGCGGCAGTATATGCCACCTAGCAGGCACAGCAGCAGCAGATGTTCCAGTATTTACAAGAGTTTTCAGTTGCCCAGCTTCAGGGACTTCTGGCTCCGCCCATGCCTACGCCTATTCTCCTACCTCAGCCGCTGCAACCTCCTCAACAACAACCTCCTCCTAGCGCAGATATAGATTTAGATGATATAGATTTTATATAGTTTTATGGGTTTTTGAACAATTAATAAATAAATTTAATGAAAAAAGTTGAGACTACTTTTGATGGTGTTGTTGGTTATTATATGAAATTGTTTGGGTAATTTGCAGCTTGCTTGAATGGTAATTTAGAAATTTTATGGTTTTTTTAGTATAAAAAGGATTATAGCCGACGAAATTTACCATAATTCGTCAGGTATAGTATTTTTCTTTTTTTTTCAAGGTTTAACCGACAACAGATGACTTATTTCGTCGGGTACAGTAGTATTTAGCCGACAAATTTTAGTATATTTCGTCGGCTATAGTTATTTTTAATTTTTTTTATAAAATACGTCGGCCAAAGTCAACCTTACAGGCCGAAGGTAATATATTTTGTCGGCTTTAGTCTTACTTTAGCTGACGAAAAATAGAAAAATAAGTTGTCGGCTAAGTGTTAAACTATAGCCGACGACCACTTTTATTTTGTCGGCTTTAATCTTACTTTAGCCGACGAAAAATAGAAAAATAAGTTGTCGGTTAAGTGTTAAACTATAGTCGACGACCACTTTTATTTGGTCGGCTGAAGTCATTGCTGACGAGTCTTTGTCGACTACATCTTAGCCGACGACAACTCGTCGGCTAAGATCTTAGCCGACGAATTTGGCTAACAGGCCGACGAAAGCTAAAGTGTTGATCCTGGTAGTGTATACCCTGGTAGTGTATATATATATATATATAAGTCATCAATTGCAGTTGTATGTGTAGAGAAATTATTTTATTTTATGAACATTATGAAGACTATTATGCTATGATTTGAACTGTCATCGAAAACAATTATATTATTATCATTGAAATATATTATTATTATTATTATTATTTATGCCTCATTAGCTTAAAATTTCTAGCTCCACCACTGACTATCATGTCCCATTCCATATATAAAAGATACCCACAATTGAAGGATATTAGAGGTTGCACTCTCGTAGCTACTTGAGTTCAATTTCAGTAGTATTGGTCAATACCCTCAGCTACATATCAGAGGTTGCTGTGGTTTTAAATTTTGTCATGGATGTTTCCCAGGGTCGTCTTTAGAGTTACTAAAGCTTGGTAAGCACTCCAAGGTGAGTGGTAGCTGTTAGAGGCACTCTACACTTCATAGTAAGCAAATAGAACAAATAATTTCTGGGATTGCTTGTAACGTTTCCATAAACACAGCACGCACTGTTATAGATATATTTTAACAAATGATTACCACCAAGTGCACTAGGAAACTCATCATTTATCATAATTTAACTACTGTAGCAGCAAGTAGCTAAGTTGCAGACTGTTTTCGTTTGCCTTCCTCTTAGTAACATTTTACTACAACCCACAAAACCTGCATCATTCAACAGCAAGGTGTTCTATTTTGATGTGGCATCGGTGAAAACAAGTGATCTGATCTTCCTCAACCGACCCTAATGAAGAAATTACAGATAGGGTCTTCCCTTGGCTCCTCTATGCTGCGTGCGTGCTCTAGATTTCAAGTATCAGAACTGCTGGTCTTTTCAGGCATTTAAGCATGAAAAAGTGAAGCAATCTTCTTTCTTGTCATTGCCACTGAGTCTAAGCATGTTCGTTTTGCTTAGTATACTAATGTGGAGTGATTATGGGGGAAAATGGCAGTGAAGTTGCAAGGAAATTTGAGAAGTTGCTTGGTCGCTATTCGGGTTGTTGCTTTGTTGGGTGGTTTCTATGTGGGGAATTTCCATTCCCCTGCCTGCTCGAGTTCGATCACAGTAACTGTTGAGAATGAGTGTTAAAGCTGTGGTATTAATACAAGTGTTGAAGGTGAAGTCAGAGTCATAAGATGGGTGGTTCTTTCAATGTTGTCATATTGATCTCCACCATTGTAGGGAAGAGATTGACTTGAAGGTTGTTTACATTACAAGTTTGAGAATACATTAACGCCTGCACAATTGATGAACCTTAATCTTAACGCTTATCCTCTTGCGGCATTGCCGAATGAGGTTTGATAATGACAAACCAGCCATATCAGCAACTGATTTAGACAAATGCAGCACACATTACTGATCTAAATTTGGAAGATTCGCAATCGACAATCGTAACTTGTCAAATATCTAACAAAATCTACCTTCTTCAAAACAATTACGGAAATGATCCAAATCATTTGGAGGATCCAAATCATTTGGAGAATCCAAATCAATTCTCTCCTACTAGACGACTCTCATCAATCATTCCGAAATGTCACCATTTTTGGGCATGAATGAAAGGAAGGGGCATAAACTAGTGATTACTTAGAAGATTATGCACTCATCTCTAAACACCTTGTAATAGACCATAAAACTATATATATATATATATATATATATATATATATATTCCTAAAACATCATAATCACTAAATATTGATTATGTAAAACAATGAATCACAGGGCTCAATCAACGTTAGAATTGTCAGAACCAACATGCGTCATTAGCATTATCCTCCTCCTACCTCTTGGTTTTACAGAGTAAACTATCCTCTAAGATATTCAGCATTATCCTTCATCTCCACACAGTCAGCATTTTATCCAATTGGATATTGCCATTTCTTCATCTTTCAGCAGTGGCTTTTAAGCAAATACCATAAATCCCAGGGGTGTATACCCAACAAAGATTAAACAAACTTCCACAAGGTCGGTTTAGATTTTAGTCTCTGCAGAAAACCAGAAAAGGAAACCAAACCAGAGCAGCAGAAACAAACAACTCAGTCTCAAACACAGACACACACATTGATGAGTCTCTCTGATTCTTAGCAGACCCACAAGCCAGTTTTCATAGCAGATCCCATAGTGATACCCCAAACCATTACAGAGTGAAAAAGAAACCAACTTTGTATGTATCTGCATCACAACAAATCCTATTTGATTGACTTTAGATCGGAGAAGAAGGCCGGAAAGCTCAAAAAGATTGGATTTTGAATCCAATATCTGCAACCCAGTTTCTCCAACACGTCATCGCCACCACCTACTTTTATTCTTTTCAAAGCTAAGATCATTCCATCATCACCACCAAACCCAAATCCAAACTTGGTTTCCATGAGGAACCCATTTCCAAGACTCCATTTTTATCCAAGACCCGGTTCTCAGCTCAGCTTTGAAGTCCTGTAACATGACCCTTTTACCTTCTTCCCTATCCCACTCTGCTACTCTGTCTTCTCTTCACAATCACTATCACCACAACAACCATAGTCATTTGAATTCAGGCCCTTCTTCGTCCTCGGCTTCCACTTCTTTTCTATGCTCTGCTTCTCTCGCAATCATTCCATTTGCCACCAGGACTCTGGTTCTGAAGCTTTTTCGCCATTTCCGTTGTGCCCATTTGCTCAGAGTCCATTGCCGCTTGATTGTTCTTCTTTTGGTGCCTTCTATTTACTTCATCACAAGTCCTCGTCGTTCTTTCGTTCTTGATTTCCTCTCTGTGATCGCTTTCTCTGCTGCCATTCTCATTTCTTTGAACATTGCACTGCCTCGTTTGGTCTCAATTCGGTTGTTTCTTGCTCGGTCCTTGCCGCTTTGTTCATCTTGTTACACCTCCAAGCTGAACAAGCCTCCTCCACCTGTTCTTTGGTCAATTGGGTCCAAACCGAAATCGAAGAATAGGCCAACGTCTGGTTCCTGGGTGCAGGTTTATAGCAATGGGGATGTTTATGAGGGTGAGTTTGATAAGGGGAGGTGTTCAGGGAGTGGGGTTTATTATTATAATATGAGTGGGAGGTATGAGGGTGATTGGGTGGATGAGAAGTATGATGGTCATGGTGTGGAGACTTGGACTAGAGGGAGCCGGTATCGTGGGCAGTATAGGCAGGGCTTGAGGCATGGAATTGGGGTGTATAGATTCTTCACTGGTGATGTTTATGCCGGAGAGTGGTCAAATGGGCAGTGTCATGGGTGTGGAATACATACTTGTGCGGATGGGAGCCGGTATGTTGGGGAGTTCAAGTGGGGTGTCAAACATGGACTTGGTCATTATCATTTCAGGTAAATTAGACTCTGATCTTTGTTTTAGATATGTTTATGGAAATCCATATTCTTGTATATGATAAGATATTGACATTTCACCTTTGGAGTTTACACAATCACTGGTGGACATGTTCTTTGCAAATACATCATACAGCTTACCGAAACTAGACAAATGACACAATAGCGATTTCCAGTACGTTCCCGTTGGCTTAACCTGAATGAGAGGCGGGAGAGTTGAGGGATTTGAATTCATTGCATACCCTCTCTGTGTTAGTAGGCTGTTAAGACATTCAGTAAATCATTGTTTTTTATTTCAAGCTAGTGAGTCGTGCTTGGTATCAAGTACACATGCTATCTGATATAGGAAGCTCAGTTACATTGTTTATCGACAATCCAAACCTTGATGTATGCAATGTGGTAAGACCTGGGAACACATTATTTGGATAAAGTTCAGTCCGTCTAATACTAGTCTAATAGGAAAGGAAATTTGGAATCCATAGAATTAGTCAAGGTATATTGTATTCTTCGAGGATAATACATGTTTAAGGTATAATAAGTTTAATGGAGTACATTGTCCACCAGGTTTGTACTTCATTGATTTCCCCTGCTCTTTTGGTAGAGATTTTTTTTTTCTGTCATGATCTTGTAGACCTCAGAAGTCTGTTAGGCCTGTGGTTGTATTACTGTTCGGGGTTCCTTTGCTTTCACAAAAACTTCATTGTTGTAGGTCAGCAGGCTTCACTGTTTACGGCCTTAGGCTATAAATAGGTTATTTTAATATGCATGTTAGAATATATAGATCATTAGGTAGGATTTCACCTTCATAATAATCTAATTCTCCCGGCCTCTCATTTTTGCTATTGTTGCATTCAATACATGATCCCTTGAATATCCTATTTTGTAGATTTAAATGAACTGCTTTAATTTGTATCTGGTTGATCATGCTGCTGATGTGTTTTCACTTGTTGAATGGGCAACTGGTTTGGTTTCCAACCTGCATCTGTCTTTGTAGTTCTGTGTGTGTGTGAATCCATGTTATACACTTCAGAGATAAATCAGTATAGACTTGCACATTAATCATCATAAACCAAGAAATTATAGGTAGAGAAAATGTGTCAGTGATTATCCTTGTGTTACTCATTTTAAATGAGTTAAACCCACACATACAAGTAAAATTTAGTCTATAAGATCTCATATCGGTGTTGATCATAATAATAATATACAGGAGAGGTATAATATGGGTAAATTACGTACCTTCATGTACTGACAGTTTCATTTATGAGTATGTTGAGAAGTTTATTTTTTAAATTTGCAAGTTGCTGATTGATAATGCAGGAACAGAGACACATATGCTGGGGAATATTTTGCTGACAAGATGCATGGTTTTGGAGTGTATCAGTTTGGGAATGGACATCGTTATGAAGGAGCCTGGCATGAAGGAAGAAAGCAGGGACTTGGTACATACACTTTCAGAAATGGTGAAACACAATCTGGTCACTGGCAAAATGGGGTTATTGATCCCAGCATGCAAAATAGCCAACCTGGATCTCCCTATGCTGTCAACCATGCCAAAATTCTAAATGCAGTCCAGGTAATTCTATGTTAGGCTCTCATGGTAATATAATTTTTTCTGAAGCTTGACCTGATATGCAATTAGTTAGCTACCAGAAATACACCTTTTTTCAAGTTGTCAAAGTTCTAGTGATTTTATGGTTTTGGTTTTTGAGTTTGTATTAAGTTGCTGACTTCATGAAATTCAGAGTTTACATATCATCATGAAGTGAAATTTAAAAATTGGCATCCTAAGGCCTCGAGTTTCAGTGGCACGCCATCATACAACCCTATCGGAAGAATATCAATCAGTTGGATTTATTGTTTGTTGCTCCAATATAAGCATTATGTGAAAAATCGGCATTGCTTACAATTAGCTGCTCCTGTTGAGGATAAACTGTATCCTACTCAGTGAGCGGTGCATCTTCGAGTGGTTTAGATCAGTTTGTTTTGGTTTGATTTTTCTGATATTTTAGTGGATGTATTCTTGTGGTATGTGGGGAGCTTGATGATAGCAATTTTGTCAGTCTGTTGGAAGTTTGTGGATGGATGAGTTCACCTACTTCCACTACACCATTGATTACAAGAGATGGGCATTTGGCTTTTGACCTTAAGCTGCTTGGGCAGTTCCTCTGGAATTATATCTTGGCATTTTTCAATAAAATATTTCCACGTCTATTTAAACTGAACAAGCATGGTATACTACTTTTGATTTTTTTTCACTGAATCATCTTGTGAATTATGAACAGGAAGCACGGAGAGCTGCCGAGAGAGCATATGAAGTGGCGAATGTGGATGAAAGAGTGAAGAGAACTATAGCGACGGCTAATAAAGCAGCAAATGCTGCAAGAGTTGCGGCTGTAAAGGCTGTGCAAAAACAGATACACCAGTATAACAATGATGGCACCTCTCCCTCACGACTCGTCTAATCTTTAACAGATCAATCTAGACCATCTGATTCGATGCATTCCCAATAGCCAGAGATATCATCTTGTTGACAGGTGATCGTATTACTTTTGTAGCGTCTGGAAAATGAGAAGTAGGCAGTATCACACTTCTGCAGCGGAATTCTTCAGCATGGAAGCACATGAAGAATGCCACGCAGATGGTTCTTTTGTAGTTTTGTTCTCTTTACTTTTGTAGTTTTGTTCTCTTTACTTTTGTAGTTTTGTTCTTTTCTCTCCGATAATTACTGTGGGCACCCTCCTGGAACCACATTCAGTCATTCTTATATATATGGCTGTTTGGGGAGCAGGGAGGTTCTCCATTTTCTTGGCTATAGAAATATGTACATATGATGAGTGCCCGAGTAAGAAGTGTTCAAGTTCTGAACCAGAAGTGTCAAAACGTACAGATCAGGGTTGCTTTTACTTTTTCTTTTCATATTATGTAAACGTAACCGGTTATAATCTTATATTATAATTGTGTGATCGCTCCAGGATGAACTCTTTCTCTATTGTTTCAGTACATTGCTCTACCAGAATGAAAAGAAAAGCAAGAGATTTTGTGCCAACATCAGATTCAAGTAAAAAACATTCCGAGATAATTGAGCAACTATCCTTATTTTGGAGAACTGCCAGTTTTTGAAATTTTCTAGAATCACACGGATACAAGATATTGCCACTGAAATTTTATGACCACTGAATTATACGAAAGTCATTCAACTAGATCTGAGCTTAATGCACCAGCTAGATCAAATTCTGAGTTTCGACTTCAGTATTGGCTTAGTATGCACATCAAACTACTGAACAATATTCTAAAACTCGGCCTAGTCGGTAGTCGGCCGGTCATCAAAACAATTTTGATATAGTCAGCCAGGAGAAAAATAGAGAAAAAATCAGGCTAGTCTGGAAAAATTGGTCTAGTCGGAAAAAAATCAGACTAATCGATAAAAAATCGAGCTAGTCTGCCCGGCTCAACTCAAATTAGACCAAAAATAAGAACAAAAACGTCATTTAACTCGTTTTGACTCGATCAAAATGAAAAACTAATTCGAATTTAATATTGTAATATTTTATTGACTATTTTTATTATTTTAGACATTATATTACTTTTTACTAAAAATTATATTTAATTATATATTTTAAAAATAAAAGTAAATTCAAAAATTAAAAACCTATTAATCCCCAACTACTCCTCTACTTGCTAGTCCCCATCCAGCACCGACCGATTTGCAAGTTTTCGAACCTTCCTACTGAATTCTACAGGAAGCCATTCAACTACAGGAAGTTCTGAGTTTATGGCCACTTAATTCCACACGAAGTCAGGCGACTAGTATGCAAGGCTGGGATTTGTGCTCCTGTCAAATGTAGCGCTGTTCATTCAGAAACCAAACCATAAAAACTAGTGTAATCCCAGCAGCTCACAGCTCAGGTTGGAACTCAAGTTTCCCAGTTTACAAAAGGGTTAATAAACAACAAGAATAATATAGGAGGACCACTGCCTATTAAACACAAGAATAATATAAAGGGCTAGAGCAATGCACAAAGAACAAATTAAAGGGTAGTGCATGAACTCGTTACGCAAATTCAAAGGCAATAAAGCTGAAATTGAGTCATCATTCTCATCAATTACTAACTCCATTGAACTAGCAACAAGATAAATTCTGAGACAGCAAGATAATAATAATCTCTACGCAAAGATACTACCACAAGTCACCAAAAACATCCATAGTTCTTGAAATAAACAGTACAAGGTGAAACAACTCTCAGCTATTTGAAAGACTACAAATAGCTGACACCGCGCCCAGCACCCAACACGTTGAATAGTGGACCAACAGATTAACTTTCAGTTTGCTCCCTCAGCCTCCGGATGGTGCTCCTAACTGTAACAGCAGCAGCAGTGCTGGAGAAGACAAAATGAAACACATTTAGTCATTTACTTCAACAGAATATCAAATGAAGATTGGACTGAAGTAAAAGAAGCGGAATATTACTTCAAAGTATAAGCACCACCGGCCTTCACTTTGCCACAGTCCTTGCATCCCCAAATGCCAACAGCCTTCCTCTTCACGGCATACTGCAACAACAACAAAAGATTTATCGACCTCACCTCAGAAGCTATACACAAATGCTTTAAAATACAAGCTCTGAGAAAATACAACTGATATACCTTTCCGCAGAACTCACAGAAATACTTGCTGTGCTGACTCACTTCCATCTTCTTAATCTGCTTACGCAGACTGGCACCATATCGGGTACCTGATATAACAAGCAAAACCATAAACACTTGCACCACCTAAAAGACCAAGCTAGAAAGACAAACACAAGCCATATCTAGACAAACTCACAGACAACAGTGCATGTCTCGCACAAACAGAGGATGCAAATCAATACAGAATTTACAATTATCAATCCCTTTGGTAACCGTGAACCCTGTTTGTACTCCAGTTTTATTTATTTCTAGAATCACAATATATTCAATGGGCATGCCGAACATATATTTGTCAAATTACAACACACACTTCGCACAAAGCGCAAGAGCAAAGTAAAGAGAGATAAAGCCAGTACATTTCTCACAACAATCACACAAAAGCAACATAAAGACAGAGCAGAACAAAAGCACATAGATCTCTCTCAGAATTGAAACAACTCACCGTATTTCCCGACGATTCCAGCCTTCTTTGTTCTCTTAGTCTGCACCAAAACACAATCACCGTTTCTTAGAACCACACAAATACCAAATCAATCTCAACTAAATTCTAGCTCTAGCTCGACAGAAACTTCAGCCTCTAAAGATTAGTGGAGAGAGATGTACCATGGTTGAGGAGAGGATCGCTGGCTCTGAAAGTGGAGAAGCGGCTGCTACTGACTTCTCTGAGCAATAGGAGAAACCCTAACCCTGGCTCGCTTTTATGGAGCATCAAGTGACCTATTGGGCCAACTTAAAACGGGTCACACCAACTTTGGTCCATACCACAGTTCAATCGGTCTAAAAAGTAATTGTTTCGTCCACACCGTTTATTTATTTTGGATATTTTTTAATTTCCTTATTGTTGTGTTTGGATGAATCAATTACAATTTTTATAGAGATTTCAAAGTCATGGAATTACAATTGCATAAATTTAAATTTCATTAATTGAAAATTTCATTATTTGAATTTGTTGAGGTAGAGTTTTAAATTACTAAAAATTAATATTTATACTGATCTCAATCGAGAGAATTGAGAAATTACACATAGTTTGAGAGTAATTCAACTTATGAATTTAAGCACTCAAATTTCATGATTTTGTTGTCGTAGAAATTGCTAAATGCACGGGATAAATATCCAAACGGGAGAAACATTCATAAGAAATGAAAAAAACTTGCGTCTGACCCGGTCTGGATGCACTCGTCCGGACTCTCCCATGTTGATCAATTATAGTCTACCATGTGTCATTTTCTTTGTTTTGTTTTTATTTTATTTTAAAAAATTATAACTTTTGTAGAGATTATTTAATAGCTAAATACTCATCTGAACGTGAAAAAATGACGTGTTTCGATACCTCCTCATGTCGTCTTCTTCCTCCCTCTTTGTTCTTCATAGTTCCTCTACATATAACCCGCAACACATACGAATACAATAATCAGAATTCTCTTCACTTTTATCCTCTAATTCTCTCCTACAAACTATCAGAATTTCATATTTCAATTTGAACTTGAGAAAGAGAAAATAGATAGAAAAATTTGAACTTTCTTTTTACATAATGCAAACTAGCGAATGAATGTAATTCCTAGCTGGAACATTGCAGAGTTGATAAAAATCCATTTTCGAGATAACGAATGAGGAATGATGTAAGTGTATATTAGCATTGTTCTTGGGAGGATGGATCGATGAATTACAAAAAAAGAATTTTTAAACAATGGATGGTTTAGCTATTAAAGAATCTCTAGAGAAGTATTAATTTGTAAAAGAAAAACAAAAGGAAAAAATAAAATCAAAACTAAATGAAATGACACATGATAGATTGTGATTGATTCATACAGAAGAGTCCGAACAAATACGTCCAGACCAAGTTAGACACCAGTTTTTTCCGTTAATGTGCTCACATCAGATATATAATGGCCAAACCTAAGTACGACCATCCCAATGTAAAATTGTAAGGGATGAGAATAAAATGTATTCGACATTTATCAGAACTCGAGTTTACTCTTAAATAGGTGTATCGTTTATTCGAGTCATCGCCAGTTTGGACTCTGTAGCACATTCTGGATTCCCAACTCATTTAGCTGGTTTCCTATATAACAATTGGGAAGTGCATGTTCACTGCGCACTGTTCAAATGGAGCTGATGAACGTTTGTGTTTGTCATGAGTCTTTTGCTAACCAGCCAATTCTAAATAAAAAAGCTTGCATTTTCTGCAGCCCAACTTTCCCCTTTCTTTCTCCCTCTCCTCTCCTACCTCTCAAACGATTCTACACTCTCGGTTTGCTCCGTCGCTTTGTTCTCCACCCTCCATTGGTGCTTCGTCTCCGTGGTGGGATGCAAAACTTTGTCAAGACCTTGACAGGAAAGAACATCACCATGGAGGTGGAGAGCTCATGCACCATTGACAATGAGAAGGCTAAGATCCAGGACAAGGAGGGCATTCCCCCAGACCAGCAGCGTCAAAAGCTACCAAAGGATAGAAATCAAACAAAAAAAATATCGGGACTTAGGAGATATTGAGGACAGACAACGTACCTGCGATAGCTTCGTCGGCAACTCTTTCTACAGAGTTTCCAGGCAATTGTCGATGGGTTGTGGACTTTTGACGGGTTCGGCAATTGGTTCATCGCCTTCTTTTCTTTCTTCACTGACCCATTTGAAGAGTACCTGATTCCAAACACCAACTTCGTCTGCCACAGCTTCTCTCGCACTTTTGATTGAGGATTTCAGTGAAGACGAGGGTTCTGAACGGATTAAGGACGACGTGGTTGATTGTAGACCAACCTACAAAACCCAGAACTGCGTAATCGAGTGAGGTGGTGAGGGATGATCAAGAAGAGATAGAGAGGATGTGATTCTGGGTCCGGCTATTCGTTTTCGATTTGTGGAAGAAAAGAATGAATCAATAATGAAAGTTTTGGGTTTTGATGTTCTCCTTATTATCTCGACCTCGACGGAGAGTGAGATAGAGAAACTCAATCCAATTTTATTGAACTCTATTTTAGAGGATAGCAATGAGTTCTATTCAGAACATAAATTAGTAAGAACAAAATTGTAAAAGAAAAATGCATACAACACACTGGTATTTTTTATTTGCAGAAATCTTAAAAAAGGAAAAAAAATATGAGTGTCCCTTTTCTCTTGAGGAACAAAATTTTTCATTATGTTGCAATAGCTCATACAAAATGATACTTCTAGAGATACAACCACTATATCCTAACGAGTCTCAAACTAGTCTAGATCTATCTCCTCTCTTGTTCCTAAGCCTACAATTAGGAATACTTTTAGAAGTTCTGTTCGTGAACGTAGCTAACCAATAGCAGATTCATCATGAACACTTCCCGAGATAATAGCACTAACCATCCCTCATGGTATGTATATGAAAATGAGTTGATGAAAAACAGTGTTTGTTCTAGCTCTGAGGTTTATAATCACAAGAAAGAATCAGAACAGCATTGAACAAATGCAAGATCTAGACAAAGCTAGACTCAATAGACAAAGATGCACACAATGCAAAACCTCAACAACTTTCGAGTCAAGCTAATGTTAAAACTATGTATAGGCAAAACAAATAGAGTCTCTAGTGGTTCAGGCCATTTGCTCACCAGCTCTTATAAGAAGCTTTGGACTAAGCCAAAACAACACAACATAAGAGTACAAAGAGTTGACATCAACAAGCTAGACAACACGGGTTGTTTTTTCAAAACAAGCCTAAGTTCCAAATAAGGAGCAAAGAGAGTTAATCACTTAACTTAGATCCGATTGAGACTCAGTCCAATAGGGACAACTCATTTGAACTAAGTGTGGACCAGCTACAGATTTGGTTCAAGTAAGAACAAGAACCAGTTGGGGGCCTAAGCAAACCAGCAGACAACAATCACGAGTGGCAAACATAAGATCTCACCCTAGAGCTAATTTTGGCGCCAAGGCTCTTGATTTGAAAAAAAAATCAAGCTTAGGATATCAGATAGAGTTGATATCCTCTGTGAAAAAAACATGATATGTATATGAATGATTTACCTGATACTATGAGGGAATCTAGTAAATTTAGACCTTGTTCTTGATACCCCAGCGCTGATCTTCATGTGTTTTGTGAATCAAAGGAAATGCCAACCATCCTTATGCCTTCAATCTCCCCCTTTGGCATTCCTTAACAAAACCTTTTAGAAAACAAGATTCACAACCTGAAACACCTCAAGAACAAATGAAAGCTCACATGACTAAAAGTTATGCAACATGTAACACATGATAGCAGATCTTGCAGATATCACACAATAATGAAAACACATATCCGCAAGGCACACAATACTAAAAATTGTAAACAACTGTCCTCTAAGCATAAACTAAGGCAGTAAGCCACACCTACAACTACTAGTTCTCCTCTTTTTTGGCAAGGGATGCCAAAGGAAAACATAAAACAATCTGAGGGATCGGAGAGAAAAGAAAAAAATAGAAAACAAGTACAAGGCACATAACACACTAATTTTCTCCATTATCCTGACCATCATCTCCATCATCAGAGCCACCAGACCCACCATCGTCAATATCATCATCAGCAGTCACTTCATTCGAGGACGACTTCGAGGGAGGAGGAGAAGGAACATCAGACGGTGGAGTAACACTAATGGCGGCAAACACTTCAGACCGAAAAGCATCGAGTTTCTGAGAGAACATGGTCGAGATGAAAGAGACAACATGTGTAACCATTTCCGAGACATCCTCTTTGAGAAAAGTTTGATCCAATAGTTCAACATAACCACCAACTTGACCAAAGTACTTGGCAATGGTGATGTTATCAACCGGAGCAGCTTCAGAAGGGTTTGCCATAACATCATGATCACAAACTTGAACTTCAACTTCAAGACATAACTTGGTGATGAAGCCTAAAAAAACTAGAGCAAAGTTTGGAGATTCCCCGTTGTCAATTCCAGCAGACCAAAGCCCTTGATACATGTAATGTTCAACAGGAAGAATGAGATAATCAACAAATACAGCTAGTTTCAAAGTGAACTTTTCTGTTTGTGAAATGGGATAAATGAGAGACCGAATCAGAAAGCCACCAAACTTTCCCCACTCAGACATGTGTTTGCTGAGAAGATTTGAAGAAAAACCCGTGGTAAGAGGGTCTGAGTGTTTATAAAGCAGAGAGGTCAGATCATGTATGGTAACCCTAGATAGATATTCATTAAACTGAGTCACTGCCCCAGGCTCAGTGACTGGCAAGGACAAACATCTACGAATGATGGAAGGGGAGATATCAATCTGTTTGCCATGAATCATAACCAAGATGAGTTTATCAGAACGAAGATTAACCTTTTTGAAAGCTTTTTGTGGGAAATTGGTATACATTTCAAGAACCCATGTACAGTTAACTAAGGGGACATACTCTAGAGCAATATCCTAATGTAAATCCTTAATCAACTGTTTGGATTTGGGATGGTGAGTATCAAAAACAAAAGACCTCTCAAAGACACTCTTTTTCTAACTCAGCATGATACAGAAAAGGGTGCGAGCATCAGAAGACTCAAAATGTGACAAAGGAGGGACAAGAGCAAATAATACCTCTCCAGATTTCTTCTTGGGATGCTTGGTAGCATACCGCTCCTCCGGTTCTGTACTTGGGGCCTTGCCTTTGTTAGGGGTCTGAGCAGAGGCTCTAGAGCTGGACTTTACAGAGGCTCGAGGTTTGGAGGATGAAGCTGGGGGCTGATTCTTTAAGCCTGGAGACTTGGCTGAATCCACCGGTTTAGGTCTTAGAGGTCGATGCTTTGCCATGGCGCTAGCCAGACATGGCTTGTTGCGAGGAATAGGAGGTCGACTCTGCAACCCCACTTGAGATGTTGGAGCCGGAATGGGACCAGAAGATGACTGGAGAGCACCGACATCAGAGGAGGCTTTGTCACCAGAAGCAGTGGCTATTTTGGGCACTTTAGAATGAGGTTCACCGCGATCTGACTGGCGACGTTGTCTTTAGAGCCCTGTAATCTGTTGGGCAATAATGGGCTCTCCGGAAACATGAATGTGGCGAACCGGATCACTCGACCTAGGAAGAGACACTTCTGCTTGAAGAGGTTGAATGTTCAAGGCTTTTCATAAAAGGATGGATCTGCAGCCTTAGGATTTGAAGATGAAGTGGCCATGATGAGGATAAGAGGAGATAACCAAGACTGAGATCACAGTGAGATAGAACTAAAGAGAGAAATGAAAATAGATGCAGCTTTGAGAAGAGGAAGCAATAATAAAAAAAAATAATCAGGGATTCTAATAACTGCTAAGACCTACTAACCAAAACTTTATTAACAAAACGGTTACTTTTGCATGCAATAACCACTCATTCCCATGCACAGATCACAACAAATTCAAAGCACAACCTAGTTTAAGATGTGACAATTTGAAACTGCTATTTGTGACCCATACTTCAACATACAACCTATGAGAAACAATACCAGAAAGATAGGCATAAGTAGCACGTGTCAAAAGCTCCCCTTAAGATGGTGCAATAAAAAAACTTGTATGATAAGGAGAGAAAGGACTATGAGATGCACAGAAAAGTGACCACAGTAGAGCACTTCCTTGGTTTTTTAAGTCAGTTTAGGCAAAGACTCACAAGATAACAGAGCTTACAGCCAAGACAAACATCCATTGATTAAACAAACCAAAACAGATATAGATGTGACAATGACAAGACTCAATGGTCATTTTCCTTACTGCAGTACTTGCAGGGTGAGTGTGTAAGTGAACCAACAATCACTTGGTGTTTATTAAACTTGAGAACCATAATTGGGAATTGAAAGGACATCAAAAACCAAGACACAGGTTAGGCGTTCAACTATCCTTATTTCTCCAAACACATGGAAATTTAGACAAGTGTTTCAAGTTCATGGGTTCCATATCAAACACATTTAAAACCACACTGAGAAATCATCCTCATAACTTCTTGTAGCAGATAAGGTGTCATTGTTTACAAGATGAGTTGACCTTGGACAATATGTTTAACAAGGACACTCAAAGGGACACCAAATCCGAACTCATCGAAGGATAGAATGAATCTCAAATATCCCAGTAAGAACCAGTTGAGGATATATTATCCATGGTTTTCAATCTGTATCCAACCTTTCTTCACATACCTAAACCAGTCTCGTTTATTCTTTCCCAATTATCATTCGTCATGACAAAAAGAAGAGTTACATTTGAGACTAGCCTAGGAAATTGAGTTGTAGAAACCTCAATCTTCAAACCAATCCTTTTTTGCTTCCCTCTCATCGCTCATCACGACCGAGAGATGCATACGTTCAGATTAGCCTGGAAACAGTTACGCCCCCTTAGTAAGATATCCCATTTTCAAGAATATGACTCAAATTTCTGCAACCAAGGCTAATGTGGTGTGGTAGCTATGAATCTGTAGAATTACAATAAGGACCAGACCACATGAAAGTTGTTACAACTAGTCACAAATATATATGACTCGTAAGACTAAAACAAGAGAGAGATGATAGAAACTGTCATCTAGGTCATCGTTTAGAAACTAACTCAGGGTACCAGTTTGGTCAGCTATCTTGTAACCTCTAAAAACAGGGAAGAAAAGAAGAAAGCCACACACACATGTGAACACACACACACACACACATATATATATATATATATATATATATTGATGAGTATTCCTTAATTACTTGCAATTCTAGACATATTGGCTGTTAATATAAATTTGGTATTAACTTCATCTTAATCAATTGTATAATTTTTATTAGAGTTTCAAAGAACTGCTGTTACAATATTGACCGGACTATACAAAAATTCACAATAATTAATCGAACATGTAAAAACGCATTTCGACATGAGCGCGAGCGTGTGCATTGAGGCTAGATGAATCAAAATAAAATCGAGTCTGGTCTAAACCTAAATAATTGTGTTGAAACACATTTAGGATTTAAGATTTAAGGTCTAAAAATAATGAGAGTAATTTATAAAAAAATCATGATTGTTAATTTAAATACGAGGTTAATATCATCTCAAATAATTATATATTTTTATTTAAATTTTAAAAAATTGTTACACATTATTAATTAATTATTATAAATTTAATAATAATTAAGTAGTGTGAAAGGCTAGTAAATTTTTAAACGAGCCCCCCACTCAAAAACATAAAAAAATCCAAAAAAAAGAAGAAATTTCTCTGTAAATCATGAGGGAACCCTGGCCTCTACATTACTCCTCATCATTATCAATCAATCAATATCATAAACACACACAAACATCCTTGTCAGATTTTCCATTTCTCTATTTTCATGCTTCGATTGTGGTCGCCGGCGTAACCTACATTGTTCCGATCCGGTACCTGTTCTGAGCTGCTCGCATTGGATCGGGGAGTATTGCGAGGATCTGAGGTCCGTGATGCTCTTAAGGTTTTTTTTATTTGATTGAGTGTTGTTGTGTGAAAAGAAGATGGATCCGTTATCGACAATCAGCGAGGAGCTGGCGGAGATCGACGGCCAAATCGCCGACGTCTTCCGCGCGTTATCGTAAGTCATTGTCTTGTGTTGAATTTTGCAGAGTTTTAATTGAGGTTGAAGGTTTCTGATGGTGGTGAGTTTGTGGCAGGAATGGGTTTCAGAAGCTGGAGAAGATTAAGGACTCGAATAGGCAGAGCCGGCAGCTGGAGGATCTCACTGATAAGATGCGCGACTGCAAGAGGTAATGTTGGCCTTCCCTTTTAATGGTTTTGATAAGTTTGGTTGGTTTTTGTGAGCCCAGGGATTATTGAATCATGAATTGAGTGGTATGGTGACAATGATGGGAGTTAAAATGCGGTTAGCTTGAGCATTAGTGTTGGTTGGCATAGAATTAAATGAGTTTGGTTACTTCCACTTGTGATTAGAGCATGGTTTGGGATGTCGAAATATTTGTTCTCATTATATAGGCGCGGTTCTGTATTGATCTTTGTTATGTGAGTTTGTATTCACAAGGTTTTTTGGATAATGGAGATATCCTTCCCCAGTTGACAATTTTAGCTCTAGGATAAGATAGACTTGGCAATGGTGATAATGTGATTTGTAATTTCATTCTCCTTTCAATTGGATTCTTCGTCATTTGATTCTGCATTAAAATTAGCTTCCTCTTTCTTTTGAGGTTTTGTCAAGTAGGATTCTAGGGAGCTCTTAGAAGTGGGGGTACTGGAAGTCTATAACATTGGAGTTGAGTCTGAGGTGAAAAACTATGTGCCTCTCCATTCACAGTATCGGAAAATTGGAATAGTTACAAGTTGTAGGTGAGTTTAACAATGGTACCATTTTGGTAATCTTTCCCCACTATTTTATGAAGGGTTGAACTCATAGAATTGAGACTTATGTGCCTCCATTATACTGGAATTAGGATAATTATACATTTTGTGGGAAGGTTCTGGTGAAGTTTAACCAAGATAACATTGGTACCTTGTGGATATTGGGATGGAAGATCTTCTCTGTTGTTGTCGTAGGATGGTTGAAAAGTGGAGGCTATCGGGCCATTAAATGCCTCTCTTTATACTGGAGGTGAAATATTGCAGTTTTTTTTTTCGATTAAGGAAATATTATGCAGTTTGTGACTGTAGTTGTGGTGAAGGTGAACTCTGCATTTGGCCACTGATATGAAGCATGGAAACGGGTAACGGTTCATTAGTAGGAAACAGGAATTTTATAAAACTTATGGGATACAGGTACAAGGACATGCCAAATAAAACATAGATCAATGTGGAAATATTTATTTTACTTAAAAGTAAAGGTAACAGAGGAGAGGTACACTCCAGTATTCGTGATGGGTAAGAAATGTCTTGTCCATAATTGTCATGTTGGCCTATGTTGAATGCTATCTGCTTCTTGTTGGACCTCTTAGCTTTCTGCCCATAACGTCAGTTTTCTTATATGTGTTAGTATAGTGATGCGGTATATGAGATATCACTTCATTCAAGAAACGTGCTTTTGTGGATCTGTAATTGCAAATCATATTTGTGACATCTTATCTTGTAAGAAACTTGTGGTTATACATTTAACTTTGCTCGTTTGCTTCTGTTTAAACTCCAACCTGTTATAGCCATATCCATCTCTGCTTATCTTCATTTCTTTTGTCCTTTAGTTACTTTACTTCCTCTGCTAAGAAGGTTATAATTTTATTGTTTTCAGACTTATTAAAGAGTTTGACAAGGAAGTCAAGAATGTGGAGAGAAGAATTGATCCAGACTCAAATAGAATGCTGAGTGAGAAAAAGCAGTCAATGGTGGGTCACTAGATCTTTCTTAATTGGTATTCTTAATTTATTTAAACTGCATGTTTTCTGTATTTATTTACATTTCAACCTGTTAAAGTTACACTTTAGAATTTTGATGCAGATCAAAGAGTTGAACTCATACGTGGCCTTGAAGAAACAGTAAGTTAATGCAGTGAGAAATTTCATTACTCTATTCATGGATGAGAAAGATTGTCTTTTTTTGAAATTCCTGTACATTGTATCAGTGTGACTTGACTATTTTTTAACCCTGGCTTGCCATATATGATATTTCATTGCTGTTTTCATACGTGCATCAAAGGCGCTAAGTAAACCAAAATACCTGCAATACGTATATTTTTATTTCTATGTCTTGATGACAAGATAATTATGCAACAATTCCACAGCCCCAAATTTCTGTGTTATTTTCATTAGGCGCTGATGCAATTTTGAATGCTTATCCAAATTGATGATCGTTAATTCTCTGCACTTTAACTTGTGCACTTGGGGCTGTTGGTTGAGGTATTGTATGCAGTATTTTTCTGATATTGCTAGCCTGAACATAGTAATTTCCAATATCACAAGAAGCCTGAGTTAATGTAAGAAAATTAAAAATTGATATGTTGGTTGAAAATGAACCGTCTTTTTGTTCTAAAACTCCATTGTTTTCAGGCCAAGTTTGATAAAGTGACAAATGTACCAATATTAGATGGTACACATCCTCTTGTGTGTTATGAATAATATGCAAATGTTGTGCTTTTTTGTATAGATACACAACAAATCTTGAAAACAAGAAAGCTGATCTCTTTGATGCGCCAGCTAACGAATATGCCGAACAAACTGTGTTGCTAGCCTCAGGTAAGCAAATATATCCTTTTCTGCTAACCTGTAATTAGGCATCATTTACCACAATAATTGCATGAATTCTGGGATACACAACTCAATATCTACATCTTTTACTCATCGGCTGATTAAAAATGATTTAAATATATCTCAGACACATTCATGTAGGTCAGTGTAGCAGGAAAAGAGCAAGAGTTCCCTTTGTATAACCGAAAAATAGATAGGGTGGTAGGTTTGAGTCACATCCACCATCTGATGCTCACTCCCTGGATGCTTAAGGCCTGTGTGCTTTTATGCACTACAGTAGACTTGGTACTCTAGCACTACAATGGACCTTAGTATTCTGTAGACCTCTATAGGATATACATGGTTTGGTAACATAAACTGAGCCTTTGTCATCAACTTGGAAGTTCATCACATTAAGCAGAAGTAAATTTGACTTTATTAAAGTACTTCAGTTTGAGTTACTATACATAATACATACTTGTCAGCTCAAGTAACTATACACTTGAGATTCTTGAGGACGCTTCTTGTTCACCGGACATGGCAGTTGTACCTCTGTAAACACTGAGTGGCAAGGTTCGCACTCTAGAACGTGCGTCTGCAGTCTTGTATGTAATTTGTATGCCTGATATTGATACATTAGTTCTTCAATGGCAATAAATTGATTTCCAGTATATGTAAAATATTCCTGCTTTACATGTATGAATCTTGGATGCTTCAAATGAATTGGTTTGGCGTAGTGAGCTTACTCGCTGTTCACCACTTTGATTACATTGTGAATGTATGACTCATGTTTGATCCAAAAGGGCTGTTCGAAACTGGTGGAGGGTCTGAGACCAAATTTGGTAGATTTTTATTTTTTGTCAGAAAAAGTCATGCACATTAATTTTTAATGATCAGATTCTTGCTCTGTATTCGCCTCTGTAGCCTCTGCTTATAAAAATGTTATGTCTACTTTGTATGTTTGCCTTGAAAGTTAGAAAGAAAAAAATCAGATGAATTCTTTCTGAACATTATCTTCAAATTTGCAGGTATGACAAATCAGCAACTTATTGATAATGGACATCAAATGATGGATGAGACTGATCAAGCCATTGATAGAGCACAAAAGGTTGTTCTTCTTCAATATCTGATTTCATCATTTGACAAACATCTTTCCCTGCTTCGAATTGTTGCTATACTTTAAAGTGATTCAGGTTGAACTTTTTCTGTCTTTATCATAGGTTGTTCATGAGACTATCAATGTTGGAACAGAGACAGCAGCAACTCTCAAGGCTCAGGTATGTATTCAACTTGGAAATGAAGAATTGATATCATGTTTCAGTTACACTTGAAAGGTTAGTTAACCAAATTTCAAATTCATGGTAGCTAAAGGTATACTTTTTTATGTTCAGACTGAACAAATGAGTAGGATTGTTAACGAGTTGGACTCTATCCATTTCTCAATCAAGAAAGCTACTAAGCTGGTGAAGGAAATTGGTAGGCAGGTCAATTTCTGAATATCCACTTGCTTTTTCATACATTGGGCAACTTTGCTATTTTTATTTCTCATTGTGATTTTACTCATCCTTCCCCTGATCTTTTCATAATAGGTTGCAACTGATAGGTGTATTATGGGATTGCTTGTCCTTATTGTCATTGGAGTCATAACCATCATCATTGTGAAGGTACGTATTGCAAGAACAGTTTTTTTTATTTTTCTGTTTTATAGTCATGTTTTTTATTTTCTTTATTTGTGCTAAAGTTTACATATCTAAGAGTTTTTGTTTGTCATCTGCAATTCCATATGTAGTTCTGGACATTAATAACATATAGCATCATGGATTAGAGGATTGTTGTTTACTTGTTTTACCCATCATTTTCTTTGGTCGTTGAAGTCACTCGGTGAACTTGCAATCTGATGGTGAAAACCTATTCCTAACCTTTAAGTACATACAATCGTTGGGTTGTAGTTCGTTTCTGATAAATATAAGATTATGTCAATGATTCTTTGATATTCTGGAAGTATGATTGCAATTTATTCTCAATGCAAGTTTTTTGAAATTATTAAGGAATGAACACATTTTCTTTTGATTATAGATCACTATTTTCCCTTTATCATTTATCCCTGACACTGTCATGTGAATAAATTCATACCAAATCTCGTCACGCAATTTGACAAGAATGGTTTGTCCATGCAGTGGAGCAGAGAACAGAAAAGGCTCTCATTTCAGTTCTCGATATGTTGCATCCATATATGATTAAACTGTACTTTTTTTTCAGCTTGTTCATCCGAACAACAAAGACATTATAGATATTCCTGGATTGGCCCCTCCTGTGATGAACCGCAGATTACTGTGGAGTCCTTATTGAAATGAGTTCAAAGAGAGTTAACAATGAATGATCAGATAAGAATGGCAAGACGCTGTGCATTCATGGTCAGATGACTATAAGCTTGTGATGCTGTTCTTGGCCCTGTTTTATAGAGCAGGTAATGAGTGACTTCCCAGTAAGTTGCTATAGATACCGGCTCAATTTCCAGAAAGCTAGTATCATCACTGTTGTTGTGCCCTGTTCATTGGCTTCGCTGAGATCCTGTTGTATAATCAATTTTTTTCTTCGAACCTGACCTTAAAAGTTTCCCCCTATTAAAGCGAGGAAAATTTCCAATGTGTATTGTAGGTTGTATTGGTTTATACCTTGCTTACCTTGTATAAACAGATTCTGATTTTCTACAACCAGTTGATGTACCATAAACATAATATATTTTGGAAGTGAAATGAATTTGTAATCTATGGCGTAGAGTTTGGCCAAACAAATCACCAGTTTCGTGTCGACCATTTTTTCGGGCAAGTGTGAAACTCAATTGTAGCTTGTATGAACTCAAAATTTGCGTCTGGGGGATTCGTTTGAGCTCTTGTGCAGTTTTTTTTAGAAGAAAAGGGAGCATTAGTTTCAACTCGAAGCAAGAAAGAAGAATGATCCCCCAAAAGGCATCATTGGTCACTTTGTATCTCGTTGGGAGACTTTAATCGTAACTTTTGTAGAATTTATGCCGTGGTACGTTCATTTGGCCATGAATAGGAAAGAGGGCATAAGCTGACCTATTCCATTTCTTGCTTTCTCACGAAAAAGTTTGACATCGTCATTTGACTCCCACAAGTTTAATCCCCCCCCTCCTATTGGAGGATAGAGTCAAAACTTTCATAGTAGGAAAAATGGTAGATGATTAAGTTCCACCCACATAAAAAAGTTCAAAAGGTGAGACCTACTTCATTGTTATCTGAAGCCAAATTTAGTCAAGAAATCAAAAATATTATATGAAAGCTTTTTGTAGTTTATTGGAGACCAACTTGAAAATCTAAAGTTAGCTAAGAAATTTCCCACACCATAAGCTATATTTTAAGGGGATTGAAATTTGTACTCATATATTTACAATTCACACTCTTTGTTTTTTTATGGTAATTTTAAATTTGTCGTTACTCACATGTTTTTTGTCATTTAGTGAATTTTTTAACTAAATAAAGAAAGAGAGGGTGGTTTATAAAAAAAGCAAATTTCACTCTCCTATTTTAATTCCCAAGTCAATGCTATGTATTACATTCGATGAAACGTATTCGATATACACGCTACAAATGTGTCTGCAAGGTTCGAAGTCTCTTTGAAGGGAAATAGCACTTGGGGTCTTGCTACCGTCGTTGCCGATGACGGCGCTGCTGCCCTTAGTGGACCGGTGGAGGCAGTGGCCCCTCAAAGGAAACAGCGTCCAAGGAAGAGACAGACGGATAAGACACAAATCTTTTAATCATCGATGTAGATAATCATTTTTACGAGATTGTCTTTGATTATAGATATGTTCATGAATCGATGTTGTTATACATGAGAACTATGTGTGTGCCTTGGTCTAATCCTAGTCAAAGAAGAAATCATGATTCCATATAATAATTGGTTACCAAGTTAATATAAAGATTATGTGTAATTCTAGTCAAAGAAGGAATCCTGATTCGCTATAATGATTGGTTACCAAGTTTATATAGGATTGCGTATTTCTCTATATAAATGGATTATTTCAATGAATTAGACACACGATTCTCCAATCTATTTACTATCTCGTTGTCTATGCAACAACTTATCTCATATCTTGAGTCACTCCAACTTAAACCATAAACCATAATTCTGTTGCATTCTTCTGGTTATCTTTTTTGGGTGTGATGTATAGTTATCTTAGGGTTATGGAAAACCATAATTCCAGCACCACCAGACAGACCACGTCGAGAAGGAGAATCTCGACCTCTGTGTTCTTTCCGGGAAATCCACACCGAATTTTTCCGTGAAGACTTCTCCTCGGAAGACTACTCCTTCTTCCGGGCTGCCTGCCCCTTCTTTGACGACGTCTCGGAGAACCTCGTCCTCTAGAAGAAGTTGTCCCACTACTTGGACTTGATCGAGCAGCACCAAGATATCTCGCTGCTGCCACCAGACCAGGGGCGGATCTAGAAATCAAAGTCGGGTGGGACTTGAAAATTCCATCACCATTAAAAAATAAAAATAAAAATAGACAGTAAGTGTGAGAGCAATTTATACAATGAAATGAAAGATTCCCTTAAATGCATTATATAAAACAAAATTCATAAAACTCATCAGTTGTAATACATAAGGAGCTAGATAAACACGCTAAATGCAATACAAAATATGTCGATGTAAAATAAATTCATATTCAGTTAAATCTTAGTTTAAAATGAGAGTGTCTTCGTCCTTCTCTAAGCGCACTTGCAGCGAAACCTAGGGTTTCGACCTGGCGGCCACAATCTTCTTTAGCGAGGACTGTTGATCGTACTCAAGGTTCTAAAAGTCGCTAGTCGGTCGGCCGGGGACTAGCGAGTAGAGAAGTAGTCGGGAGAGTAGTCGGGGGTACTCGTTTTTTAATTTTTGGATTTATTTTTATTTTTAAAATATATAATTAAATATATTTTTTAAAAGGTATTATAATGTCTAAAATAATAAAAATAGTCAATAAAATGCCGAGTTTGGCCGATTTTTTCCGAGTTAGCCGATTTTTTTCCGAGTTGGGCCGATTTTTTCCGAGTTGGGCCGACTACTCGGCCGATTATCTTCCGGCCGATTTTGTACTCCGATTTTCTTAAAATCATCTCGGAAGGACGCCGACTAGCGAGTAGACATTGATCGTACTGATCTGTTGAAGATGGCGACGAAGTGGGGTTTTTCTAATATAATGTTGATCGTGTGATGTCGGCAAGCTTTTATCTTGGCGGCGTTTCTCTGTGGCAGGAATGAAAGGATTTAACCGTGATTGGTGTCTGGCAGATCGGCTCATTTCTAGAGATGTCGATCTGGAAGGACTGCTTGCTAGTGACAAGTGCGACTATTGGAAAGACAGTTGACTCTGTAATAGGGCCAGGTTTTGGTCGACCTGATACGTTGGTTGGGGATGGCTTCCGATTTTCGGTGGCCGAATTCGAAGAGGAACCTCCATTTTGGCTGGATATTTTTTTCTTTTATGGTGGGAACCGGCTTCAGTTTTCCATCTTGTTCAGTGAAGGTTGACTTGCTGGAGGTCGCCGGAAGGCTGTTGAGTGGTGTGGTCGGCATAGCTGAAGCTTGGAGCTGCAGGGAAATGGTCTGAGAGGGGTTGGATCTTGGATTTGAGATGGTGGCTGGTTTTGGTGCGACTGGTAACGGTGGATTGGTTATGGCAGCAGTCTGATTTGAGGTTGCATATGGTGACCAAGATCTGTCTGTGGCGGCCAAGAACCCTAATCTAGGATGTGGTCAGGTCTGGGCCTAGTGGAATGTTATGGGCTTAGTCTGTTATGGGTTGGGTCCTAAATTTATGTTATCTTTAATTTTATTTTCAGCCTACATACTATGTTATTGATTATAGGAGTATGCTTGCTTTCATAAGTGAGCCCTAATCTAGGATGTGGTCAGGTCTGGGCCTAGTGGAATGCTATGGGCTTGAGTCTGTTATGGGTTGGGTCCTAAATTTATGTTATCTTTAATTTTATTTTTAGCCTACATACTATGTTATTAATTATAGGAGTATGCTTGCTTTCATAAGTGAGCCTAAGTTTAGAATACAAGTAGTCTACCACATATCATTGTAATTTTAGGATTATGAAGTCTTGTCTATCATAGGTGGTAGCAGATAGATATGTAAGGGCTATCTTGACACGAGTTCAATGAAATTATTATCATTTTCTTCAAAAAAAAGGTCGATGTAAAACCTAATTTGACCAACTATAAAAAGCAATAAAATGTTCATTCATTGAAATCCGTCAACCAACTATCGACCTTAATTTAATTTTGTCACAATTTCAAGTCAGTTAACTATATCACATACAATTAAGATGAAGAGTAATTAGGTGGTAAAAAAGTGAGATAATGTGATTGATTGATTGGGTGAGAGAACTTCTATATATATATATATATATATATATATATATATATGTAGATTGAATTTTTTAGGTGACTCATGTGTGACTCAACACAAAAAATGTCTTGACTGGTGCTTTAAACATATGGTGATGTTTTACGAATTAGGTCTAGAAGAATTGGGGGTGTTGACTTTGAAAGGATCATGTGGATTAACTAAGGCTGACTGATAATTGGGTTTATTTGGGCTAATGGTGGTACCAACATAGTTGGGTAAGGGATCCAACATAGTTGGGTAGGGTTCTTCCATTAAAAGATCCATATTTTTAGTTTATTTATAAGGATAGACATTCGATAAACTTTCCGATCATATTTTTCAATCTTAACCGGTCAATTCTTAAGTCCTAATATATAGATCACCTCTGCAAAATTTTATCCAAATCGGTGATCGTTAAAATATTCAAATTTGCGAATTAATATTATAGGCATTAACGGTTCAAGTTTGGCAGATTTGATCTGTTAAATGATTTCAGTTATTTCAAAGCCTTAACGATCACTAAATTTGATGAAATTTTGCAAAAATGATCTATATATATATATGCATCTACATATTGAACGGTGGAGATGTTGTTATGTGATAGAAAGTTTGTCAAATATGTATCCCTATATATAAACCAAAAATAGAGATCCCTCAATAGAAGAGTCATGTATATGTGTATGTGTGTGAGTGTGAGTGTGAGTGAAACCTAGGCTCAACACAACATTCAATATATACAATAGTTCTTTTATGTTATATATAGTTCAACTACATGCTGTAATTTTTTTTCTCCAAAGATTTTGAGCGGGACTTGAGTCCCAGGCTAGGAAGCCTAGATCCGCCCCTGCACCAGACTCATTCTCAGAGGTTCGGGATGAGCTGCTGAACTTGAGGTCACAGGTCACTAACGCCCTAGACCAGACTCAGAAGCTTCAAAAGGGATGCCTCATATGTTGCACGGACACTTCACACCTCAGAGTGTCGGAGTACACCAACTTTGCTCCACTCATAATTAAGGTGTCTGAATTTTATTAAATAACACATTAGTACATGAACTAACAAGTTAGACCTAATTTTCGTACATGCTGTTATAACACCGTTAAAAGTTACTGTTCAATTTTTTTTGTTTTGTTTTTCTGATATCTCTTTTTTTTTCTGAGATTTTTTTCTTTTAAAGATGATATTTTTTCTTTTAGGTGTCAAATCTACACATTTTTTCTTTCTTTTAAAGAGAATCTTTTTTTTCTAATTAAGGTGTTAACGATCAAATAAGTTAACCGATTTAACACCTAAAAGAAAAATTATTTTGGTTACAATTTAACCTCTGTTTTGTTGATTGCTACTTGCTAGTATATGAGGAAGCAAGAATTCTCGATAGTTGCTATATAAGAGAGGTTAATTAGAGAATTGGTAAGAGAGAGAGAGAGATCTCAATCGCATTCAATACTGACTTGAATCAATTCACGCAAGCGAACGTTGTCAAGATAGAGAAATATAATTGTCCAAGTTATCGAATCTCAGGAATTAGTGGCTAACCCACAATCCTAGGCTAATCGGAGCTAAAGTCACCTAGCAAAGAAAATAAAACAAATATAAAATGATAAACTAATGCATCAAGCCTTAGTAATGTTTGGCTCTAGTTCTCATCAAAGCCTAATAAAAACTAAATGCCTAGTGATGGGTAATTACAATGAGGTGAGGGTTTGATGTTGCACGTGCTAGACCAAGTTAATCCTGAGTTTAATTACTTAAACTATAATTATCTTAATTCAATCTTCTCCAATATTTATCTTTATGTTTGACCACAATCAACCACGTCTACATACTTGTCATTTTCTCGGAAACACTATTATTCTCGCATTTTGTTTCATTTTCTCATGTCTTCCGCAATTCAGTTTATTACCTATAAATAAATAAAATTGGATTAATTACATAGTAATTGACATAAGAGTTAGCTAAATTCTAGTGATTAAGGTAGTAGTTGCGCGTACAAAAATACACGTAATCAACTACGTATTGATGAAGTCATGAGTTCGAGTCACTATAGAGTTATGAGTGAAATCATTTGATCCTCTTTAAAAGAAAGAAACAAAAAGATCTCAGAAGAAAAAAAAATGAACAATAACTTTTAACGGTGTTATAACGGCATGTATGAAAATTATGTCTAACTTGTTAATTCATGTACTAATGTGTTATTTAACAAAATTCAGACACCTTAATTATGAATGAAACAAAATTAATGTACTGTTTTTTTTTAAATATTACACAATTCCTCAAGAATAATTTGAGATATTAAATTCACGCAGCTTCCTCCTAAATCTTAATAATTCAAACCCTGTCCAGTGTCCCTGTACTAATGTGTTATTTCCCTTGCCTCGTGTTCCCCCGGCTACGTGTCCTCCCTTCACCTTCAAACTCGTACACAACCTCTACATGGATCCCGCACACTCATCACGACCCAATAGCACCTCACCACCTGTCTCCATACTTGTCCACCACGTGTCCCAACTCTCCCGCCTATATACACATTTCCTGCGCCTCATCTGAATCCAAGAACCTCTGGTCCTCTGTTCCACAGGAGCGATTTGTTCACGTTAGGTAGCCCTACATATGAAAATGACTCAATTTGAGTTGAGATGTGTAATGCCTTTTCTAGTCTCGATACCACCTCCTCCATGCGTGGCCTTTGTTGCATATCCATCGCTGATTATGTGCTTGACAGCAACTTCAAGCCCATTTATGAGTACACATTTGTATACCTTTCCTGGAATATTATCAGAAAGGCATCAGCTTTGTGAAAAAAATTCCTGATTCAGCTACTAGTGTCTAATTTACCTTGTGTAATTTTTAGTTTCATTACAAACCATCTAGCGTGTGATGGTCTCAAAAAGTTCAATTCTTGGAGAGGCTCTTCTATTCTAATCTGAATTTCCAGTAACAGAAGTTTAAATACTGAATCAAAAAGGTTCTTACCAGCTCCACCTTGGCCAGTGAAGTTCGATGCATTCAAATTGTCAGTTGCTGCATAAATGTGCTTAGTTGATATTTTGAGGCTGGATTCTTGAGTCAGTGAATCATATGGTGTTGTCCAGTTAAACAACAAGGTTTCACAACTTTTCAATAATGCTAGGTTTCAAGTAAAAATATGAAATATTCGGAGAAATGTACCATCTTATTTCTCATCTTTTTCAGTGGAAATGATATCTGGCTTCTTTTTCTTGCACAAGGTCCACATAGCAATAACTAATATTACAGTAATTCCTGCTAGACCACTAGATAGAATCCATAGACCTGACGATAGATCACAAAAGGTTTATTAAAACTACCAGGAAGCAAAACTGCTGGAAACTTTTTACAAAATTTAGAACTCAACTAATATAACTATGAATTGTGATCACCATTGCTATACCTATATGCCTGTATCTATATGTTGCCTGTGCTCATTTTTAGAAACCTGCTACTCAATCCAGTGTGCCGCAGATCTGCAATGGGAAAAAAATGCAAACTTTTAGCTGAAATTCAAGTAACATAAATCAACAAATCATCTTTCGAGTGAGATTGATAGGTGCCTACCTCCGGAATCTGAAAATCACTGAAGCACGAACTTCTATTGAAGGAGTGTCAGACACTTCCCGACACGCCACGTGGCGTGTCCGGAAAATTTGACTTTTTCGACACTTCTCTGACACGTTGATGACACGCCACGTCATTGTCGACACGCCTCCGACACGCCACGTCGTCGATTTGAGAATTTTCACAAAAAAAAATCAAAACCTAAATCGCAAAGGGCAGTAAGCTACTAAGCTACACCTCACCTAAAACACAAATAGAAAAACACTGAGAGGGAGAAAAGTTCTGACGCCCAACTTCGACTTCCGCGCTCTGACGCCCAGCTCCGGCGGCCAACCTTAGAGTTGGGACGGCCAGGTGAGACCTTTGACAGTAAGCCACTAAGCCGCACCTCACCTAAAACACAAATAGAGAAACGCAAAGAGGGATGAGAGTTCCGATGCCCATCTTCAACCTCCGCTCTTCGACACCAGCTCTGGCGGCCAACCTTGGAGTTCTGGCGACCAAGCGAGACCTTCGACTTCCGCGCTCTGACACCCAGCTCCGACGGCCAATCTCCAACCTCCGAGTTATGACAAAAACTTCTCTGATCTGTGAAAATTCTTCCCGTAAGTTTATCACTTGATTCACTTCATCTCATCCTCCTTCATAATTATTGTTTCATAATCTAGAATCTGTGGGGAATGTTTGATTGTGTGAACTGTGAAGTCATGATTTTGTTGAAGTATATGTTATGCACATTTGGACTTAATTAAACTAGTTTCTACCCAGTTTTTTTGTTAGGACTGCCCAGCTTTGGACAAATTTGTTAATTCTATTTGATGTTATTTGTTATGATTATGCAATGGAATGGATTCAGAATATTATTTTGATAATATAATTGATTTATTTCATATTTTAGTATATTTTGATGTATTAAAAATATATAAATATATTATTCTATTTGCCGTGTTGAAACCGTGTTGGATATGCAGTTTTTAGGTTTTGTCGTATTGCTGTGTCGCGTCGTATCGTGTCGCCGTGTCCATGTCCGTGCAACATAGCTGAAAATATTTAATTTCCAAGGCATTGATAAACTGCTTGAACCCAATTCCTATCCTGAATCCTGTTGCTTGTTAGACACCAAAACTGCAAAACTACATATATTGGCTTCAAGTTTTGATGACTCCCTACTATCTGATGATGCAACAGTCTCTTCCCACCTTTGCAAACAAGCATCGCAAGCCTGATCAGATGTTCCAGCTGTACCGAGAAATCTACAGTCTTCATCTAATTCTTGCAATGTGCTACCTAGGTTATGAACAACTAGTTTAGTATAGTCAGAACAACCACCTCTCCACTTGTTAGCTTCTGGATTCCACAACTGAAAACATCACTTTTGTTACTCTTCATCTCCTCTAAGCAATTTTCTTGCCCTGTTGAATTCAATAAGAGCTGTCTTGCAGTGTGGTTTGCCCTGTGTGCCAACTCCCAAGGCAGATAGGTAGTCATCGAAAGCTGCTCCACAATTACAATTACTTACAAACCCTCCATGTCCCAGCTTCACAATTTGAGCCACTCCAAGATGTACAGATATCAGTATGATGCATTCCTAACTCTATCAGTATATTTGTTTACAAACAATAATTAGATTATATAGCAATTGGCTGCCTACAAGAATTAACAAATGCCACTTCTAGCTCGATGAAGAGTTATAAATGACTAATGCAGATCAGTACCAGATAACCTCTAACCCGCATATACTTCATGGTTGTGGTCTGCATATATGATGTTGTATCGAGTGTTGTTGTTCGCCGTTCACACAGAATTGAGTTCTGAAGAAGAGAGATGATAATGGCTAACTTGAGGTTTGCGGCGGGTTGAGAAAACAAGAGTTTCATTCCGGTGTGATTTACATTGCTGTAACAATGCTTTTTTACCCATTACTAACGCCTTAAGATGTCGCCGTCTCTCGCCATTTAACAGCCACGTCAGCATTTTTGGTCAGGTCGCCTGGTCACAGTTCACTGTTTCCAGTCCCTGTTGTTATCTCAGCTTCCTCTACGGTTCTCTTAGCTTTCAATTGATTGACCTCCAAGAAAATTATAACAGAGGACAATCCCATTAAGTCAAGACTCCAAACCAAACCAAACGCGCAACGACCAATGACCCCCAAATCTGCTCATCTCTTTCTCTCTCTCAAATGTGAACCAAGAAAGAGGTGCTCAGAAAGCTAGTTTTCCTAGGTAGAAATATCCTCTGGGCCGTGTTTCACTTGTGTCTCTTTCACTCTGTTCACCATAACAGAGGACTTCAACCGTTTTGTTTTGTCTATCTATACTTTTCACATTTTCAATTCTCTAGATTTTCCACTTCTCTGTTGTAGTTTCTATCCAGTCCTGTACTCCTTTCACCTTCAAACTCGCTCCGGATTTGTCTTCTTGTACGTTTTCCTATCCAATTTCCAAACTGGGTTTTTCCTTCATCTGCTTCATTCTCTATATTATTCCTTCATTTTCAGTAAAGTTTTTCACTTTTACCAGAGTTTCTGCCATTTCTTCTTGTTTTCTTTCTGGGTTTTCTCTGTTTCAGCTTTTGAGCTCTCTTTTTTGTTTTTTTTTCTCAAGCTAGCTTTTTTGCAATCTCTATCACATCCCAACTTGAGAACAGAGCCTTGTGTTTTGTTTTTGAGCTTTTCATCAAGATATGAAGTGCTTCTTTCCCTTCAAACCCAAGAACAAGCAAAAGGAATCGGAATCAGCTCCGGATTTGAGGAAGAATAGCGACTCATTAGCTCCGGTATTAGACCGCGCCGCGAAATCTCTACCTTCACCAAGAAGCATACCGGAATTGTACAAAGAGAAGGAGCAGAATTTGACAGTTTTCCCATTCCAAGAGCTTAGGGAATCAACCAATGGCTTCAGCAGATTGCAAAAGCTTGGTGAAGGAGGATTTGGGAGTGTGTATAAAGGAATGATCAAGCCCAAAATTGGCAAGCGTAGTCCAATTTTGGTTGCCATCAAAAAGCTGAATCCACATAGCTTACAGGTTCCAATTCTTATCTTCATTACTTTAACTGTTTGGTTAATTGTTAATTTTTCCATTTGTTTATGTCTGTTTTCCTTCCACTTTGTTTTTCTCCATTACTACTTGATTGGTTGGTTTTCTTGATCTTGGATGTTGAGTGATTATGATGGGAGCATTGAATGGTATATATTCTGGGATGAAAGACTTGTTATATTGGATATTGAATTATGGTAGATTGTTTTTTGGGATTGAATTATTCCTCAAGAATTAGTTATATATAACTTTACTTCTAGCAGTGGCCCTGTTCTGCATTTGTTAATAAACATATGGTTTTTAATTGATTAGTACACGTGCTTTGTTTAGTAGATTTATTGGGGTCTCTGTCATTTTAGATACATGTTAATTTAGCTTGTCAGTTGAGCTTAGATTTCCGTTGGATTTGTAGGAAACAATTTTCGGTTCTTACTGCTCCACTATAATCCCAAAATACATGGTAGGTAGTTAGGCACTAGCTGCAGTAGGCATAGTAGAGTGGGGAGGAAGAAGGGGAATGGGGTTTACCAAATCATCCTGTTATTTATTATTCTTGGCCAATTTTGTGGAACAGAATGGAAGTAGATGAGCACTAGAGAATAATCTATAGTGGGTAGGAGTGTAGGACATAAAAAAGACTAAATGTGACAGTGATTATTCTGTTGAGGTTGAAAGATATATGAATGTGAAGTATAGATCAAGTCATGGAATTTTTGTGGTATACATCAATGACCTTTACATGTAGTTCTGTGGCATATAACGATTGTGGACCATCAAATCCATCTGGTGCTGGAACTTTATCAATGTGGAGAGTATATAATCATTTGTAGTGTAAGCAAGAATCAAAAGGAAAGTGCATACTAAAATTAGGCAAATGGATTTCAAGCATGCTAAAAGACTTGTTTCTGTCAGCTGGAAAACATATTATGCAGTGACAATGCTATTATCAGTTACCAAAGAAGGAAGTTTTTGCTCTTTTTTTTGTAGAGAGGAAGTTTTTGCTCTTAAAGAACATGAATCAATCCCCTGAGATGAAATTGGTCTGTGTAAGAAATTTTCCCTTGAAACAAATTGTTAAATTTTGAGGACATAGAAATTTACATTTGAGAACAGATAAAAGTAATGATTAAGCCCCTGAGATGATATTGGTCTGTATAGAAAAAGTATCTCATGAGTATTTTGAATAGTTGAGAAAGATTGGCATATCCTCATTTAAACACACACTTTGGACACATTGTGTTCCTTACTGCCTATCTATCATTTTTATCCAAGTTATCAAGCTTAGTTATGGTTCTTTATTCTTTTCATATAGGGTCATAAAGAATGGCTTGCAGAGGTTCAATTTCTTGGTGTGGTAAATCACCCAAATCTGGTAAAGCTTGTAGGATATTGCTCTGTAGACGGAGAAAGAGGGATCCAACGGCTATTGGTATATGAATATATGCCTAATAGGAGTTTAGAAGATCATCTTTTCAACAGGGCATTGAATCCCCTTCCTTGGATAACGAGATTACAAATAATGCTTGGTGCTGCTCAAGGATTGGCTTATCTACATGAGGAACTGGAAGTCCAGGTGAATAAAGTTTTCATTTATTTGGCCTATGTTTGACCATGTGTTTTCTTTTCAGTTTTTTTGGAATGTAGAACTATCATATCATGTGAACATGTGACTCGTTTATGTTAATTTGACAAATTGAATAAGAAATCAGTGTGACCTGCTTAATTTTGTGAAGTATTAGAACTACGACTAATCAGTGGAATGTTGTACATCTTTTATGTTTGCTGCATTTATAGTGGCATGACTGGCATCTCAGGTTTTGGAACTTAAATTGTATGTGGTAGGCATCGTGTCTTATGTAATTGTCCATTATTTTGATATAGTCTGTTCTCTTCAAGCTTTAGCTGTTGGACCCTGTGGCTGTGTCACATGGTATAACAGTTCTCGATTTCAAAACCTTCGAATTCCATGGCCCTCTTCTTTGCTGTCTAGTACAAATCGAAATTGGACATTAAACTTAAGGGCAATATAAACTAAGCATGAGCTAAACTATCATTCTGTAATTTCTGTGTGACTGCATTAATAGGTACCCCTTTTTACTTCAAGAAACGAGTCCCCTGATATTGTTCTTCCTTTGCTGTAGCTGAAAAATTCTATTTTGTCCTACTTAAAAGAGCTTGCTGTGCTTAAATGTCAATTATATAATACTACATCATAGACTTGGTTCAACTCTGATTGTGAGCTTGAAACAAAAGTTATCTTCTACTTTTGCTTCTGGCCATCAATATCCAAATGCTGAAGAGTGTATTTAAAAATGGTACATACAGGCTTAGTGTTACTGGCTTAGTGTATTTAAGGATGGTAGGTACTGGCTTACCTCACATAATAACTATTTATTTGTCTAAGGACAAGAATTTTTATATCCTTTTTGAACCTTTTTTTGTTGATTTGTTCAAATAGGTGATATATCGAGATTTCAAATCCTCCAACGTGCTCTTGGATGAGAACTTTAAGCCGAAACTGTCAGACTTTGGGCTTGCTAGAGAAGGGCCGAAGGGTGACCGTACTCATGTATCGACAGCGGTAAGTAGATAATAGATCAATGACTTATTTTATTAAGGACTCAACTTCATTTGGAGATTGGCAGAATTTGGTATCTATTTCAGCATTGAGAGGACAATTTGAATTAGTTGATATTCACCTTTCTGATTCTTTGCTTTTATTTCACAATTTCCCCTGGAATGATGGTTCATATCGTTTTTGCTTTTGTCATCAGGTGGTAGGGACTTATGGATATGCTGCCCCGGAGTATGTTGAAACAGGTCATCTTTCCATTCATAGTGACCTATGGAGTTTTGGTGTGGTACTGTATGAGATTCTCACCGGGAGGCGTGCATTAGAAAGAAACCGACCAACAGCTGAGCAGAAGCTTCTTCATTGGGTTAGACAGTACCCTGCAGACAGTAAAAAGTTCAGCATGATAATAGATCCACTCCTGAGAGATCAGTATTCTTTTGATGCAGCTCGGAAAATCGCCAAGTTGGCAGATAGTTGCCTGAACAAGAATCCAAAAGATCGGCCAACGATGAATCAAGTAGTAGTGATCTTAAAGCAAGCTATTCAAGATTCACAAAAGGGTACCAACTCTGTAAATAACAGTTATGGGGCATCTGGGTCTAGATTGGGTAAAAAGAACCCCAAGTTGAGGTGATATAAGAGAGAAGCCCGTCTGCTGTGAATGTTATTTAAAATTTTTAACTGGCTTAAATAGTTAATAGTGGAAGATGGGGAGATTTGTAAAAATTGCAGTTTTAGAATTCGAAGATTTTTTGCCTTTTCTGTTTTTTTACACCATATTGACCAAATTTAGGGGTTTTGGTTTAACATGAAGGTTGTATGATCTAGATGGGAGGGTGTGTGTACTACTTGAGGGGTTCGAGTTCAATTGGATGGTTATTTGTTTGTATTTTTTGTTTTCTGAGACTGCAATGAACTCTGAAGAAAAGAGGGAGTGAATGATATGAAGAAAGACCTGATCACTTGATCATTAGTTAAGGGTAGCTGAATGTGATGTTGCTTGTTTACTGGTAAGCGGTGTATGAATTTTTTTGAGGAAAATTCTCACATAGGTACATCTATTTCAAGTTGCTTGTTTTCGAAAGCAACGCTGGTATTTTCTGTACATCACATATCCATTGTTATATTTCGTTAGAAGGATGCACTCGACTGAGAGATGGAAAGCAAAGAAAAAGAAAGAACGAGCAAAATGCAGCAACAAACTGAAGAAAGAGAAGGCAATAGCATCTCAAATCAAAAAACATATATAACAGTAGGCTGCAACTTCTGAGGTTGTCTGATAGAGAATAGATACCAGAAATACAATCTTCTATGGAAGTGCAAAAGAATATTGTGATAAATCAGCTTGCTAGTGTTATCATATTGAGCAAACAATACGGAACAAGGAAAAAAGAACAAACCAGATGTACATTTTACGTTTACCAATTATCTAGTGTTAAACATTAGTCTGATCTTTTGTATCATTCAAGAATTTGGAAATAGAGTATTTACTTGAGCAGTAGTTCACTCAGAATGCTGTTACTTAATAAATACAATCCACTTTTTCTGATACCATTATTTTTCTCATTTTCATTGCCACTACAGACTCCAGGATCTTGATTCTTCAGTAGTCCCATCGGTGAAGGATTATAGAATTAGCAGTGGCTGTGAATCGAAGACCACAATTTCCCATATACACAGAGGAATCAAAGCAATGAAGCTAGAATTCATCCTGACAAGTTCTTCTATGGTAAGTCTAGGCACCATAAGAAACGTCAAGCTCGAAAAGCTTGTAGGATTTCTACCAAATAATTGGATTCTGGACAAATCAAAAGACAATATGATCTCGCATCTCCAAGTGACCAAAATTTATAAGGAACCTTGCCTGTCAAGTAGTTTACATGATAGGTATGCACAAGCACCCTCCTTATGTATCGATCGTTTTAGTGGACCAGACAATTATCTGGGATAGATTATAAACATGCGTATGGTTTTTAATGGTGTGAGATCTCATCAAGTCATCAATTGTAAACTTACATGCATGGTGCATATTTAAACGATAGATTATACATTATCTGGGATTTTCTTCATATAGATATTCAATTCAACTAAACAAGAACAGCTTCATATCGGAATCTAATCTGGACTGAAGAGAAAAGACAGAGCTAGCGATATAGAACCATGCATGATCAAGCTAGGATATAATACCTCCTTTCAAATGTCTGAAAATGAACAATAAATAGCAACTGTAACTATTATGAAATTAACATGAAAGAATGGAAAGCAGCTAATAGTACATCAACCATACACAATTATCAATATAACCATGCATAAGATTTATTTCTTGCTAAAAAGGAAAGCAACAACGAACGAAAACATTCCACAGTAAGCCTTGAACCAACACTTGCTCATGCAACACTTGAAGACTAGAATAAGACTTTTAGTATCACATTGAAGAATATGTAAAGGGAGGAGTTTCTTTCCCCTATAAAAGGGACTCCTCCCCACTCATCTAGACAACTCACCATTTGTAATACTTGTGGGCCCCAATTCAAGGCTCACCAACTCTTAATGCATGTTAAGTGGACGTAGTCTTATCCATCGATAATAGATGAACTACTATAAACCTTGCGTCCACTAGTATATGAGATTATTCCAACTATAATCTTATGCACAAACAGGTTTATGTCTTTTTACCTTCTTAAATGGTTATTATTGTAACATCCCACATCGACCAACGGAGAGGGTGATGTACCATATATGTACATCGGTGACACCCATCTAGCACGAGGCCTTTTGGGAGCTCAGTGGCTTTGGAGGGGATGGGAACTCCGAAGTTAAGCTTGCTAAGCTCAGAGCAATCCCAGGATGGGTGACCCCCTGGGAAGTTGCTCTGAGAGCTCCTGGAAACAAAACCGTGAGGGCCGGCGGGCCGGTGGGCCCAAAGCGGACAATATCGTGCTACGGCGGAGATGGTCCGGGATGTGACGATTGGTATCAGAGCCACTCTGCCGAGGGGTGCGAGTGTGCCGACGAGGACGTCGGGCCCCTAAGGGGGGTGGATGTAACATCCCACATCGACCAACGGAGAGGGTGATGTACCATATATGTACATCGGTGACACCCATCTAGCACGAGGCCTTTTGGGAGCTCAGTGGTTTTGGAGGGGATGGGAACTCCGAAGTTAAGCTTGCTAAGCTTAGAGCAATCCCAGGATGGGTGACCCCATGGGAAGTTGCTCTGAGAGCTCCTGGAAACAAAACCGTGAGGGCCGGTGGGCCCAAAGCGGACAATATCGTGCTACGGCGGAGATGGTCCGGGATGTGACAATTATTATTCAACTAAATAAGAAACCATGGTTAAATATCAATCCATCGATTAAAAAGTGACTATTTTTAAAAATTTCTCAAGCTTGTAGGATGACTACCAAATAACTGGATTCTGGACAAATCAAGAGACAATATCATGTTCACGTGACCAAAAATTTTGGGGAACCTTGCCTGTCAAAGTAGTTTTTACATTATGTACCGAGGGAATGGTTTGTAGTGCATCAGAGACAAGTGGTTAGATCTCAAGTCATTTGTAAACATGCATTGTGCATATTTTAAGTGATAAATTGTAGATTATCTGGGATTTGATTCATAAATATATTCTTCTTTCTAATACTAATCTGGCCGGGCTTGCATAGTGACAAAATGCTGGATTGTGATGTGGCCTTGGAAGTAAAAAGACAGCCAACAGTGGTTAATATAGCGATCTAGTAACAGAAGAATTATAGAATCATGCTTTTCTCCAGAAAAAAAATGCATGATCAAGCTATAGGTTATAATCAGTGTTCAAAAAAACGCTAGGCGCTAGTCGGGCGGTCAGCCACCTTCTAGCGCCCAGAGCGCCTAGGCGGGGCCTAGGCGGTTTTACCTTTTTTAAAATATATATATTTATAATATAATTTTAATTCTATATAATACTTAAATAGACATTTACCAACAACCAAATTGATCCATCAACAATCAAATAATAATACAAGAGCTTCCAAACAACTCTAAAACGAAAACTTATCATAAAAACATACATATAAACTCAAACATGCAAAGACAATCAAGTACTACTACCACAAAATAAAAGTGTCTAGCATATATTACAATAAAAGTGTCTAGTATATATTACAACATATATAATCGGGCTGGGTCCCCAGTGCAACATATATATTTTTCTTTACCAAATACATATGCAGCTGAATATAATGGACAGAAAACGTACCTGGGAAGAATTGGCGATAGCACGGCGGGGCCTAGGCGGTTTTTTACAAAAACGGGTCGGCCTGCCACCTTCCAGCGCCTAGGCGCCGCCTAGGCGGCCGCCTAGGCCGATTTTTCGAACAGAGGTTATAATACATTCGTTCAAATGTTCGGAATTGAACAATAATGGAAAGTAGCTAGGTTTTTATTACAAAATAAAAGAAAAAAGTTTTGTTGCATATGGAATCAAAAGATCTACACCGTCCCATAGCACATCAACGACACACAATTCTCAATACAATCAAGCACAAGATTTATTTCTTAGCTGAAAAGCAAAGCAATAACATATGAAATCATTCCACATTATGCATTGAATTCCTCTGCTTATTTCCCTCAATGTCAGAACATCCTGTCAAAACAAATGCATGGCTGTCAAAAGACAGTATATTTTCCAAAACATGAACATGTATTTTTCTGCTTCCATACAATTCTTAGACAAATATCATAAACACAAGAAAAAAGTAACTATAGTTTAGATTAGCTTACCATTTATCTTTGAAGTCTCCTCTGCATTTTTGCTTTGTAGACAGAGGCTGTGACATAAATCCAACCTCTTGAATCATCCAAGAATTTGAAATAGGCGTATCTCCAAGAGCTCTTGAGCAGCAAACTCCCACAGACTATCCAAAATCCACTGACAAAGCCCAACACTGTACTGATAAAGAATCCCAGGCTTATAAGACCGTCATCATCATGTTCAGCTTGAGTTGTTCCATTTCCTGAGCAATTTGGTGTCAACGGTGGTCCGCAAAGTCCAAGATTTCCCATAAAAGAAGAAGCATTAAAACTCTGAAGTTGGGTGCTAAGTGGAATTCTTCCTAACAAGTTGTTGTGTGATAAGTCCAACACACTAAGAAAGTTTAATTTTGAAAAAGATGCAGGGATTCCACCAGATATCTGGTTTCTGGACAAATCAAGAGATTCCAACATCTTCATGTTTCCAAAGTTTTCAGGAAGCTTTCCCATCAAATTGTTTCTTGAAAGGTTCAGAGATGTCAACTTTTCCATACTTGTGATACTTTCTGGAATTTCAGCAACCAAAGAATTGCTTGAAATGTCAATGCTTCTCAAATGCCAAATATTGTTCCCAAACTCAATCTCAATTCCTTTCCACACGACATCTACAACTATACCCATAACCAAATGTTCTTTTGCCCGGGCTGTTATGTTACCAAAGCAATGTGGTAGTGCTCCTGAAATATTGTTGTGAGAGAGGTCCAAAACATGAATGGTGGCTAGATTGCATAGGGAGAAAGGTATACTTCCATCGAACTGATTGGAGCGTAAACGTAGAACCACCAAGTTTGTTAGGCTTTGGCCAATCCATGTTGGTATCTTTCCCGAGAGGCTATTGTTGCCAAGGTCAAGCATCACTAATTGGGTGCAGTTTTCTAAAGAAGGCACTTCTCCTGAGAAGTTGTTATTATTTAAACTCAACAACTTCAAACCCTTTAGATTTCCCAACGAGCTTGGTATTTTCCCTGATAATTTATTGTTTCCCAAATCCAGCAGTTGCAAATATGGGGATTCCATCCAACAATCGGGAAGCTCCCCTGATAATAGGTTATCATAAATGTAGAGATAATTCCAGTTTGGGTTGCGATTACTTAACAAGGAAGACAAAGGCTCATTAAGCATATTCTGCGAGAGATCCAAGTTGTAGAGCGTCGGAGGAAATGATGGCACTGCATTAATTTGGTTTCTGGAGAGATCTAAGTCCACTAACAAAGGAAATAGATCCCAAAAGTTATCAGGTAATGATCCTGATATTCCGACATTAGAGAGTTTAAGCAGAGTAAGATTTGTCTGCTTTAGAATCCATTTTGGAATAGCTGGGCCTAGTTTGCAAGAGGGCATGCCCAACGAACTATTAAGTTGAAATGGTGGGTTCCAATCAGAGCTGAGGTTAATAGAGAAACGATTCCTCGAAAGATCTAAAGACTGTAAACGAGAGAGGTTCTGAAAGTGAGACTCTGTTATGACACCCGTCATAGAATTCCCCTCGAGAGATAAAATTTCAAGACTAGAGAGTTGGCCGACACTCTCGGGTAAAAGAGACCCATTTAGAGTAGGATTCCAGGAGAGATATAAAAGTCTCAACCTGGTAAAACCTGTCAGTTGTGGAATTGAGCCCCAGAACTGGTTCCGCGACAAGTCCAAGGTCTCCAGTGTGTTCTTAGAACAAGACAAGGCTTTTATGGAGTCCTCAATCTTTCCAGAGAATTGATTCGACTGTAGGCTCAACGACTCTAGGCTGCATAAGTTTTCAAAGCCCTTTGGTATCCCGCCTTGAAGTTTATTCAAAGTCAGATCTAAAGTTGCTAGAGAAAGCATGCTGCTGAAGACATCTGGGATGAGACCCTTAAGTTTGTTATCAAAGAGACTAATATGGACCAAGTTGGTGCTGATATTGGCTATCCAATAAAATATTGAAGTAGAATTAAGATTATTACTAGAGAGGTCTAGGAATTGAAGCGAGGTGGATGAATTGATAAGGGAAAGTGAGCTTAGAAGGACATCAGGAAGATGACACTCAGATAACTGAAGCTCTGTTAGTGAAGTGAGCTTGCTCAAAGAACCTGGCCAATTCACAGCCTCAGACAAATCCACCCGGGACATGTTCAGGGATCTCAAGGAAGAGAGATGAGATAACCACTCAACACTTTTAGAGCCAACATTTGGATTAAAGGAAAGATCAAGAGTGTGCAAATTAGAGAGGCTTCCAAGATGGGGAGGTACAGGTCCACTAAAATTTGCATTTGAAAGTTTGAGCTCTTTCAATCGACTCAAGGAGCCAATGAACTTGGGAATCTGACTTCCCTCAAAATCATTAAAAGTAAGGTCCAAGTACTCTAGATATCGCAATTCAACTAGTGAAGGATGAATTTCACCTCTTAGAGAATTATAGGAGAGATCAAGAGTGATGACATGACCTGTATGGTTGTTGCACACAATTTCTCCCCACTCGCAGCAATCTTCCGTGCTTTCCCATGAGGCAAGGACATTGGACTCACCAACAAGGCCTTGTTTGAATTGAAGAAGAGCATGCCTTTCACTCTCCAAGCACAGGATAGTATTGTTGGAGCTTCCAAGACTACTAGAACAACAACAAGAGGCAATCGCCAGGCACAAAAGCCCAACCATAACAGAATGCATAGACCCTCCTCTCATGATAACATGATTCATTATGAAGATGATGTGCAAAGTGCAAGTTCAAATGTATATATAGTTGAATCAACAAGAAATGTATGATCATCGAAACAGCAAGGAGTTTGCTTCTGTCTATTCCAATTAAGCAAGTCTTTGGAAAAATTGGTTGACTTGATCGACATAATTTGGAAACTGGTTCTTTCTTCATTTATTATCTGGAATATGACCCAACATGCATGTACGACGACTTCTAGACTCGCTAATTATCTGGAATATGACCCAACTAGACTCGCTGATTATCTGCAATATGACCCAACATGCATGTAGGACGACTTTTTGAATTTTGATAATCACTACAAAAAAATAGTTTATCCGACGTAATTATCAAAAACAGATCGATGATTTTTTTTGGTTTGCTATGCTATGCTATACTATACTTTAGCAAAAGAAAAAAATGTCGTCGGCTATGTTTTTACTCGTCGGTTAAAGTATTTTAGTAGACGAAAAAAAATGATAACATGATTCATTATGAAGATGATGTGCAAAGTGCAAGTTCAAATGTGTATATATATATATATAGTTGAATCAACAAGAAATGTATGATCATCGAAACAGCAAGGAGTTTGCTTCTGTCTATTCCAATTAAGCAAGTCTTTGGAAAAATTGGTTGACTTGATCGACATAATTTGGAAACTGGTTCTTTCTCCATTTATTATCTGGAATATGACCCAACATGCATGTACGACGACTTCTAGACTCGCAAATTATCTGGAATATGACCCAACTAGACTCGCTAATTATCTGCAATATGACCCAACATGCATGTAGGACGACTTTTTGAATTATGATAATCACTACAAAAAAATAGTTTAGCTGACGTAATAATCAAAAACAGGCCGACGATTTTTTTTCGTTTGCTATATTATACTTTAGCAAAAGAAAAAAAAATGTCGTCGGCTATGTTTTTACTCGTCGGTTAAAGTTTTTACTGTCGGTTAAAGTATTTTAGCAGACGAAAAAAAGGTCGTCTGCTATTCTCAACTTTAACTGACGAAATTTTGTCTTTAGCCAACGAAAATATAAACTTTAACCGACGACATTAGACTTTAAGTGACTAAAATGTTATACTTTAGCCGACAAGATTATTCTTTCGTCGGCTAAAGTTCTTTACATTTAATAGAACTGTAAGACGCAGATCGACTATTAATCCAAAAACTCAAAGTCTCTTTTAAGATTTTTTATTTTATTTTTCAATACTAGAAATAAAATAAAACTAGCTAAAAGTAAAGGATTAAAAGCAAAGAGAAAGAAGGAAACTCAGCATGATTAGTTAACATTCGTATGACACGGGAGAAGCCATCAATGTTTCACTCCATGCCTTGACGTGATGGCTGCATGACCTTCTTTTTCGCAAGACACCCCAAGTATTGAATAAAGATGTTTGGTGTCATCCACTTGAAAATTATACAGTGACTACTCATAAACCATGCTGCATAGCCCCTATGCATCTTCGAAATTTCATGACAATGCAGGATCGTCAGTTGCGTTCGCATAGATGGTACGGTGTGAAGATCTATCTTGTCGCCTACTCCCATGTCGTAGTGCATAGTATATATAGATGCGGCCATATATTGGCTTTCTCCAAAACCACTTGATGGTTCATACTCACAATACCAAGAGATTCAAATCAATTCAGCTCTTGCATGTGAGAATTACTGATGTTAGGACCAAGAATTAATCTGTAATAGTCGTCATACTCATCATACCTTGGTTCCATGTTAAAATCACCATCACTACAGATTGGTGAATGAACTTCAGCCACAAAAATAGGCATATCAAAACCATAATTATCATAGTGAAATGTCTACACGTTTTAGCTTGTATCATCATAAATAAATTTATGCTCCAAGAACTTTGGAGCATAATCACCTTGGCTTGTACATTCAGTGTCATAGTAAAAACCACTCGGTTGGTGATCAAGTTGCCTCTGATAGGCGAGGTCGTGAACGAAGGCTTTGTGTTGCTCTTCGTGTGTTTGACCAGTATCCACATACACATCGTCATCCATTAGCGGTACAACATCTATGGAATAGGTTTGTTGGTTGTTAACTTCATAGTTGTGCTCCTTTTGAGATTCACCATCAATTGGCAAACTAAAACTTTATGTTGATGAAGACTCATCTAAAGGTAAGTACCTGTCACTAAATTGATCAAAAACTGACTCAACCTCTTTGGCATAATTGTCTTCGTCAGCTTCAGGCTCCATCTCTTGAAGTTGTAGAGTCTCTTCGTTGTTTCGCGCTAGTGAGATATTATGTACATGAGACGCGTCATATTGGCCGGCTAAGGCTCGAAGACTCTCCAATTAGGACTTGGTGTTTTCTTGCATGCTTTCTCTCATGCCCAATACACCTTTTTGTATACCTTCACTCATGGCCTGCATTGTTCTTTCTAAATCCTCCTGATGAAGCCGTAACTTCTTATTCATGGACTGGATTATATCAGGTTCTACTTCTTGGGGTTGTAAAACCTCGTTGTTGTTTTGCACTAGGCATGAGTCATGTGAAGGAGACTTGTTTGTTTGTCGAGCGTCATACAAGGCATCTTCCTCAATACGAAGTTCCTTCCAAATTTTGGTGTTGTTAGAGTCATCATAGAACCTTGGCCAGATCCTCTTGAAGACTTCATCTCTCTTTTGTTGATAAAGTGCACATTCTCTAGCCATAATCTCCTTGTTTGCAGCATCTCTTTTAGCACTAGCTTTGGATATCTCGTCTAATTTGTGGCTAATTTCCGACTTGTGGATTGGTTTATCTTCATTGCTCGCCATCGTTTTGAAACTGAACGCAATTATAATTTTATTCGCAATCCTGACAAGTTATGTCCCGCTATGGTCGTGCCAAATGTTCGGCGTGAAATTTGTTTTCTTCGAACAATTAACTCTTGGCGTGCCAACACCTTTGGGTTAGGAGCAATCTTCTTCTCTAGGTGCGTTCACCTTCTGCCTTCTTCTCAGAACGAATGACGTACGAGCGCTAATCAAACCAGCACTCAGGTTCTTTCTCAGACCTAATAGACAGCTGCTAGGATTTTCCTCCACTCCACAAGCAGTTGATGCTTCTTACTCAGACCGGTGTGGTTGAGCAGAGTCAAACAATATCAGGACTGGGTATTCGCTAAAGATTACTCTCTGGTAGGGGATATTTGCTAAAGGTTTTATCGTTCAACAATGGGTTTCGGGCGGACTTGTGCTCGTGATGAGGTTTTATGAACTTGAGGTGGACATTTCCTTGCGATAAGGCTTGGTGAAGTTATTATCTGGAATATGACCCAACATGCATGTACGACGACATAATTTGGAAAATGGTTCTTTCTTCATTTATTATCTGGAATATGACCCAACATGCATGTACGACGACTTCTAGACTCGCTAATTATCTGCAATATGACCCAACATGCATGTAGGACTACTTTTTGAATTTTGATAATCACTACAAAAAAAATAGTTTAGCCGACTTAATAATCAAAAACATGTCGATGATTTTTTTTCGTTTGCTATACTATACTTTAGCAAAAGAAAAAAATGTCGTCAGCTATGTTTTTACTCGTCGGTTAAAGTTTTTACTGTCGGTTAAAGTATTTTAGCAGACGAAAAAAAGGTCGTCTGCTATTCTCAACTTTAACTGACGAAATTTTGTCTTTAGCCAACGAAAATATAAACTTTAACCGACGACATTAGACTTTAAGTGACTAAAATGTTATACTTTAGCCGACGAGATTATTCTTTCGTCAGCTAAAGTTCTTTACATTTAATAGAAATGCAAGACGCAGATCGACTATTAATCCAAAAACTCAAAGTCTCTTTTTAGATTTTTTATTTTATTTTTCAATGCTAGAAATAAAATGAAACTAGCTAAAAGTAAAGGATTAAAAGTAAAGAGAAAGAAGGAAACTCAGCATGATTAGTTAACATTCGTATGACACGGGAGAAGCCACCAATGTTTCACTCCAAGCCTTGACGAGATGGCCGCATGACCTTCTTTTTCGCAAGACACCCCAAGTACTGAATAAAGATGTTTGGTGTCATCCACTTGAAAATTCTACAGTGACTACTCATAAACCATGCTGCATAGCTCCCTATGCATCTTCGAAAATTTATGACAATGCAGGATCGTCAGTTGCGTTCGCATAGATGGTACGGTGTGAAGATCTATCTTGTCGCCTACTACCATGTCGTAGTGCATAGTATATATAGATGCGGCCATATATTGGCTTTCTCCAAAACCACTTGATGGTTCATACTGACAATACCAAGAGATTCAAAGCAATTCAGCTCCTACATGTGAGAATTACTGATGTTAGGACCAAGAATTAATCTGTAATTCTTGGTCAGGCAATGGCCAGGCACACAAGCCCAACCAAAACAGAGTGCAAAGACGTGAACCAAACGAGGCCTTAGAAGTTCAAGTAGGCAAAGATTCCTAAAGCAGATGAGCTAGGAAAGTTGGAAGATGCAGAGTTGCTCCAATTTATCAAAATCTATTCCCAAAAACTGGCATGTTACACAATTATTAAGGTCTCTACTACCATATCTCTATGTTTTTAGAATTTTTACTATCTTCCATCATTATTCGTGTTTTCATTTTTTTCTTCAGACACTTCCCAAAAGTATATATATCACCATGATTGGAGCAAAGGAAATTTTTCTAAAATTAACTCATTTTATTTCCACCTCACATCATTTCTGCGATTGTTCATCCGGAGAAAGCTGTGTTTCATCATACATTTCTAGGGATTCGACATTAGTAGCCTCTCTGGCTGCCTATTTTCTACTGCTGAAGCTGTGTTTCATCTTCCTTCTCCAAAAGATTTTTTATACTATTCGCATTAGCCACCGCCAAAACCTTGTGATAAGCTAAACTATGAGTTGCTTTAACAGTTTTCCCTTTTCTCAGAGCAAGAATCTTTCTCTCAATACACACAACAATCACAAAGGGATCTAGCAGTGTTTATTGATATTTATTAAAACCTCAATAAAGCACCAGATCTAAACAAAGGGATCTGGAAGGAAGAGGAGAGATGGGTGAGCTTGGAAGAAGAAGTAGGGTTTGAGGAAGCATAAGGGTATGTGAGCTTGGATGACGCAGCTACTGCTGTTGAGATTGCCATGCTACTAATTGGGTCTTCTTTCTTTCTCTCAAGAAGAAGATAAGAGGGGTTTTGGAGGAAATGCTATCCTGTGGGGTTCTTCTATCCATTTCTCTGCCTCAAGAGGGATTTGTGGTATGGGTCACTGCTGGGTGTTTGGACTTTCTGTGCTACTAATTACCTCCCAGATGTCAAAAGTAAAACCCCTTCTACTTCATTACCATCTTCGTTAGGTTTTACCATCTACCCCTTCCTTTTCTATCTTGTTTATAGTGGATACCAAGTTAAAGTTGTGAGATACACAACATGAATGAAACATGTCATGAATCAAAAACTATAAATAGAGACCCAAATAATTGGGGTGTCATTCCAAATATTGTATTTGATTGCTCTAAATAACTTTATGAGTAGTAGTAATACCTTTGATGGTGATTTCATTCATTGTGCTCATGGCTTCCCAACCTAGAAAACCAGAATCCTATTGTGCCATGCGGTTCATTCAAATACCTTTGTTTTAGGTAACACCGTGGAGCCAAAATCAACCATAGAAGATGTGTCACAAGCAGCAACCTCATGTTATGGTCTGGTGATATGAACGTCATTGGCAGTCTACTACTAAGAAAACAGTATGTTCTGAATGACAAGAGTAAGCATTGAACAGAGTAATCAATAAACACTGCTAAATACCAAAAATAAATTAACCGAAAGGGATCCACCAATGAGCCAACTTAGTAGCAGGTTCTGGTTGATTAATCTCTTTTTCAAACCTCAATAAAGCACCAGATCTAAACAAAGCTGATTTATATCGGCCCATTCCCTTGGATCATCTCTCTGCAGTGAACTGCACCTATCTCCAAACAGAAGTTCACCACACAGCCGCCAAGCTTTGGGGAAGTCACGAATTAATCTTCCCTTCGGTGTTACATATACAGACTCCAAATAAGATCTACAAGGTCTTTTCCGCCTCTGAACTTTCCATCCTGCAGCTTCGAGTAATCATACTGGAGAAGTTGACGAGGATCCTTAAAGAAGTCTTTCTGCCAGGAAATAACAGATCTGGCCTTCACAGGAGATTCCAATCCCTCAAGTTTTCCCTCAGCTCCTAGAGGAGTTCCCAACCTACCCAATAGAGTGACAGAGGGACCGGTAGCCAAAAGCATGGTTGAAAAGCTCTCTTGGGAAACAAGCTCTCTTGGGAAACAGGTGATGTAGAACGAAGTGGTCGTTTTCCGACTGAAAATAAAAATTGAAGAACCGTTTGATCGTGATAAATTATTTACGGACATCTAAGTTCGTTGAGCTTCTAAAAAACTGTTTTAATTATTTTTTAAGTTTTATTTTTATTATTATTTTTGTTTTATTTTAATTAATTTGTTTTAGACTTTATTTTATTTTAATCCATAGGCTTTTAGATTTTATTGTTAGTTGTCCTAGGGTTTGTTTGCTCATATATAAAGAGTCTCTATCAGTTGTATTTGATAACCATGATTTAAAAAAAAACTCTTTTGAGTTTATCTCAATTCCTGGTGGATTCCAGAACCTCTCGTGGATTCGAGATCAAAAACAGATTGGTGGATTTCAATCTCCTATCCTTTTATTTTTTCGCTGCATCAATTGATAATCAGAGCTTGGTGGATTCCTGGTGAGTGATCTATCGATTTGATTCAGAAGCAAAAAAAAAGTACAGTTGTGATTAGCACAAAAAAACATACATACAGAAGAACAGAAGAGCAACCACCGCCGATCTCCCCCTTCGACCGAACCTCCACCGCAACCCGACGCCTCTCCAACCAAGGAAGCGCCCCAGCCCCGAGTCGCTCCCCGGCGTAGCCACCCAGCTAGACGCTGCCGCGTCACAGCTCCGCCCAGCCAAGTCTGCACTACTCCATCAAACTGCAGGTTCGGCTCCGCGCCTCTCCAGCCCAAGGTTTGCCCGCCTCGGCTCCACCTCCGATGCCACAGCTCTGCGTCTCCGGCGAAAACCGAGAAAAAAACTGGGTTTTCTGTAGAAAATCCGACCGGAAGTCGAACCGGTTATCAGACCCGACCTAGTAGCCCGAACCGACCTGACCCGTTAACCGTCGACCTGACTCAAAACACCGACCCGACCAAGACTACGACCCGACCCGATCCGGTTTAAAGCTGATCCGGCCTGGCCCGACAGAAAATATAAAAAAAACATAAAAGAAGAAGAAGAGAAAAAAATGAAGCTAGCATGGAACGTTGGATATTTACCTCACCAGATTTTGACGATTTCATATTAACGTGTTTCATCCAAAGCAAGATATGGTATAATTGATAGTGATTTGCATGAGAATTTTATTGCAAGCAAGGTCGTTCATTCCCTTCAATTATCGACAATGAAGTTGAGCAATCCATTTTGGATTGATGATCGTGCACATGTGACAGAGGTTTGTAAAGTTTCAATTTATATAGGAGAATTTTATAACGATGAGGTTACTTGCCATGTGATTGATATAGACGATAGTGATGTGTTTTTTGGAAAACCATGACATGAAAGCGTCAATGGTAGTTATTGTAAAGTTGGAACGTATTTATTCATGAAAGAGTTGAACAAGATTACAATCAAACCTGCAAAGCCCGAAGTGTGTAAAAAGAATGTTGAAGAAATCACTTTGCAAATTAAAGAAGAATTTTCTCATGTTGTTGACTCGGTTGTCAGTATTGAAGAAGCCTCGCCTCAAATGAATATTTCAGACCCGGAACCAAAGATCATTTAAGAAGACAATTTTGGGAATCAAAAGACTTCTCTCAAGTTGCATTCGACAGACTCATCTATGGTGTTGGATTCATGATTGTGCCTTCACTACCAGGAAAAAGCCTTTAGCCGACGAAATATCAAAAACAGGCCGACGAAATTTTTTTTCGTCGGCTAAAGTCCACTTTAGTCGACTAAAAAAATTTCGTCGGCTAAGTTAAATTTTCATCGGCTAAAGTGGACTTTTAGCCGACGAATTTTTTTTTTCGTCGGGTAAACTAATGTTTTCGTCGGCTATAGTTAAATTTTAGCCAACAAAAAAAATTTTCGTCGGCTATAGTATGTGAACTTTAGCCGACGAAATGTGAAACGTTTAGCCGACAAAATTAGGGTATTTCGTCGGCTAAAGTAACTTTTAGTTACAAAATTGCACTACGGATATTTCGGTGTCCGATTGACTATTGTGATACCAATCTGGAAGCAGAACGGCCGTATAAGTAATGTCACACCCCGAATCTTTTGAAGTTAATAAAAGTTACCTTTCACAGAGATTCACGAGTTACCGAGGACTTGTAACTGCGATCGGTAATTCGATAAGTTATCGCTCGAGTTAATTTTCGAGTTTTTTTAAAAGTACTCCAAATACCTGAATCGATGACTCGATGTTGTAGTACGTGTCGACACGAGTCTCCCGGTATTTTCGATTATTTTTCGGAGCTTCGGTTTATTTTCTACGGATTTCTGAAGTCCAGGGTAATATTTAAATTACTATTTTCTGATTTTAAAACCCAACTTTTAATCTTGGCCTTTGATCTTCATCCTTTATTGTGAGCCCTTGGATCCAAGTATATAAAAAAAAACCTATCTCCACTCTCTCATTTCTGTCAAGAGAGAAAGAGACACAGTGGGATCGAGAGTGAGGGAGAGAGGCAGCGTTGCTGCCGCGCCTCCTTGCCGCCGTGCCGTCGCGTCAGGCCACCATCGGCCGATCCAAGGCCATTACCGGACTCGCCTCTCTCTCCCCTTTCTATCTCTGTGCTCAACCTAAACATCCACCCACTCTCACCTTTCAATCAAAAATCCAATCCCTAACCCCCAATTCGGTTTTCCGGCCAAAACTCATCTCCTCCGCCAAGTTCTTGGTTCTTCAAGCACCGGTTGCCGTCGTCGCCGCACTGGGAGCAAGGCAGTAGCTTTTGGAGCCGTGGGTGCTGGCAGCAGATCCGCACAAGGCCAAAAAGCCCACTGCACAGTCATGATATCGGTGGAGAGTGAAGGAGCTGAGAAGTGGAGTGTACAGAGGGAAGGCAGAGGAGCAGAGGAGGCTGCTGGTACTGGTTTGGAGGTGAGGGACAGATCTCCTGGTTTTCTTTGACCTGCTGTGTTTGGTTTAGCTACTGTGTTTGATTGTTGGAGATTAATTGATGTTGATTTGTTGTTTTCCTTGTCTTGTTGTCGAGAACTTGGTGATCGAAGGAAACGGGGAAACTCTGGCAAAATTCCGGCAAAGATGCCGGAATCCGGTAACGATTCCGACGGTAGTAAATCCAGCTGAAATGCCGAGGTAGTCTTCAATCACTTTAAATGTGTCGTTTCCGTTTAATAGGGTTAAAGTGTCGTAAATCGGAATTTACGTAAGGAAACGAGTAAAAAACGGAAACTAACCGTAAATTGGGAACTTTCCATTTTGGGAAACCTTATATGTTTGGAAACCTGCTAAATTGGGAAACTTTCCATTTTGGGAAAGTTTCCATTAAGGGAAAGTTTCCACTTTGGGAAAGTTGCATTTTTCAGAAAAATGGTTAAAGGATTGAAGTTCAATGAATGTGACCCTTTTTGGTTAAATGGGTAAAGTGTTAAATTGTTATCGGAAATTGATAACTGGACTTTATGGGAAAATGCTAAATCGGTAAATCGACTCGAGATTAATTATATTGATTAATACGTGACACCCTAACGTTAAGTTAAAGTAATAAAGGAAAGTTCGGAAGCTGAGTCGGACTTCCGGTAAATTGAGTTAAGAGTCGATAACCGGGAAAGAAAGTCAAAAAGGTTAAAGTGTCATAAAAAGGAACTCGGTCAACTTGTGGTCAAATAGGAGTTCCTGGTCAAACTAGGAAAAGACCAAGTCAACTGTGAACTACTAATATGATGATTTGTTGGTACAGTCTCTGGTCGTACGTGAGACGGTCTCGACTACGCGGTTAGTTCGAGAGTTTCGCTCGAGGAGCTTTCCGAGCGGGAAGAAGGTCGCAATAGTACTGTGAGTGGACAGATTATTTTATTTAAATGAATGCATGCCTTAATTATTGATATGATTGCATGGTTTTTATGATTGTTTCGAGAATGATATGTTCCTCGGGTGCTTGGATATTTTATTTGGATTTATGCTTATATGTCGAGGAATAGTTTTACTTATTTGTTTGGGAAGAGTATTTGAGTAAAGTATTGTTGTGAATTTCCTTTATGGGTTGTCCAATGGTTATGCTAGCTAGAGTAGCGTGAGGGCGCTACTAGAGCTCTTAGCTCCGACCCTGGTCTGAGAGGACAGACATGCCTGAGATGTCAGGTGGATACTATGAGGGTTGTCCATCACCACTTTACCTAGAGCTCTTAGCTCCGACCCTGGTCTGAGAGGACAGACACGCCTGAGATGTCAGGTGGATACTATGAGGGTTGTCCATCACCACTTTACCTAGAGCTCTTAGCTCCGACCCTGGTCTGAGAGGACAGACACGCCTGAGATGTCAGGTGGATATTATAAGGGTTGTCCATCACCATTTTATATAGCTAGCATAGCGTGAGGGCGCAACTAGAGCTCTTCGCTCCGACCCTAGTCTGAGAGGTCAGACTGATTATGTTTGTGAACATTTCTCTTCCCAGATTCTTTACTTGTTTATCTTATCCTGCATTTGTGGAAATTTAGTAATTGTGGGCATGCATAAATGTTATTTAAATCATTCAATATTTGGGAGAGCATTAAAGGAAATAGAGTTTTTATATTTGATTTTCGTCCACTCACTCTAACAGTTTTTCAATGTTTCTCCCCTAGGTCTTTCGTTTTTAAATGCCCAGTGATGCAGGGTTCTTGAGAGGAGGTCGAGCGCGTACGAGAGTCGAGGCATAGTCGATCTTTCCGTTGCTGCTTGAAATTCTTTGGGGTAATCATCTTTGTAGACTGCCCTGACTAACCCGGTTTAGCTAGTTTTGTAGGAAGGGTTGGCCATTTCAAGGGGGTTTCGGTAAGAAGTTCCCTTGAGGTGGTCCCCGCAGGATTTACTTCGGGTTAAAGGGGTTTAACCCGGGGTGGGTCCTGACAAGTAAAACTCATTGCTAATGTCATGACATACAGGTTTTTTGGCCATCCGAGTTCGTTTAAGGCTTCAAAATGAAGTTTTTCTAAACGTTTAACACACGAAAATGCCAATATCTACACCTATATGAGGTATTTTGGCCGAACCTTCAACACAACAAACACTCATCATAATGAGATGCAACTGTCCATCTAAAAATTTTGAGACATTTACCCCTCGATGATAGGACTCCCTATATAGATAAATAATGGTAAATAGTAGCCATGTTGTGATTCCGGTCATCAAAATTCACAAACAAAAATAGGACCGTCAGATATCATCATTATGTTGAAATATATCTTTGGTAAAAAATTCAACTTTATCCGATAAATTTAAGGACTTCATCTAGACGGTCAATCTCGTTTGTCAAACCCCTAAATTGTATTGACTGCAACTATCGGCACCGAGACTTTACCGGAATTACGTGATTTTTCAACCGTGGACGTATCTTATTTTACGACTTTTTTGCGTTTGAAGTTTCTACGTAGAGTTTGTTTTAGAAACGAAACATTTACTTAAAGCTTAGTAAACCAGTTATACAACATTAGTACGCATGTTGGGATTCTGATGATCAAAGTTGAGAAACAAAATTCAGACCGTCTGATATGATCATTATGTTGAAATATGTATATAGGAAAAAATTCAACTTAATCTGACAACGTTAAGGGCTCGATCCTTACGGTCAATCACAAGTCAAACCCCTTAACGCATGAAAATTGTCATTTGACCGTCTAAATTACTTATTTTGCCCGGACCTTCAACTGAAAATAGTTTCAAATCGATGAGACGCAACCAGTGGTATAAAAATTTTATGAAAAATAACTACCGGAGATAGGGCTACCTCTAGGGAGAAAGAATGGAAAATTGAGTTAACCGCAATTATCGGTACCGAGACTTTACCAGAATTACGTGATTTTTCAACCATAAACGTATTTCACCATTCCGGTCATATCTTATTTCACGACTTTTTTTCGTTTGAAGCTTCTACGTATAGGGTTTAGGGTTTTAGCCGACGAAATTAGGCTATTTCGTCGGCTAAGGTTAAATAAATAAATTAAAAAAATCAATAACTAAACCCTAAATAAATAAATAACTTTAGCCGACGAAATTCGTCGGCTAAAGTTAATTAAAAATTCAAATTTTTTGGCGGGGATTTTTAAAATTTTGAAATTTTTCGACTAAAATTTTAAACTTTAGCCGACGAAATTTCGTCGGCTAAAGTTTAAAATTTTCTATATCGGCTAAAGTTTAAAATTTTCTATATCTTTCATTTTTCTCCTCCTCCTCCTCCTCCTCTTCATCTTCCTTCCTCCTCCTCCTTCAAATCTTTCTCCTCCTCCTTCCTCCTCTAAATCCTTCTCCTTCCTCCTCCTCCTCTTTCCTCCCCCTCCTCCTCTCCCTCTCCTAACCTTCTCCTCCTCCTCTCCTCCTCCTCTTGTCATTCTCCACCACCGGTGTAAAAACGAAAAAGAAGTAAAAATTTTAATCAAAAATACAAGAAATTAAAAAAGAAAAAATATGAAAAAATTAAAATAGCTATAGCCGACGAAATTTTAATAAAATTCGTCGGCTAAAATTAAAAAAAAAGAAGAAAAAATAAATATAGCCAACGAATTACCCTAAAATTCGTCGGCTAAAATTAAAAAAAACAAAAATAACTATAGCCGAAGAATTACCCTAAAATTCGTCGGCTAAAGTTAAATAAATAAATAAAAATAATAGCTATAACCGACGAATTTTAATAAAATTTCATCGGCTAAGGTCCAAAAATTCGTCGGCTAAAGTCTAGAAAGTAAGCGACGAAAAATTTCTTCGTCGGCTAAATAAATGACTTTAGCCGACGATGAACAGTAATTTCATCGGCTAAAGTGTTGGCCGACGGCTTTTGCCCGACGACTTCTTAGCTGACGTCGTGTCGTCGGCTAAGACTTTAACCGACGAAATTTAGGGTTTAGCCGACGAAAAAATTTCGTCGGCTAAAGTGGTTGTTCTGGTAGTGCTTCAAAGTTTACAGAGTCTTCGATTTCTAAACCACAAGTTCAATTATTGGATTTATTATTAAGTTTGTTTTCTACAAATTATTCTTCTTTATTTAAGATGAACTCGAGGTCGAGTTCTTTTGAAGTGGAGGAGATTGATGTGGAACGAAGGGGGGTCGCTTTCCGACGGAAAATAAAGATTGGAGAATCGTTTGATCGTGGTAAATTATTTACTGACATCTAAGTTTGTTGGACTTCTAGAAGACTGTTTTAATTATTTATTTTTCGAGTTTTATTTTTATTATTTTGTTTTGTTTTATTTTATTTTAATTAATTTGTTTTGGACTTTATTTTATTTTAATCTATAGGCTTTTAGGTTTCATTGTTAGTTGCTCTAAGGTTTGTTTGCTCCTATATAAAGAGTCTCTATCAGTTGTATTTGATAACCTTGATTTTATAAAAAAAACCCTTTGAATTTATCTTTAATTTCTGATGGATTTCAAAACCTCTCGTGAATTTGAGATCAAAAACATATTGATACATTCTAATTTTCTATCCTTTTATTTTCCGCATATCAACATCTTTACTAGAACATAGTTCCCTTCCATCGATCATTCCCATCAGAAGTTGGCAATGTGCACTTTGAAACATCAGAGTCACCTAATACGGTCCCTCTGTCAAATTTTGCAGGCTGCTTTAACAGATAGCAACTAGATGTAACTCCCTCACTAGAAGATTCGACCAAACGAACTGTCACTGTTTTGGTGATGGAGTCCGCAGAACCAGACATACCAGAAACCATATCTTTTGAAACAATGGAAGGATTTATGACCCTTCCTAAACCAGATTTTGCACTAGGAAATTCAACAGAAAACTTCATTCTCTTAGCACTCACATCTTCACCATTGCTATCCACTCCAGCTACAAAACATCTCTTACTCGTGCTAGCGCTCAGTTTTGCATCCCTCAAAGTGATCATCATGCAGATCCTCAATTTCTTTGCCGAGAAACATCTCTAGTCACTGCAACTCCTCTTTGTCCTCGGAATCTTCCTTATCATTCCTTAACTGCTCAACATAGATACATCATAACAGAAGGTAAATATACCACGTTGCACACTTCTCTAAAATAGTAACAGGAATCTACCCTAGACAATCACTGACATAAATAAATCAAAAAGAAAAGGACAAACCTCAAGAGTGAAATATTGTTAGTGATTTAATGGTTGCCACGTCATCATAGAATCCTCAATAATTGGCTACATCCATAATCTGTACACCCATCCAGCACCGAAAATTCTTCGATCCACTTGTTGAAATCTCACCAAATAACGTGGTAAAATGGTAAAGAACAAACAATTGTTTCATAACTCCATAGCTAGTAAAAGACAAGACAGTCAAACTGCCCCTTCCACGCACAATGGATTGCAAAACACCTATCTTACTCCTCCAATAGAATCAACCAGACAGAGACTGCCGCGCTCTTGCTGCCGCCTTTTTTCTTCTGAATTATTGTAAGGATTAATTACAAAACCCTCCTGAATTATGGAGTCATTTATATTTTGGTATCTAACTATTAAAATCTTATCTTTGGGTACTCGAAGTTCTGACAACTTAGTACCTCTGTCAATCCCACCGTCAGTTTGGGACGTTTTTTGCTGACATGGCTCCCCAGGACCCACGCTGTCAGTTTTTAATTAGAATTCAGGACTACTTTTTCATCCATACTTCATTTTACTGTCTTTCCCAGATCTCCACCGAACTTTCTGTCCTCTCAATACAAAAGAGTGAAAAGACATGGTTATTCGCAGACCATATACAAAGGATTTGGCTGCACGACACCGTACAATGCAACCTCCTGGCGAAACATCAAATTTTCAATTAAATCAGTACTACCACTACGATGTGTTGTGCCAATAAACAAAGACAATCCAAAGGAAGAAGGATGTACAATCATTAATTTGCTTTTGCTTGTTCTAACAAATTTGGTTTTGGCAGCCTGGTTTTCAGGTGACATGAATTCCTCGTCTGTTTGGTATCACATCAAAGCGTTAAAATTCCAGTCTCTTCCGCTACGAAAATCGAATTAATCAAATCCAATCCAAAATCAATATAGCAGAAAAAGAGAGATATACCTTTCCAAAAACAAAGCAGGCAATACTATAGAGACAACCAACACACGTCCTCTATTTGTCCGCAGTAGAGTCTTCTACCCAGCTTTCGGTGACTGAGCGCTGCTTTGCGCGGCGGATGTGGCGTCGTCCTTCTCCTCCCATTCCAGCGAGCCCCAGGCCTCGAAGAAAGTGTTGGCGGGGGTGGCAGATGTTGTGGTTTAGGTAGAGGTTGGGGTGGTGTTGAATAATTTTGGGAGGGATCAGAACTCGGTTGGAAGATCTGGGAAACAACAGAGAAAAATGGAGTCGGACGAAAAAAATAGTCCTTAAATCTAATAAAAAACTGACAGTTGTGGGCCCGTTCAAGGAGAGCCACATCACTGTCTCAAACTGACCGGGTAATTGACAGAGACACTAAATTATCTAAGATGTTTAGTCATTATATTTTTAATTTTAATTGATCACTACTCATACTTTTTAAATTTTGACTAATACTCCATTTCGTTCAAAATATCTATTAACTTTCTTAATTGTCCTTTAGGTGTTATCATCTTTCTCTTCACATGCTTAAAATCTAACGTCTAGAACAATTATAAATTACATATTAAATGAAAAATAAAAAACCCTAAACCCTTTTATATTTGTTTTAAAAAATTAGAATGAAATTAAGATTTGTAAAGGAAAGAACATGTTTTCTCTCTTGAACCTGAATTCATTTTTTTCAATTAAAGGACATAAGGCTTTATTGATAGAATCAATAGTTATGGAAGCAAAAGTGTGGGATAATGACTACAACTTATTACTTAACAAAAAGGGCCACATATATATAAAAAAAAGATATGTATGTGATCCTATATTACTCACAAATTTTTTTTTTTCATTTTCAATCGAAACTCATGCTAGATTTTATCAAGTATGTGAAGAGTGAAAGAGAGAGAAAGGAGAAAAAAAAATGAAAAACATCTAAGGGCATTTAAGAAAATTAATAGACATTTTAGACGGAATGAAGCAATTAGTCGAAATTTGAGAAGTATGAGGAGTGATCAGTTGAAATTAAAAATATGAAGACTAAATTGTTGAAACCTTTAAACTATGAGGAGTGACTAGTATTTTGTTCATTTTGTAAGTAATCCTTATTTTAAAAATAACAAATAATCATTTTATGTACTTTTTAAAAATTTCAAAAACATTTATTTTAGTGAAAAAATTCAAAAACATTTATTTTGGTTATGTGTCCACAGATCTTTAGAATGATAGTATAATATTCTAACACTACATCATTATCTATCCACTAAATAATCGTAATATTACTACAATACGTAACCATATAATACATAAACTGGATTGTAGTTTGCAACTATTATATTTTCACTTGACAACAATATTATTACTCTTCCAATTGTTCAAAAGCATTACTGCTTTGTCCAGACGAATGATAGGCATAGTGATTTTTTTGTTATAGTTGCAGGAGAGTACATTTCATAATTCGAGTACTCCAGGTACTTCGAAAGAGTTCATTCCGAACGGTGTTTACCTATCCTAAGTCAATTTCCCCTACTGACATCTGCAGAAAAAGTTCAAAAAAAAACAGACTTGTGAGGTCTAAAATTAAGATTCTTAAAATGACTTGAGACTTGAGAGTGTGTACTACAGGTGAATGCAATAAACAACTCAAATCTCATCAAAATCACTTAAATTAAGATTAGCTTATTCTCCCAAAAAAACATTTGTTCACTTGTCTTGCTATTTGTTCATACGTTGAAGCAAAATTTACCATCAAGTTACTGATGCTTATCTAAAAGCTTAAAACATGAGTACTGCAACACCAACTAATATATTAAAAAAACATACCATATAGTAGCTGCACACTATATTCTAGCATAGAATTTGAGGGCTGATCTACTTGTAAATTGAAGTATATCTATGCATGTAATTGCAAGGGAAACACTCTTTCCACAACTACGGTTCTTGAAAGATTAGGGGTGGCTTTGGCCTTTCAGTTTTGATCTCAAATCAGAAATCAAACCAAAGTTACATTTCAGTCAAGTCTAGTATTTTTTCAAACACCAAACCGGAAACCAAACCACACCTACGTTTTGGTCTGTATTTTGGTCGGACTGAAACACCAAACCATCCTAAACGCATTGAAACGGTCATTTGACCATCTAAATTACGTATTTTGGTCAGACCTTAAACACAAAATAGTTTCAAATCGACGAAATGCGACCAATGAAAGGTTTTGACCTTAAATCTCAAAACCTTAACCGACGAATATCCTAAATATGAATCTTGTCGGGTAAAGCAACTATAGCCGACGAATTTAATGTTTTATCGTCGGCTATAATATTTAAATTTTTATTTTATTTATTATACCATAGCCGATGAATTTATTGCGCCATCGTCGGCTATGGTATAATATTTTTCATGCGATCATCACCCATCCAGCTTTCTTGCGGTCAACGCCCAACCTACTTCATGCGGCCATCTATCATCCAGCGGTCCACTTTGCGCTCAACCGGCGAGCGACCAGCTCCACGCAGCAAGATGAACCACACATCTTTGACAACAGTTGAAGCGACCCTTCTTACTTGACCAGCTCGACGACTATAGAGGTTGGACGTCACCGTGTTGTCACTTATGCTTGGTGACTTGATTTAAACTCCCTAACCAAGAAGACTCTTTTACTTGGGGTCTTCAGGAAGTTGTATGTGTAACTAATATTATTGCTAATATGCTTACCCCACCAAGCATAATTGACACCTTCTTTATGGGCCCACGAGCCATGATGGAACCCGACCACGACTTGCATCATGAAGCCCGACATACAAGCTACGCCTCAGTACTAAGAAGTCATAGAGAGCTTACCGACAAGTCACTTTTCCGGCCTCACCAACACTTGCTCATGCAACACTTGAAGACTATAATAAGACTTTTAGTCTCACATTGAAGAATATGTAAGGGGAGGAGTTTCCTTCTCCTATAAAAGGGACTTCTCCCTCTCATCTAGACAACTCACCATTTGTAATACTTGTGGGCGCCAATTTAAGGCTCACCAACCCTTAATGCATGTTAAGTGGACGAAGTCTTATCCACCGATGATAGATAAATTAAACTACTATAAACCTTGCATCATGCTATTACTCCTCAACAACACCCGTTAGTATATGAGATTATTCCAACTATAATCTTATGCACAAACATGTTTATATGTCTTTTTGCCTTCTTAAATGGTTATTATTATTCAACTACATAAGAAACCATGGTTAAATATCAATCCATCGATTAAAAAGTGACCAAAACTTTTGGGGAACCTTGCCTGTCAAAGTAGTTTTTTACATTATGTATCGAAGGAATGGTTTGTAGTGCATCAGAGACAAGTGGTTAGATCTCAAGTCATTTGTAAACATGCATTGTGCATATTTTAAGTGATAAATTGTAGATTATCTGGGATTTGATTCATAAAGATATTCTACTTTCTAATACTCATCTGGCCAGGCTTGCATAGTGACAAAATGCTGGATTCTGATGTGGCCTTGGAAGTAAAAAGACAGCCAACGGTGGTTAATATAGCGATCTAGTAACAGAAGAATTATAGAATCATGTTTTTTCTCCAGAAAAAAATGCATGATCAAGCTATAGGTTATAATACATTCGTTCAAATGTTCAGAATTGAACAATAATGGAAACTAGCTAGGTTTTTATTACAAAATAAAAGAAAAAAGTTTTGTTGCATATGGAATCAAAAGATCTACACCATCCCATAGCACATCAACGACACACAATTCTCAATACAATCAAGCACAAGATTTATTTCTTAGCTGAAAAGCAAAGCAATAACATATGAAATCATTCCACATTATGCCTTGAATTCCTCTACTGATTTCCCTCAATGTCAGAACATCCTGTCAAAACAAATGCATGACTGTCAAAAGACGGTATATTTTCCAAAACATGAACATGTATTTTTCTGCTTCCATACAATTCTTAGACAAATATCATAAACACAAGAAAAAAGTAACTATAGTTTAGATTAGCTTACCATTTATCTTTGAAGTCTCCTCTGCATTTTTGCTTTGTAGACAGAGGCTGTGACATAAATCCAACCTCTTGAATCATCCAAGAATTTGAAATAGGCGTATCTCCAAGAGCTCTTGAGCAGCAAACTCCCACAGACTATCCAAAATCCACTGACAAAGCCCAACACTGTACTGATAAAGAATCCCAGGCTTATGAGACCGTCATCATCATGTTCGGCTTGAGTTGTTCCATTTCCTGAGCAATTTGGTGTCAACGGTGGTCCGCAAAGTCCAAGATTTCCCATAAAAGAAGAAGCATTAAAACTCTGAAGTTGGGTGCCAAGTGGAATTCTTCCTGCCAAGTTGTTGTGTGATAAGTCCAACACACTAAGAAAGTTTAATTTTGAAAAAGATGCAGGGATTCCACCAGATATCTGGTTTCTGGACAAATCAAGAGATTCCAACATCTTCATGTTTCCAAAGTTTTCAGGAAGCTTTCCCATCAAATTGTTTCTTGAAAGGTTCAGAGATGTCAACTTTTCCATACTTGTGATACTTTCTGGAATTTCAGCAACCAAAGAATTGCTTGAAATGTCAATGCTTCTCAAATGCCAAATATTGTTCCCAAACTCAATCTCAATTCCTTTCCACACGACATCTACAACTATACCCATAACCAAATGTTCTTTTGCCCGGGCTGTTATGTTACCAAAGCAATGTGGTAGTGCTCCTGAAATATTGTTGTGAGAGAGGTCCAAAACATGAATGGTGGCTAGATTGCATAGGGAGAAAGGTATACTTCCATCGAACTGATTGGAGCGTAAACGTAGAACCACCAAGTTTGTTAGGCTTTGGCCAATCCATGTTGGTATCTTTCCCGAGAGGCTATTGTTGCCAAGGTCAAGCATCACTAATTGGGTGCAGTTTTCTAAAGAAGGCACTTCTCCTGAGAAGTTGTTATTATTTAAACTCAACAACTTCAAACCCTTTAGATTTCCCAACGAGCTTGGTATTTTCCCTGATAATTTATTGTTTCCCAAATCCAGCAGTTGCAAATATGGGGATTCCATCCAACAATCGGGAAGCTCCCCTGATAATAGGTTATCATAAATGTAGAGATAATTCCAGTTTGGGTTGCGATTACTTAACAAGGAAGACAAAGGCTCATTAAGCATATTCTGCGAGAGATCCAAGTTGTAGAGCGTCGGAGGAAATGATGGCACTGCATTAATTTGGTTTCTGGAGAGATCTAAGTCCACTAACAAAGGAAATAGATCCCAAAAGTTATCAGGTAATGATCCTGATATTCCGACATTAGAGAGTTTAAGCAGAGTAAGATTTGTCTGCTTTAGAATCCATTTTGGAATAGCTGGGCCTAGTTTGCAAGAGGGCATGCCCAACGAACTATTAAGTTGAAATGGTGGGTTCCAATCAGAGCTGAGGTTAATAGAGAAACGATTCCTCGAAAGATCTAAAGACTGTAAACGAGAGAGGTTCTGAAAGTGAGACTCTGTTATGACACCAGTCATAGAATTCCCCTCGAGAGATAAAATTTCAAGGCTAGAGAGTTGGCCGACACTCTCGGGTAAAAGAGACCCATTTAGAGTAGGATTCCAGGAGAGATCTAAATATCTCAACCTGGTAAAACCTGTCAGTTGTGGAATTGAGCCCCAGAACTGGTTCCGCGACAAGTCCAAGGTCTCCAGTGTGTTCTTAGAACAAGACAAGGCTTTTATGGAGTCCTCAATCTTTCCAGAGAATTGATTCGACTGTAGGCTCAACGACTCTAGGCTGCATAAGTTTTCAAAGCCCCTTGGTATCCCGCCTTGAAGTTTATTCAAAGTCAGATCTAAAGTTGCTAGAGAAAGTATGCTGCTGAAGACATCTGGGATGAGACCTTTAAGTTTGTTATCAAAGAGATGAATATGGACAAAGTTGGTGCCGATATTGGCTATCCAATAAAATATTGAAGTAGAATTAAGATTATTACTAGAGAGGTCAAGGAATTGAAGCGAGGTGGATGAATTGATAAGGGAAAGTGAGCTTAGTTGGACATCAGGAAGATCACACGAAGATAACTGAAGCTCTGTTAGTGAAGTGAGCTTGCTCAAAGATCCTGGCCAATTCACAGCCTCAGACAAATCCACCCCGGACATGTTCAGGGATCTCAAGGAAGAGAGATGAGATAACCACTCAACATTTTTAGAGCCAACATTTTGATTAGTGGAAAGATCAAGAGTGTGCAAATTAGAGAGGTTTCCAAGATGGGGAGGTACAGGTCCACTAAAATTTGCATTTGGAAGTTTGAGCTCTTTCAATCGACCCAAGGAGCCAATGAACTTGGGAATCTGACTTCCCTCAAAATCATTAAAAGTAAGGTCCAAGTACTCTAGATATCGCAATTCAACTAGTGAAGGATGAATTTCACCTCTTAGAAAACGATTAGAGAGATCAAGAGTGATGACATGACCTGTATGGTTGTTGCACGCAATTTCTCCCCACTCGCAGCAATCTTCCGTGCTTTCCCATGAGGCAAGGTCATTGGGCTCACCAACAAGGCCTTGTTTGAATTGAAGAAGAGCATGCCTTTCACTCTCCAAGCACAGGATAGTATTGTTGGTGCTTCCAAGACTACTAGAACAACAACAAGAGGCAATCGCCAGGCACAAAAGCCCAACCATAACAGAATGCATAGACCCTCCTCTCATGATAACATGATTCATTATGAAGATGATGTGCAAAGTGCAAGTTCAAATGTATATATAGTTGAATCAACAAGAAATGTATGATCATGGAAACAGCAAGGAGTTTGCTTCTGTCTATTCCAATTAAGCAAGTCTTTGGAAAAATTGGTTGACTTGATCGACATAATTTGGAAAATGGTTCTTTCTTCATTTATTATCTGGAATATGACCCAACATGCATGTACGACGCCTTCTAGACTCGCTAATTATCTGGAATATGACCCAACTAGACTCGCTCATTATCTGCAATATGACCCAACATGCATGTAGGACGACTTTTTGAATTTTGATAATCACTACAAAAAAATAGTTTAGCCGACGTAATTATCAAAAACAGGCCGACGATTTTTTTTCGTTTGCTATATTATACTTTAGCAAAAGAAAAAAAATGTCGTCGGCTATGTTTTTACTCGTCGGTTAAAGTTTTTACTGTCGGTTAAAGTATTTTAGCAGACGAAAAAAGGTCGTCTGCTATTCTCAACTTTAACCGACGAAATTTTGTCTTTAGCCAACGAAAATATAAACTTTAACCGACGACATTAGACTTTAAGTGACTAAAATGTTATACTTTAGCCGACGAGATTATTCTTTCGTCGGCTAAAGTTCTTTACATTTAATAGAACTGCAAGACGCAGATCGACTATTAATCCAAAAACTCAAAGTCTCTTTTTAGATTTTTTATTTTATTTTTCAATGCTAGAAATAAAATGAAACTAGCTAAAAGTAAAGGATTAAAAGTAAAGAGAAAGAAGGAAACTCAGCATGATTAGTTAACATTCGTATGACACGGGAGAAGCCACCAATGTTTCACTCCAAGCCTTGACGAGATGGCCGCATAACCTTCTTTTTCGCAAGACACCCCAAGTACTGAATAAAGATGTTTGGTGTCATCCACTTGAAAATTCTACAGTGACTACTCATAAACCATGCTGCATAGCCCCCTATGCATCTTCGAAAATTCATGACAATGCAGGATCGTCAGTTGCGTTCGCATAGATGGTACGGTGTGAAGATCTATCTTGTCGCCTACTACCATGTCGTAGTGCATAGTATATATAGATGCGGCCATATATTAGTTTTCTCCAAACCCACTTGATGGTTCATACTCACAATACCAAGAGATTCAAAGCAATTCAGCTCATGCATGTGAGAATTACTGATGTTAGGACCAAGAATTAATCTGTAATAGTCGTCATACTCATCATACCTTGGCTCCATGTTAAAATCACAATCACTACAGATTGGTGAATGAACTTCAGCCACAAAAATAGGCATATCAAAACCATAATTATCATAGTGAAATGTCTACACGCTTTAGCTTGTATCATCATAAATAAATTTATGCTCCAAGAACTTTGGAGCATAATAACCTTGGCTTGTACATTCAGTGTCATAGTAAAAACCACTCGGTTGGTGATCAAGTTGCCTCTGATAGGCGAGGTCGTGAACGAAGGCTTTGTGTTGCTCTTCGTGTGTTTGACCAGTATCCACATACACATCGTCATCCATTAGCGATACAACATATTTGGAATAGGTTTGTTGGTTGTTAACTTCATCGTTGTGCTCCTTTTGAGATTCTCCATCAATTGGCAAACTAAAACTTTATGTTGATGAAGACTCATCTGAAGGTAAGTACCTGTCACTAAATTGATCAAAAACTAACTCAACCTCTTTGGCATAATTGTCTTTGTCAGCTTCAGGCTCCATCTCTTGAAGTTGTAGAGTCTCTTCGTTGTTTCGCGCTAGTGAGATATTATGTACATGAGACGCGTCATATTGGCCGGCTAAGGCTCGAAGACTCTCCAATTAGGACTTGGTGTTTTCTTGCATGCTTTCTCTCATGCCCAATACACCTTTTTGTATACCTTCACTCATGGCCTGCATTGTTCTTTCTAAATCCTCCTGATGAAGCCGTAACTTCTTATTCATGGACTGGATTATATCAGGTTCTACTTCTTGGGGTTGTAAAACCTCGTTGTTGTTTTGCACTAGGCATGAGTCATGTGAAGGAGACTTGTTTGTTTGTCGAGCGTCATACAAGGCATCTTCCTCAATACGAAGTTTCTTCCAACTTTTGGTGTTGTTAGAGTCATCATAGAACCTTGGCCAGATCCTCTTGAAGACTTCATCTCTCTTTTGTTGATAAAGTGCACATTCTCTAGCCATAATCTCCTTGTTTGCAGCATCTCTTTTAGCACTAGCTTTGGATATCTCGTCTAATTTGTGGCTAATTTCCGACTTGTGGATTGGTTTATCTTCATTGCTCGCCATCGTTTTGAAACTGAACGCAATTATAATTTTATTCGCAATCCTGACAAGTTATGTCCCGCTATGGCCGTGCCAAATGTTCGGCGTGAAATTTGTTTTCTTCGAACAATTAACTCTTGGCGTGCCAACACCTTTGGGTTAGGAGCAATCTTCTTCTCTAGGTGCGTTCACCTTCTGCCTTCTTCTCAGAACGAATGACGTACGAGCGCTAATCAAACCAGCACTCAGGTTCTTTCTCAGACCTAATAGACAGCTGCTAGGATTTTCCTCCACTCCACAAGCAGTTGATGCTTCTTACTCAGACCGGTGTGGTTGAGCAGAGTCAAACAATATCAGGACTGGGTATTCGCTAAAGATTACTCTCTGGTAGGGGATATTTGCTAAAGGTTTTATCGTTCAACAATGGGTTTTGGGCGGACTTGTGCTCGTGATGAGGTTTTATGAACTTGAGGTGGACATTTCCTTGCGATAAGGCTTGGTGAAGTAGTTGCGGGAGTTGCTCGTGATGAGGCTTTGATGGCGTAAAGACACTAAAAGTCTTTTTGGTAGAGGTGCTCTGAGGGAGGCTTATTTTGTAAGGTTGGAAAAAGGTTGTTTGTAAGTTGATGTGTGTGTTCTCTGTTTACCATTTACCCATTTATATAAGAGACTAGGGTTCTTCATTCCTTACATATCAAGACAAATCAGATTTCCCGAATCAAATAGGAAAGAAATCTCCTCAAATGATTATGAAACAGATCCCTATAAACCTGCAAATCAGTCATGCATGACCTCAAAAGAAAAAATAAATATATACAAATACTTTGACTTCAAAAATCGGTCTAATGAGCTCGAAGAAACGACATTCGCTGAGAAATATCATTTTGACACAAACAACTACCCAGCTTGGAGCTTGTTTCTCAACTTCAAGGCGTCACAAAGATGACAATATTGTGGACAAGAAACGAGAATGTTTGATGTTGTGGTATTTTCTTTTTTGTTAAAACGGTGGATCAAATTTAGTTTCGGGGCCTCGACCCGGTACCCTAGCAGCCCAAATGCCTTGCCCAATCTCTCCTACTTAAAACCCTTTTCTATAGAAAATTAGAAATTTGTTTAAACCTCACTCCTTGTTTGTTGATGAAAATGGAGAAAGCTTTCACTCTGGTTCAGACAGTTGCAGTGGCCACTGTCTTCTCTGCCGTTTCCGGCTGGTACTTCCTTGCTTCTCTCTCCCAACTTCCCGGAATCCCATTTATTTCACATCATAGAAGACAACTGTTTCGATTTTGTGAATCAGGTACGGCTTCATGTTCGGAAGAGAATCTGCCCGCAAAGAGCTCGGAAGCTTAATCGAAGACCTTCGCCGCCAGAGTCCCGGTTCCGATCCGCCACCTCATTCCTGACTCCATTGGGTACTTTGCTTCATACCCAGTTAGTTATTTGTTTAGTGACGAATTCGAATTGGGTTTGCTTCTTGTGTTCAGTTTGGGCTCTTGTTGCAAATGAATGTAAAATTTGATTCAAAACTGAAAGGGTTTCTGAATTAAGCCGAAAGCAGAGGACTTGGGTAATAATTACAAGACTTTAGTAAAAAAACCCAATGCTGTAAGTCTAGGATGCAACTCAGTTTACTCATCAAGATGGTGTTTTGCTGTAAATGACTGAGGAAATGCTTCTTTTTTTCCTCGTTGTTGAAGTTTTGATGTCATATTACAGGCTCAACATGAATTTGAGTCGTTAGTGTTCTTACAGTTGACAAAGATTAGTTTGAACCATTCTCTAGGGGAATGATATGGTGTTTGTAGATTCCCTTATAAGCTTGACTTTTGGTTCCTGTACAAAGTAGGTATCCCTGTTTAGATTGCGACTTATTTAGTTGTCTGGGTGCACAGGTTGATGGTAACAGGAGCGTGGTGTGGAATCCCTGAATTTTTTAAGCTTGGGAAACATTGTCTTCAGCCCTCACTGGAAAACTCCCATGGCCATCTTCGACTGTTTTCAGGTCGTACCTATCCCTGACACCGCAATGTGTGTTTTCTGTGAGTTTAGATATTAAACTAAAAACCTTTGTATTCTGTCTTGCATTGAAGGTACAGCTATCTGCTGTGACATAGTTGTTATTCATGATGAATGAATTAGATTATGTAGTTGCATGTTGTTGATCACTTTTGTGTTTCAAATTGATGAAGAGCGTTCTGTGAATTAATGTCAATATCACTTGGTGTGGATCATAGAGGGTTTGCCTTGCCTTGCCTGTCATGATGATGAAATAAAAAATGTCTTCCATTCAACGTTCTCTTTACTTTCCTGAACAGCTAATATTATGTTTCTGCTCTGACCTACGCTCTTGTACAGAAATATGCAAACGTAGTAGCTAAGTGGGTGAAAATTTGTATCTACATATGGCCATTTGGCATTTTGGTTGTTTCATCTGTACTTGTCAACTGATTTGCTAAAACACTGAAAAGGGTGCAAGTGAGTTAAGATAACCTACCTTAATATCTGCATGAAGCCCTCTTTTCCCATCATGGTAAAGATGGTAATATTGAAGGGACATTGAATTTTCATACAAGAACTAGTTTCTTGTTCATCAGCAAAAACAAGAAGTATTCTAATGTATTGAAAATCAAGGAGGTTTGAGTATGAACTGCTGCTGTCTGTTAAAAATTGAATTGCAGGAAGAGATAAGTGAAATAAAGAAACCAATTTGATACGGATCTTTGGTGAATTTTTATGTGTTTCTTTGAGCTGCAAGATATACATCTCTAAACTCTGTTGACCTGCACCCATTGTTCTTTTTCCTTTTTACATATTTCCTATAATACATTCGTGGTGCCACTGTTCCTAAGCCGATGCTTCCTTGGCTCTGTTATTCGAAGCCACAACGCCGACACTGTTCATCAGCCTCGCCACTCACCCAGCTTCTCCAAAATCTTCTTACCTGCTCAAATCTGTTTTTCCCCCACCTTACTGCCTCTCATCGATCTCTTCGACTTTTGCAGCGATCACCCTCCTACCCAGTCTTCGAGTCGGTCCTGAAGCCACCATGCCATCTGAGCCTTCGCGCATAGGAGCCGAGGGAGAAAACCAAACCGAGACTCATCCAACTGCTCCAACCCACCATACCTTCTGCTCACCAAATTGCTCTCTCTCTCTGCACCAACTACCCACCTAGAAGAGATATGTGAGCTATATCTCTGTATTGAAAAATGGAGAGAAGCTTCAGGAAGGTGGTGAATGCCAACGATAGAGAAGAAGAGCTGGCTCTGTTTCTCGAGATGAGGCGCCGCGACAAGGACAAGGAGAAAAATGGGACCTTTCTGCTGCTTCCGAGCAAAACCGCCGGCGACGAACTCGATGCTGGTTTGATTGGTACGACGGTGATTTTGGGTTCTTGAAAGATTTAATCTGTAGTTACTTGAGTTGGGTTTGTTTTTGATGGTGGGTTTTGTGTGCAGCCCACTGGTGTTGCACGTCTCCTTTCCAAACACCCACCATACCTCCTCACTAACTGTTGCTTCCTTTCTCCCACAATTACTAAGGAGCCGACTAGCAGAGACCGCAGTTCATAATTTTTGTCTCTCTGCGAAATCATTTTTGTCGCCATCCCCATCTTCATCTTCCTTTTCTCTAGATTTGTTTCGACACCAGGACGATGGCTTCTTTTGCACGCTGCAACTGGCTTATTTTGTTTCCACTGATTTTCTTCATCTTCGTTTCTGACAGAAACCCAGAACCCAACCGAGGTTAGTTCCAGAACCCAACCGAGGTTGGTTCCAGAACCCAATAATCCCTCCACCACCGAGATTTGGAATCAAAGACCGGAACGCGGCTCGATTTGGAACCTAGGTTTTTGAGCTTCTTCCTTCTTCTTTCATTCTTGATTTTCATTCCGTTTTTGGAATCCAGCCTTCTTCTTTCATTGAGTAGGTTCTCAGTTTTGCATTTATTTTTGATTGCATACGTTCGATTTGTGAATATGGATTTCGTTTTTTCTTTCTATACTTATCATCATCCCTCATTGTATTCTTTTACAGTAAACGATTTTGTGATAGATGGGCTATAGTTTACAAAACAGTGTGATTGTTTCTGTGCTACTGGGCCAGAATTTCGGTACGTGATTTTGTTCTCTTAGATTCAATTATCAACTATCTTAGTGTTTCGACCAACAATAGTTTTTTTGTCATTTGTTTCAATTTGTTTTTTGGGTATTGACATTGTCTTTGGGTTACTGTTCAGGCGTGTGTGCACGAATGAGGGGGATTGTTGAATCTTAGTTGACAACGCTTGATCAAACAGAGGGATTCTATTGCATGCTTATGGATTGTGAAAGTGAAGTCAATTTCTTTATTATTGGTAAGATCAGTTTGTTTTGCCATGTTTTGTAGATTTTCACCATTAATTTGGGTTTTTGTTTGCAGGTCACACAGTGGGAGATTAATGTTGGTTGCTAGGTTTAGATCTTTCATATAGTCATTCCACAATTTGATGCACCATAAGTTGCTCTTCCTCTCGATTTGTGGTTTAGAATAATTTTTTTTGTAATCGATATTTTGGTGATGTTTTTCTCTATGGTTGTTAGATTTATGGAATCAGATCAGCGCAATTCGTTGCCATGGACAGATTTATGTGATACAGAATCATGCATGGCTCAATAAGCTGTGTTTGTTTATGCAGTTGCAAGTTTTTTATTTTTTTCCTTCCTATGTTAAATGGTTGTAAGTTGGGTAGTGGGAATTTAAAAATTTGATTTTGTTAGTGAAAAAAAATCTTAAATTTAAGGCTAACATACATTAACTCTTAATAAAATTAAGCATTAATGCATTATATTATTTTCATCTATAGTCATCAACAAGTTGCTTTAATAACTATTGTTATGCAAATCAGTGACCATTTGCTTTCAAATACAGAGTGGCTAAGCATGGCCAATTTAATATTTGTATTTTGTAATGTTATTGTCCAGCGTCTATATTAAAGAAAGAAGACATATAGGGTTGAAATATGGTCATCACATATTCACATCGAGTAATATTTGATCAAGTTACAAACAGTTCATACAATACTTTTTCACTAACGACATATACTTATTGAGTGATTCTAGGTTATTATTAGTCTATCAGATGTTTTTTTCTAATATGTATGATGAAATCAATAGAGAGTTTATGTTTGATTTGTGTTAATCTGTTTTGTTGATTTTGGTGGATGCAGGCAATGAAAGAGAACTTGGTTCCTTTTCATCTTCAAATAACCAAATTCTTTTTATGCTTTTTCTCATTTTTCTTCTTTTACGAGGATAATTGAAAAATACATGATCCAATCAAGTAGTAATGGGGCCTTTCTGCTGCTTCCAAGCAAAACCGCCGGCGACGAACTCGATGCTGGTTTGATTGGTACGACGGTGATTTTGGGTTCTTGAAAGATTTAATCTGTAGTTACTTGAGTTGGGTTTGTTTTTGATGGTGGGTTTTGTGTGCAGAGTATGATAAGGCGATGTACAAGATTAATGGGTCGGCGGCGCTGGAGCAGCTGAGGAGTAGAGTCGATGAGTTTTTGAACTCCGAGAATGAGAAATCGGAGTAAGATTCGTGAGTCATTTCATTAGTAAAGATTGAGTTTTGATTTTATGAGTTGTGATGAGCTGATTGAGTGGTCAAATTGGGAGGCATTGTGTAACGACGGGTCGTTTTGATGATGAAACCCATTCAGAATTCTTACCAATCACCTCCCTTCTGTCTCTTCTTCCTTCATTTCTCTAATCTGGGCTGATAGAATTCATATGAACTTCCCACCTTGACAAAACTGGGAATTAGGATTTCGTTGACTTTTTTGTTATACCGATCTGGGTTTTAGAGAAAGGAATAGGTTCAAAGAGTGTATGGTTGTATGAGAGAAAAGAGTGAGGGAGAATATAGAATCAAATTGAAATCTGCATTGTAATCTGGGTTTGTTCTTTGGAGAATGATGTTGAATGATCTTGGTCATAACCCAAATAAACAATTAGGGTTTCGTTCGTGCTGTTTTTTTTAATGATTTGCTTTGATTCTTCTTCTTGATTGGCAGCAACACTTTTGAGTTTTGATTGAAAAAGAAGAGGAAGGGAAGACATCAGATTGCATTGAGATGGCTGAAATAATAAAAAAAGGGATCCATATGTAGAGAAATTTCTTTGTTTTATTTGAGTGAAAAGGACAAGAAAATTTCATTTTTTTAAGAAGTATATCATTTTGGAAGGTATTCCCCAGTGTGTTATGTGCACTTTTTTTTCCTGTAACTAGCATAGAGTGTTTGTGTGCATGAATGTGTTGCTTCTTCTCTGGGTTTATATTGCTGTGTCTTACCCTGATTCTGAATGGTCCATGCAGCTGATCAGAGAAGACTATTATTGCGTGGGCTGATCCTATCGTTACGTGAAATTTTGCCTCTATTATACACTGTAAGCATCTCTGTAACTTTTACTTGAAGGTGCATATGATGGGATTTCCATAATGATTCAATCATGTCATGCAGTTACTAGAGAGGCATTTTGGAGCTACCTTGAGTGAAGCAGGGAAACATGCAGCTGATCAGAGAAGGCTATTATTGTGTGGGCAGACCCTATCGTTACCTGAAAGTTTACCACTATTATATACTGTAAGCATGACTTTTTAACTTTTACTTGAAGGTGCATATGATTGGATTGCCATAATGATTCAATCATGTAATGCAGTTACTAGAGAGGCATTTTGGAACATAGTTTTCGTGTTTGGTGTTGAGATTTTAGTTTAGGGTTCTGGGATTGTGAGCTGTCAGGCATGTAATTTGGTGTCCTTTTCTGGGTAGGAAACAGTAGGTTAGGGCTTTCCAAATTTGAAATGGTTCTAGGAGCAGCTGTTTTTGGTGAGCGCAGCTCCCTGCTTTCCAAAGCTATTGTTTTGACTGTACTTTCCTTTTTGGTTTGATTGTCAATTAGTGCTTAAGAGTGAAAGTTTATGCCTTTATATTGAATGTTGAGAATGATATATGGGTTGAGTTTTGGGGTTTCGACGAATAGATTGTGTAAGGTTGTGGAGTTCGAAGCAATTTGAGTTGATTAGGTGAAGCTAGGTTTTTTATGTTCTAAATTCAGCTGATAGGAATTTGCATAGTATAATGATGTATGGAAGCGTTGGTGTCTTCTTCAGTCTAATACTTGATTCATTGATTATGTTTTAAAAAAGCTTCACCAGAAACGTTGTCGCCTTCTCTATTTTTTTCAAGGCATTTGAATCGTTTGCTTTTTGCTTGGGTTTGAGTTTCTGACATTTGTTTCTTTTCTTTGAATATTAATTGAGTGCATGTCTTATTGTGTTTGGCTATTTGTGCTTTTGTTTTTGCTGTATTTAACGCAGCAGCCGATAAACTCTAAGATTTCTCAGCACCTATATCAAGGTATCAGTGATTTAACTAACTGAACCTCATTCGTTTCTTTGCTACTAATCATGTGTTAGCATTGTTATTTGTTCAATTTTTGACAAAAAAATGTTAAATGGTTAGATTTCATATTGATGGTTTGGGATGCCATTTGAAAACTTTTGATTATTTTTCAGCTTAAGTTTTTGGTATCTGTCTAATTCTTTCTATGATAAAAACTACTTACTAGATGATGATAACAAAATGCAACCTCGATAATCTCAAATGCAATTACTTTCAACTACTGTTCGAATGTTAATGTTATTTTTTAACTACCACCCCAATTTCATTACCTCTCTTTCCTATTTCTGAACTGACCTCTCCCATCATATCGACACAGAACCCAGCCCTCCTTCGACGCACCAAACATCCATCTGAAGTAGATTTCGGTCGTACTTTGCTTATTCCTTTTTTTCTTTTAATGTTTTTCAGAAGCACTGTTTTGATTCTTCATGAAGGGATATATTTATCGGCCTTTTGTTTGGTTTCAATTGACAATCAGCTTTTCATTTGCTTAATTTTAACCTATGTTTTTGTTTTTCATTTGATTATTTTTTTTCGCAACATCTGTTTGATTTCTGTAGTCGTGTAGGTGGAACAAATTCCGTAATTGATTTTCAATTTTTGTTTTCTTTTTTCATTTTTTTATTGATTTTCTTTTGACATCTTCAGAATCTTGGATCGATTTCTGCTCTTAAAGGGTAGAGTTTTTCAGTCCCGAGAAAGGTATTGTTATGGTTTTATTTTTAATTGAGTTTCTTGCTTGCTGTGATTGGTATAATCGGAATGAGATTTTGGTGTTTGCTTTTAGTTGAGTTGAATTCTTCACTTACTGTTCAGTTGAGTTTAATTCTGTTTTCATTTTTTGTTGGTTAAGGTTTCAACATTTGGGCTTCTGGATAATACGCCATAAGACAGGTATGGATTTTCATTTCTATTCTTTGATTACTGTGTTTGCTTTCTACATATTTAAAATTTGATGAATGCAGTGATTGGTTTTGTTTTGAAATGATTCCTAGATTTCAGCTAATACAATTTGTTTTTCATGTCAGGAGAAAAACATAACCTTATTTGTGCATTAAAGTATAATACTTTAAAGCAAGAAGAGGTACATCCCAATCATGCTTTTGTCTGATTCTACTATTTTTTGTATGCATATAGTTGTGGATCCTGTGCTATAATAAGTATCAAGGCTTCTTTGCCAGCTGAAGGATTTTAATCAGAATTGAGTACTTGAAATACTTTATCTGATGCAACATCAAAGATTCACTTAAATATATGAATGGTAAATAACTTATTTGATACAACATGCAAGATGAAGTTATATATGAATTGTGAATACATACTAAAAGGATACATATCAATATTGATATTTCAACTTGGGCACGATTTTGATCATGTTCAGTATTGTTATCTCAATTTTGCGACTTATTCCCTTCATTTACATAGGGTTTCAAGGCTAGGGTTCAATCTTAGCAAGGGGACGGAAAAGCATTAGTAAGTTTTTTACTTTTGTTTTTGAGCTGTTTGCGTTTTAAATGAAACCATTCTCTCTTTATAATAGGTTATGGTATGTTTTGAACTGTTGATAATGTATCATATTTTATGATATATATTGATAAATGTATCCATTATGTCGAATATGGAGTGTCTCGAAAGGAATGGGGGTAGATTTGTCTCCATTGATGTGTTTAAAATAGAAATTAGGGCATGATTTTGATGGTTTTGTTTTCTGGGTGGGTGAATTATTCGATTATTGATTGCTAAATTTGGTAAAGTTGGCAGCCTGGAGGCGATTCCAAGTTGTGAAGTGTCTTGAAAGCTTTGTGGGTCCACTTAACATACCGAACCAGCCGTCGGAGAAAGAGTTCATTTCTTGCCTGAGAAATTGTCCGATCCTATGCAATGCCATAAACAAGATCCAACCCGGATCGGTGCCCAGGGTACTTCAATTGCTATCCCTATATTTTTATATATTCCTCTATGTGAAAGTGATATAATTGCCTTTTATGTGTTCTTATATGTTTATCATTATTATCATTTTAAGGTGGTGGAGAGCTCATTGCCTTTACAATCGCTGAGTAAAAGGTAAGGCTTAAAGATAATATTTTTTGATTATTCATTGGTTTGTTAAATTTCGATTCTTATCATTGGTTTTCAATGGATGACATGCCTTTGTTTTTTTCAGGAATGTTGATGGGGATTGGGAGTTCCAGTGATGTCCATCCTTTTGGTTATCGCCTCATCAGTATGTCTATCTGTTTATTTTAGGGAGGGTTCAGTACGGTTTCAGTGGTGTCGTAGGGTTTAATGGGTTTGAGAATTATGCAAAAATGGTAGTTAACAGAAGCGGATGAAAGTTTGTGTTGTATACAAGAACATAGTACTGACAGTAGTCTAAGACAAGAGAGGAAGATAGGCATGTTGTGTTTAGTATTACTATGTATTTTTTATTTGGGTCGTTTATGCATGATGATCATTTTGTTACTTTTGGCTCTAATTGCAGTTCCCCGGATACTCTTTCCAAAACCTTTATTTTTAAGGAAGCTTCATACATAGATACTGTGGTTTAATTGGCCCATCATTTGTTTCGTACTTAAGAAAACCAGTAAAGGGATGAAACTTGCAGATAGTTTGATAAGATGTTTGTTTTCTTTGTAAACATTAAAACATAAATAGAATAGCAGTAGGTTAGTATCCCAAATTGTTTTGTGGGCTCATCTTAGGTCATAAGTATTTTATCACATAGGCTATTTGACTGGAGGCATAAGGAGCTTGGGAGAATGATATTAGTTTGTTTACCTGTTATTTCCAGAGGTATAAAGGCTGGGTTCCGCGGAAAATGATCGTGAAGAGAAAACTGATCCTACCAGTAAAGGGATGAAACTGATCCATAGGTACTGTGGTTTAATTCGCCCATCATTTGTTTCGTACTTCAGAAAACCAGTAAAGGGAAGAAACTTGCAAAAAGTTTGATAAGATGTTTGTTTTCTTTGTAAATATTGAAACAGTAGGTTAGTATCCCAAATTGTTTTGTGGGCTCATCTTAGGTCATAAGTATTTTATCACATAGGCTATTTGATTGGAGGCATAAGGAGCTTGGGAGAATGATATTAGTTTGCTTACGTGTTATTTCCAGGGGTATAAAGGCTGGGTTCCGTGGAAAATGACATAAGGAGCTTGGGAGAATGATATTAGTTTGCTTACGTATTATTTCCAGAGGCATAAAGGCTGGGTTCCGTGGAAAATGACCGTGAAGAGAAAACTGATCCTACCAGGCAACATCATTGAGGTGTTTGTGTAACAGATGATACACTTCATATAGTTTATTCTTGATGCAGTTTTAGATAGGCATCCTTCATTAATTATGGGCTGATCGGATCAAGGAGCAATCTCATTGCCACTAACTGATAGAAAGCTGCTCAAGTTGATGTTCTCTTCATGAGTTCTAAATCGGGTAATTCATTCCTTAAAAATGGATTATTTGCATCATTGTTTTTGTTTTTTTAATGGGTTTATTTAATTTCTCTTTAATTTGATTTTTAAATTGCTCCTCAGTTTTACTTTGTCAGAAACTTATTTCCTTTCATTATTATCTTCTCTTCTATGGTCTCAGTCCTTTGAAAGAGCCTAATTTCTTTTCTCATATGCGATTAGTTTTATCTGTGCCATCATTTGTTGTCGTTCAGAATTGGTTTATAATGACATTTTCTGATATATGTAATTGTCGGAGTTATTAATTTGTGTAATCATCTTTGACTGCAAATAACTGTCTAGAGAAAGAAGCCTACTGTGAGTTAATTATCTCCTCAGGTTCTTTGTTTTCATTAATCTGTGGTTTTCTTCCTTGGTTAACGTTACTTGAATATCAGGCTGTTTTTCGGGTGAAATAGGAGAACATCGCAACTGTATAGGTATATCTTTACAAGTTTCTCTATTATCTACTTTCATGTGAACTGCATGTTTTTTTTGAGTTATGTGCTCTATCTGTGGTTCTATAAAATGAATGATTATCAGAAACATTTACTTCTGTAGTGAAAATAATTCTTTACACTCTAGCTTTAAAATAATTCTTTATTTTGTTTTGTTGGAGTTTGTTTTTAGGGTATGCCTAATCCTTTCTTTTCTATTATTCTGCTCTTTATTTTGTTTTGTTGGGCTCTGAAATTTATCAAAACAGTTGCGGTTGTAAAACTAAATAGTCAAATATGTTGGAAGGACAACATATTTTATTCAAACTATTTCATCCTCATTTGCTTCTTCGGTTCTCTATCTTTTTTTCCTGATTCCTTAACATTTGCTGTTTGATTAGCTCATGGTCTGTTGTGCATATAAATTTGATTGTAAGCATCTGGTGACTTATCTTTATCTGTTCTACAAAATTGGAAAATCAAAAGGTGTGAAAAGGATATATTTCCATGGCTTTCATACAAAATAGTCTTGCTGTTAGTGTCGGTGTCTCATGTCCAAAAGTCAGTCCAATAATTCGTTTTTATAGTTTCAGGACAAGCTACAGCTTTGCTTCATCATAACATCACAAGCTATTTATCTGTAAGTTGAATGACTGCTCCCAATTCGAAAACATATTAGTTTTAGTCAAAAAACGAGCATGTATAACATGAAACTTAATGGTCTGTAGATGACAAACTGAATTTTATTAATTACACAATTCCGACCCGTGCTGGCGCGGGCATTTCACCTAGTATAGACATTTGAATAATGTGATTACTGTGTTTCCAACATTAAGTATATCAGATAAGGTTTTAGTATTAGTCTTCCATCTCCAGCACTGTAGCCATATACTGAAACAATAAGCAAAGAAAATAGAAATTAGTGATCATACATTGGAAGTAGTAGATGCTCTAACTAAGAAGCATGAATATATATTTCTTGACACTGGACTAGATTGACAAATTCGTAAGAGTCATCTGAACAATCCCCTAAACTAGAAGAAAACCTGGTTTGAATGAACATCAACTGACCATTCAAATAATGGAGACATATACAGGGAATTGTTTACCCCATCTTCGGCCTCAGGATCTGATGCCAAGTATGGTTTTCTTACAAATAATCACTCCTTTTATCCCTCACTCTCTATTTTCTTTTTTCTCACTATATTAGAATAATTAATATATACTCTGATACTCTGTTTGTACATAAAGATGCACCTATCTAAGCAAGAACAGTTTCCTTCTCTTCATGGACATTCTTCTCTTTGATAAAACGGACATAAAGATCAGTTCCAGTGGAGTCACACTCTGCCAATCTTTTATTCCTGCCACCATCAGCCATGCCTTTCACAAATTCAACCATGTTCCTCCAGTTTTCCCCTTCGAACAATCTCTTATTCAATCTTAGGTATGTGAAAGCACTCAAGGCATTGCCAGAATCTGATCTGCTTGTGGCCAGAACCTGTCCATATGCACCAGAATCATACCTCTCGAGTGCATTTTCTCCTGCAAGATCAATTCCAGCACTCTTGGTTGCCATCTTTACCTGCCGGACTAACCCTTCAGGCGAGCAATTTGCATTGTCAGGCTGTTCTCCATCTTTCATTTCCATGCAGGTGAAGTTTAATACAACCCCATGTTTGCTGAACATTTTTGCTGTTGGAATGTAACCATCTCTGAGTCTAGTATTATAGTAGCCAGCAGTTAATTCAGCAGCATGGGATCTTGTTCTGTAGTGCCAATGAATCCCAGCTACCTTTCCAGATAGTTTAGCTCCAGTTCCCTGGAACACTCCTTTTGCAGCTGCCAAGAGTCTATCTCCGTGCCTTAGTAGCTTCTCTGAGTACCATTCGAGGAAGAACCGTCCATACTCGGTGTTCCAGGTTCCTTCTCTTTTGAAAAACCCAGTGTCTTCAGGAAACTGATTGTACTGCCCGGAATCATGGGGTCCAGTCATCCCCCAATCCCTCTTTCCTTGTGCCTCTGCTGATGCTTCCAGGGAAGCTTTCATGTACTGTGAAAAGAAAAAATAAACTTGTTAAGATATACAAAAATGATATATGTATACCAATATTCTGTAGGGGCATTTTGTTGGTAAAATAAATAAGAATCCTTTAATTCACAATTGTTACCTTGTCATAGCATTGGAATTCTCCAATTCCAGGAAACTTCCATGTTCCGTTGCTCTCTGGATAAGCTGGATATCTGAGCTCACCACAAGGACCCATACCAACTTGAATTTCCTGCAAAAATAATTGGGAACTTGGATTGAGTCTCTAACCTTCTATAAACTAAACTAAACTATATATATATATATATTAAGAACAAATTAATATTGATTGATTACTACCAAGTTTTCCTAATTAGTTTCTTTCTGTTTAATTGTTTAGCAATTGAAGTTAACATGTTTGTTGCAGAAACTTACCACAATAACGTCTCCCAAGTAATCCCTGAATCTATCATGGAAGCTCTTCATGTAGTCGGTGTAAACCTGGATGGGTGTTCGTCCTCTGAGAACAGGCAGTGAATCACATCCCAAGGATATGTATTCAGGATTCCTCCGGCCAGATTTGTCTGTGTACACAAGGTCAGGGTTCTTGCTAATCTCTTCAAGCACCCATGGAGGTAGTGGAATACTGAAAATTCACAAAAATGATTGCATAGTATGTGAATCAGCTCATAAAAACACGTGATTTCTTCTGAGTAATTAATTCTAGATTGAGTATGATGAAGTTTGAACATGTCATACCTGCATGAGTCTCCAACATTTCCTCCACACTGATGGAAAGACATGACAACTTGGATCTTCAAGCCATGCCTTTGAACCAATTTCACCAGCTCTGCATACCCTTCCCAGTTGTACTCGGAAGGTCCTTTCTCCACCAATCCCCACCAAGCATCCACCATAACTCCCTCTACTCCTGCATTCTTCAAAGCCATCAAACTCACATTCATTGCTCTTGGCTTGTTCAAATGCCCTCCATGCGTCACTGTGTCTAGCGGAAGCATCACATACACAGGCACCTTGGAGTCATTGTTATTGCTGCTATGAGCAATACTCGGCAGCGCATGAAACAACTCCCTCGGGAGATCTTCAGTGGTGGAGCTCACCCTGATCCTTTCCTGGAAGAGCTGTGCTTCTTGCAGGGAACTCTTTGCCCTGATGCGGCATGATGGTTTCATTTGCGTAAAGCAAACTACCCTGGAGGACTCATCGGAGGTCTTTAGGCCTTTGGAGTAGTCTTTAAGATTGATGAAAGACGTTGATGAACGAAGCGTTAACGTCATTTGGATTTCTGTGAGTTAAGAAGGTTAGAGAGAAAATGTGATGAGAATGATGAAGGGTTGTATATGAAAGTTGATTTTCTGCGAGTTTGGAAGAGGAGAGAAAATGTGATGAGAAATGGTGAAGTTTGTGTACCTATTTATAAAAATAGATTCCCTCTTGAAGCAGTGTTTGAAGGAGACAATGTTGGTGGGCACTGGTTTAAAAGAGAAAAAGTGCAAAAAATCAAAACTAGGTCAGCCTCGCATTTCTTGGTCATTTTCACTCCATACGTGGCCACCCCTCTTCCATTCTTATCAATTTTCTGCATCAGAATAACATTTGAAGCAAAAAATTTCAAATTCTTAAGGAACGTACAGGTAGAAATTTTAGTCTCATTCATCTCTTTTTTTGGTCGTTCAGTTTCATTCATTTTATCGGATCCGACTTCTCTACTTGAATTTGTATTTTTTGAATGATTTAAAACCATTAGATTGAATAAAGATGACATGCTGATAACATTACGGCACCATATTGTACTCAATTTAATGATTTTAAATCATACAAGCAAATCTTAACGACAAAAATCCAAACGGATAAGCCAATCTCTCATCTCAAACCTATTGGTGAGTATAACAGAGAGAAGTCGGATATTTTAGAAAGTTAAACGGTTGAAATTGCATGTAACAGAGTGGCATGAAACTTTAGTGGGATATTCGTATGCCTGATAAAATATCTTGAGCTGATGAATCATACCGTTTCTGATATTTTCAACAATATATACCTGTTCTGTCATATTCCAAGATTTTGCTTTAAGCTTACTCATTCATCCTTAAAAACCATGTCGACCAATTGAATGGCACTTATTGTTTGGATGATTGATCGTCATTAATCGACTCCAGCTTGTTCTGATTTTATTGATCCAGATTTTGAACAAAATTTACCTGGCTCTTCATGTTTGTTATCAACCTTTGTTCTTCGAAAGTTTGCAAAGGAAATGCATGGGACTTATTCTCACTGCAGAATGAGGTTCTTCTTTGTAGAATGTTTAGTAATAAGCTGAGTCTCAGACACAAGGGAAATGTTACTGAGCGATAACAATTCTATCCCAGAAATCAGCATTTTTGTTAGTGAACTTAAAACGTAGAAAGACCAAGAAAATACACTACTTTATCGCTTGGGGTGATGAGTATTGAATGGGTTTGTTTGTCAGTGAAGCTAATTAAGGGTCTTTGGTCTCCAAGTTCTCTCCTACTCACTGTAAATATTTATGTCGATCACAAAATATATCAGACCTCAAATTTTCTTGGAGTCTCTCTAAACATGCCCTATTCAAAATTAACTTCTTCAATGATTTGACATTTCTTCCATTATTTTAATTTTTTGTTGTATATTTCTCTAATTGACTGATTCCCTCTAGATTGCCTTGCTTTGGAAAATCTTCAGTCGCTGACGCCTCCCTCTAGCAATCGGACCGCCACCAAGAATGTGATGTGTAATGTGAGCGCGTAAGAGGGAAGCATACACGGCTCCCCCATCCCAGTCACATTGCCAGCAACTTAGCAACCGCGTTATGACTAGACATGCAAATGAGTCATATATACTTACGACTCTTTCATATCCAAGAATTGTCTGTATTTTGGACCAGTATATTTTAATCGTATTCTATACGATTAAAATACACTTTCCTGGTTAGAAATGCTTCCCAACACAGTTTGAAACCAAGCAGTCAAGCAGATGCCAAAGCATGGTTCGAACTGGATCGGTGACATGATCAAGTGCAGTGTTTTACTGCATCAACTTACGAACCTAAATTGGATGACGTATTTACCAATATATACGTCAAAAGTGACTCATATTTACTCTTGTAACTGGATCAGTAGCTGGTAACTACTGTTGTAATTGATGAGATTAAACACTAAGGACAGTGAAATGCATTCCTAAGGACACGCAGTTCAAGTATATGCACGAGTTTTAATTTGAAGTCGGTCCTTTAGTCTCTAAGTTTGGTCGATTCTTGTTGGCTAAGAAAGAAGAGATTAACTCGAATCTCGCGGGATCATGATGTTGATACTTTGGTCATTATTCATGAGCTTAGCTGTGGCCAAGTACATGTTATGTCTACCATTACTACATTTGTGGAGGTTCTGAAACCTTATCCCTTCAACGTTTTCACTCTTTCCCTGATCGTTTGTTTCAATTCATGAGACTAAGAAGAAACCCTAGAGAAATTACAAGGCAAAAGAAGCCAAAACGAAATGGAATAGGGACACACTTGTTAACAACTATGTTGGAGAGGGAACTGATTGAGATTTTGAAATAAAAACTGTTGATACATTTTGAATTTGAATTCACTAAGTGGGTTCAACCTTTTTCGAGTTTATATCATTTCATTTCTTGCTTGTCGGGCTAAAGTTTACTTCACATTCATGCCATGCAAATTTAGAAGATATATATTAATGAGGTTCTAGCATTTGAATACATTTTGTAAGAAATACAACATATTCTCCTACCAAAACTACCTAATTTGACAAACCCCAACTTTGCAAGGAAATTAGATCGTGTAGGTAATTTTGACAAAACAAGTAGATGGAATAAGGACCCCCTGAGTTTGACAATTGGTACGTACTACACAATGGAGCTATGATTATTGGCTTCATCGATGGTGTCTAGTGCAGATGTGCACTCGACCCCCTGAGTTTGACGTTTCAGCTTGAAGCTTGTGGTTCTCCATTTCTGAAGCTTGCATTTTCCAGCAACCCGGTTCTTTGCTTTGCTTAATTTTTGTGGCACCAAACCAATTTCTCATTATCAATTGCCTATTTTCGACGTGTAACCGATGTGTCAAACCAATTATTAGTTTTCCTTTACTCATTAGCCAACAAAAAGAAAAACGAAATAATTGAGATGCCAAGGATTTGAGGATCCTTGAGGCTCAAGTGGGAATTATTGATGTTGCTAAGAGAGACCGACATTGGAGTAAGAGTGAGAATCAATACATACCGAACACCAGCTAAGATCAAATTCAAAAAAAAAATCTTACTATGTAGACAAAATCCAAGCAGAGAATTCAATAACATATGGCTTCCCTAGCCTCTGTTTCCTTCAGATGTTTCAATTTTGAATTACTAGTACTGCCTTGCATTATTCTATTAATCCTTTTAGATATGAAGCAGGAGAAGTCCCCTAATCCTAATGACATTGCATCTATATCAAGCAGGATTTAAATCTTATAGTTATGCATCAACAACCATAGAGGAGACTCAGGAGAGGACAAAGAAGCTCCCTTTTGAGCTAGAAGACAGAAGTATCAAAAACTTCAAAATATCAGGAACAGTTCTAACTGTATACTACAGATCTTTGCAGTAGATATTTTTTTCGGAAAATACAGTCTAGCTAGTACAATAAGATATTTCTTCATGGAAATTTGGAAGGGGATGATATTTTAAGCATTGAAAGCTAGCATTGCAGAAAAAACATTTGCACAAGCTTATGTACCTGGCTATCCCTTTCATGTCTCTTGCAAATTCCCAAACTACTGACACTATTATAAGCTATATCCCAGTTTATGTCGTGGGTGCTATGCGAGTGAAATGCAGAATTACCAATTGTACGAAGGGACATGAAACCAAAACTCCTTGTAACTAAAGCAGGGCGACAAACCTCAAATAAGAAATCCCAAGTTACGACCAGGGTAGACCATGAGAACTTGAGGACTCAAGGTGATGTAAATCGTAGCCATTCTTGTGGGAGAAGTTACAGTAATGAAATGGTAAGCACCAATTTCATGACAGAAACTGACACTTTCTAGACCTAGTTAGGATGAGGTTCAGCAAAGAGCCTAGAAATTCTTTATGCAGCAACGCTAAATCCTCACTATAGTTTTGGTGCCCCAACAAGAGTTGAGAACAGATGTGTTAGAATGTGAAACAATAAAAATCCATCAGGAGTTGGTGTATGAAAGATAACTGAGCAGCTCCATATCAGGCTTTGCACAGTTTAGACACATTTAGGCATGAATGAAGCAAGTCATGAAATTCAGCAAAACTCAATGAATAGAGTTAAATTCTTAATGGTGACCCACTCCACAACTCAGGTATACAATATAAACACAAGGTATACAATGCAACTTCAAATTCTGGAACACATCTTCTTTCAAGTGAATTAATTACAACTATGTTGCAGGTAACTGAAGTAACAACAGGATATGATAACTTACAATTTCCCCACGTCAACGAGGGAATATATAACCTTGATAGTCAACTGTTCCTTTTGCTTCTTCAAGGTAGAACTGCAAATCAAGTCATAAAGATGCTTAGCATTCGCATCAAAGAACATCAGAATGAAAAACATAATTACCACACATGTACAATTGGGAAACCCACAATGATGGTATCATTTTGTTTACATAACTATCTTAGAGAGAGTTGGAAAAGAAATACCATAAACAAGCAATTATTACTAACTACCTATGGTGAAAGTGCAATTAGTTCTGACCAATTAAAATGATTAATTTTCATTTTCATTGTCTTCTTGGTATGGAAACCTACCGATCTAAAATTATTAATCCTATAAAAATTCATGTCAGAATCCATTGAATATGCTAATACATGGTCCCAGTTCAACAAAAATAAACCATAAAAAGGGAGCAGATAAAATAAATCAACCAACACCGGTTTCGTAAGTCATTAATAAATTATATTGACATGATATCAAACATAGACACATGTACTATAGGCAAAGAATCAGCTTTATAGCACAACCTGAATCCAATTGTGGAAGCCAGAAACCGATTCTTCACCACGCTGCTCAAAAGCAGAGGAGCAACCAGAAGTGCCACCACGGCCGTAAAGATCAAACCAAAGAGCAGTCAATGTTCTTTTGAACTCTTGATAATTCTCAGATACAAAAGAGAGATATCTGTGGAGATATTTAATGGAAGCAGTTCTGCTAAATCTCCCCTATGATAAACCTTCTTCCCATCACCACAGTCAATTTCATACTCCTTCCCAGGCACTAAACGGTTTGAATCAAGTTTCCAGAGTCTATTGCAAGCTTGTGACAGATCAGAAAGCTCGTCTTCTGAAGGTTGTATGTTAGCACCTACTTCAACCTCATCACAGTATTGTTGCTCACTGGCAGGCCGTTTAAATCAGCACTATGTATTTCATCAATTCAACTTTAGATTCTAATAAGAGTATGTCCAAGAGCTTCCTTAAAATTTCTTTAAAATAGAGAAGTAAAAGTTAAAATCTCTAAAAAAATTATGTTTAAACTCCAACAGTTTCTCAATTTTAAAGATTTCAGCATTTAATGCAATAACAAAATATATTATATATCATTAATTTATGACTAATTTTTTTATTGTAACAATTAATCACCCAACAAAATATTATATTGATGACTTTATCTCATTGAAGAATGTGGAGAATTAAATTTTGGGGAAGGAAGACATTGCTGCAAATTTAGAAAATGAAGGCTTCTCTTTTTACATCTCCATTTTAAGGAATGAGATGAAGAATCTGTTGAACCTAAAAACAGCTAAAAACTCTCCAAATTTAAAAATACCAATAAAATGGGGAAGCTGTTAGGCTTGTTCTAACACCTGCATAAAAGTGCAAGTAAATAGTTTTAAACCCTTTTCCGACCCAAGTTCTTAAGTTGACATTGTTTTCAGAGTATTATTTTGCGTAGGGCGGGGCTCGGGCCTAGACCGGGTCAGATTTATCAAGGACTGGGCCCGGACCGGTTGAAGTGTGTCCGGGCCAGTTTTCAGTTTTACAGAGTTAAGACCCGGTAAAAGCCCGGACCAGGTGAAAATTTTCCTAGGACCGGTCAAAGCCCGAACCGGCTTTGGACAGGCCGGTCTTGCCAGTTTTCTGGCCCAAACCGGGTTAACATCAAATTTCTGCTCTGAGGGCCTCTCACCTATGTGGAGTATGTGCTAAAGTCCCTGACTCCTTGTCCTTCTAAACTAGCCTTTAAGGCTGTTTGGCCCTGTCCAAGTTTCTGGTTGCTCTACTGCCTCTACATGTCTACCATAAGTCCATAACTCTTTCAGTCCCTCACACATTCTGTGACATATGAAGTAACGAAGCTATGATATGAATCATATGTATGCTGAGCAGAATTAACAGAAACAGACACAAGCATTTGTCCAACCAAATTTACCATTTGTTCATTACAAGCAAAAACACATGACCAAGTAAGTACCAACCAAATTAACAAAAGTAACAGAATCCAATCATGTAGAAAATCCAAACATGTAGGCATGTAGCAAAGTAGCAAAATCCAACCAATCCATGCAGATGCAGTGATCCAGAATTGACTCCAATTCACTGCATCCTACAGTACTTCACCTTGTGCTTGAAACAAGTCAATAACTCAACAAGTGAGCCAAAAAACAACATGCCAACAACAAAGAATGACAAACTGCTTCAACAACAACTCAGCCAAACAACAATAACAACTCAGCTCACATCATGTTTAATCCTGTTTTTATAAGCATTTGCATCATTAACTATGCATTATTCCATTGCAACAGAGCAAAACAAGATCACCACTAGAAATTGATACTGAGATTGATACCTAACAGCAAGAGAAACTACAACACCATTGCATCAAAACTACCTAACAATAACAGAAATTGATACTTAAAAAGTAAAAACAGTATGCACCAGCCCAATTACATAAGCATCAGCATACAACTAGCTAGTTTGTTTAATTACTTAATGGAAGTAAGCAAACAACTTATTAGAGACTCATGGGTTTCGAATTAGCTGAAACATGAACAATTAATCATCCATTTTCCCTAATATTGCATACCCAACAAGAATTGTACGGATGACAAACTATTACAATACAGCCCTCTAGGACTCCACTAAGAACAAGATCTAGAACATAGCTAGCTAGTTTATTTAATTACTTAATTGAAGCAGCTCATGACAGAGGGGTTTCGAATTAGCTGAGAAAGAGGAGAGATTGAAAGTTGAAACTAGATTGAGAAAGAAGAGAGATTCAAACTTACTGCGAGGTTACGAGAGTGGTGTTTGAGAGTTTGCCCAACTGCCCAGATTGAGTCTTTGCTCGATTCTGTACTTCTGCTCAGATCAAATCTTTGAGACTTCTTTGCCCGTTCTGTTTGCCCAGTATTGTTTTCTAATTCCAGTGCGTGCGACTTCTGTGTTTGTGTAGAGAGACTAGTTAGTTTGTGGAATTAGGGAGTGTAGGGGTTTCACTTAGTGTAGAATCCTGTGTGGTTAAGTCTAGAATAATTGTTTAGGATCAATATAAAAACCAATAAAAATATGACACCTATTAAAACCAGATTTTCAGGCTTTTTAATTTATAAGCTTTCAAGGACATGGACAGGCCCACCGGCCCGACCAACCTATTACTGTATAAAAAACAAGGAAGAAGACCGGCCCACCTATTTTGTCCGTTTTTTTAGGCTGTTTTTTTTGCCCAGCCCTAATTTTGCAGTGAACATAATTTGGAGATGAAGATACTGTAACAAAAAGAGAGTTAGATATTGCATATATAAATTTAATTTATAATTAAATAAATAATTATAAATAATGAAATGATAAACATGAAACCAATTACTATGAACAACTTTGATTACCACACTTGATTGAAGAAGAAGTAGAATTTGTGTAAGCGAATTGCCTGTCTTAGAACACTTAGAACGAAGAACACAAAGAAATAACCAGCTTTGATGTAGGACCAAAGGAAAGTATTGAAATCGAGTCGTGTGTTTCACACTTTCTTTAAAACAAATTATGCATCCTCTACCGGTGCAAAAGACTTGATGACACTTGTCTCCTAGGATACAACGACAACTAGTACTTTGGAGCTGCACTGCTGCCAAGAACACCCGAAGAACTTGTAGTACCTTCAATCTATCACCAGAATACTATAAAATAGAGAGAGAGAGAGAGAATTACTCTTTGAGAGGAGGAGATGATCATCGAAAAAGTGTTTCGAATGATGATGTTTTTCACTTGTGTTTAGAACAAGGGAAGTGTCACCTATTTATACATGGGAGAAACCATCAACTACTTAAATTGTCATGAATTCTGGTTAATATGTTACAACCCTCAGCATTCTAACATTTAACATTCTATAGCTACAACCTTTCACATAAATGTGTGGTTACAACTTTTCATATTCTGTAAGGTTACATCTATTCACATTATGTGAGGTTATAGCTCATAGAATTCAATCAGTCAATAGACTATACAAAGTCTATAATGCATGGTTTCAAGCAATTACTTTGGGTGACTATTTCTTATTCACCCTATAATGCATGGTAACATTCGAACCTACTGCCCTAAATCATTCAACAAATTGAAAACATGTACAAGACTACAATCACAACATAAACATCATCATTGAATTCAAAACATGTTCATTGTATAAAACCAAGAATTCATTACAAAATCGAAAACTAAATTAAAAATACAAAGTCATGATAGAGTCACACTTTAAAAACCTTGAAAGAGGTTTGGCAAAGGTGGTGAAATCGGATAAAAGATGGAGGAAGATTTTTAGGGTTTCGGTGGTGGTGCGGCTGTGTATTTCTTGGAAGTATTTTGGTAAGGTTTCGGCAAGGCTTGTATGGTGGTGAGATGATGTTTTTTTCTGCCTCTATGTCGTAGGAGAAACCCTATAGGGGTCGGCCTAAGAGAATCCTAAACCAAAAAGGTTTAGGTTTTCCTTCTTGAACTTAGTTTGCTTGGCCAACAAGACTTGGAGATTCTAGAGGCTTCTTTGGCCAAATTTTTGACTTGTAATTCTTCATTAGACTTGGAATTTGACTCACTTTCATGGACTAGGCTTCATGGATCAGCTGCTTTGCTTCCCTAAGTCCATCAGGAACACTTCCTATCGGTGGCAACATGTTACTCTGTTTCGGTAGTCTGACCTTCTGTCACTAATTCAGGCATAACTCACTCTAAAAATAGATATGGATGTGATTCAAAATGTTCTGGAAACTAGACGCACACAGATTTCCGTGCATATATGATACATCTTCTAATTCCTTATGAGTCGTCCTGGAGAAATTCTAGAAGTTGGGTGATATGCCCAGGAAATTTCTGCTTTCTGCTGAAATTGCATGCTTTGGCTCCTCTGATATTGCCGCCTGTTTATAGCTCCAACTCTCTTGATTCTTCCTCCCATGAATCTTCTACATGTTACCTAAGTATAAGAGAAGTTAAATTAATTTATAACAATGTAAAAGCTTCACATAATCAACAAAATATGTCAGGATCCCAAACTAAATCGGTTTCTTGTTATTTCATGTAGCACTTAGTAAAATTTTGTATAAATCTTCTATGTTTAGCACATTTTCATCCTTACACAACCAAAGACTCTTGACTCAACAATATGACTCTATTCTACGACAATAAGAGATAAACAAAGTACAAATAGAGGTAATAACATATTAAGAATGTCGCATTTTATGCTCGTATCAACTATCTCACACTTATCTTTTGTTAGTCCCTTAGCAAACAAAATACAAGACTCTACTACTACTGTCCGTAAAACACTTTGTCTCAGAATCTTTATCATGCATAGCTTTCAAGTTTAAGCATTCGAATGTAAGCATAAAAATTCCAAGCATCATGAACATGCTTCAAGTTATGAATAAGTAAGATGTCACATCCCGGTTCTAGAATCCATTTACGGTCGGTTACTACCCAAGTTACTTTGATCTTTAACCATATCGTAGTAACCGTTTTACCGTGAAAGGTCAAAAAGTTGACTTTTCGTTAGGTCAGGAATTTGGGGAAACTTTCTTAATGAAATTTGTAGAGGGCGTCGTTACGAGTCCGTGGACACGTAGCACGCTTAAATCGGAGATCGTATGAAGAAGTTATGGTCAAAAAACAAAAGTTACTATTTGGGTGAAAAGCCTATATATAGTGAGTTACTGGGGTAATTCGGTGAAAAAGTGAAAAAATTGAAATGTTACTGTTCACTTCGAAAATCCCTCCGAAACCCGATTTTTTCCGCCGGATTTCTCCTCCGTCCGGCGGAGTTAGGGCGCGTGCGAGGTACCGAATTGAAGCCTGCAGTGCCACCTTCAAGTTGGGGGTGGTCATCGGAGCTAAGTCGCCGCCGTTTGAGAGGAATCACGGCGAGGGGACGGCCTGTGCACTGTTCATTGACACCGGATTTCTCCCTCCTCAGGCCACCTCCCGGTGAGTTCCTTATATGGTTTTGATGGGTTTGAGGTGTATATTAAGCCCCTAGAATTTGGTAGCTAGATTTGAAGTGTGTAGGAAGAATAGAGGATTTGAAGTTTGGGTTGACTTTTGGTTTCGGGTTGTATATTTCTTGTCGATTGACCTAGTTAGAGGCCGAATTGGCCTTCGAGTTGAACTAGAAAGTGGTTCCAATGGTTGAGACGAAGCTACTGGTAAATTTTTGTGGCGATCGGAGGTCGCCAGAGTTTGGCCGGAAATCTCTGCCAGCGGCCGTCGCCGGCGGCGGAGCCGCCACTTTTTGGGCAGTTTTTCTTGCCCATTAAATGGTAAAAATTAAGAGAAGGCCATTGAAGGACAGTTTCTATTTGTTTTTGGGGATTTAGTTGTTATGTTAAGTATTTTGGAAGGTTCGATTTTTAATTGGGTAATTAAAGGATAACCGGTCGTTTAGGGAGAACCGGCTAGGCTTGAGAGCGTGACTAAGGGTTTGTACGCTAACGGGGTATTAGAAGCCGACTCCCCACGATTTTCGAGTAATGGTTAAGGTTGAACGTTAAGGGTAGAGCTTGTTATTGTTGCCCTTACTTTAATTATGGGTTTAAGACCTGTTTATGTGTTTTGGACAGGACGTGGGGGAGCTCGAGCTGAGCAGCCATCTGGTAGCCGGCAGATCTAGCGGCATCTGTGAGTGGACCTTGCTTTTTAATTAAACTGCATGACATAGACTTTATTTGTTTCTCCTTTATTTATGAGATTTCCTCCATTTAATGTTTTACGGTGATTTCGAGATTTAAGGATTTACCATTTTAAAGATAAACGAGCCGGGAAAGAGGTTCCTACCTTTCCCGGGGTTTTAAAGGATTTTTCTCGGATTATGGTTTAATGGTTTTCACCGTTTTGGGGATTATGGAGGGAGACGTTCTAAAAAAAGAGAATTTGGCTCTTGGATTTAAAGGGTTTTAAAGTAAAGGCAGAGAACCGGTTTTTGGTTCCTGGAAAGGTTTTTAAATCCAATGTATTTGGGGTGAAGTTAGGGAGATTTGACTTGGTTTTCGATTTATTATTCCCACGAGGTTTTACGAGGTTTTAAAAGGATTTAAAGGATAAGGATATATATTGCATGCTAGCATGGACCCTCTCCAGATGGAGCAGGTACCATCTCTGGAAAGTAGCAGGTCGGGACCCTCTTCGGTAGTAGCTGGTCAATAGACCCTCCCGGATAGTAGCAGGTCGGGACCCTCTTCGGTAGTAGCTGGTCAATAGACCCTCCCGAATAGAGCAGGTCATGAGACCCTCTCCGATGAGCTGGTCAATAGACCCTCTCGTGAAGAGCAGGTCAGATTTCTCGTGGATGAGGTTAACACCCCACATAATTGTTTATATTTGAGCCAAGGCATTGTTTATGTTTTACTTGCATGCAGATTTTCTTAGAAAAACTTAGAGGGAGAACATTAGCGGAAATGTAGAGTTTTGATATTTGACTTTTTGTCCACTCACTCTAACAGTTTTCAATGTTTCTCCCCTGAGCCCTTTATTTTAAAATGCCCAAATTGCAGTGCTCGACCCATCTAGACTACTTGGAGGCCAAGCATAGTTACCGTCACGTTCCGCACTATCAGTAGGTCCCGGGTTGACCTACTTGTAATATATCTATGTTTCTGCTTTAATCTTAGACGCAATGATACACATTAGGTAGTTTTATTTGTTGGAGAACTCTTAGGGACTTGGAACTTTATGTATCATTTACATTCGGAGATGTTGAACTATTTGCTGGATTTATTAGATGTGTATCTTGTGGAGTTGTTGGTTATTGGGAGCAGGATGGCTCCAGGAGTTTCGGTTGGATTTTGGTATTAGAAGTATATTGTGGGTTATTGCAGGTTAAGGGTTGTCCACTTTTCAAGGGAGACTATGTCGAAATTTCGGCAGAATCTTCTTTGGGATGTGGTCCCCGCAGGACTTACTTCGGGTTAAAAGGGTTTTAATCCGAGGTGGGTCCTGACATAAGAAGTGAGAATAATAAGCATGAAACACATCAAGTAGATTCGATTCTCCTCACTAGGCATACTCTCTTCTTTTCACTCGATCATGGTATTCAATCAATTGTATACGCAAGAGAAAAGATAATAAGACGACAAATAGTTTGCATATTTCATCAAACAAAAATACTTTGTGAATTTACTTTTGAGAAAAACCTTATGTAACAACTATATACACTAATGGACCAAAACCATATGCTCAACACTTGAGAAAATCTCCACAAATCAAATTTTACCATCTTAAGAGTCATGAATCGATCTCAAAGGAGGTTGTCATGGGGCTCGGTTGCATAAGGTATGATTTTTAGGATAAGTGGTGCTTTAAGGCATCACCAAAACTAAGCAAATCTCGATCATTCTTATGTCTTCACTCCAAGGGCCGAATTTCATCTTGTTGGACTTAAACATCATTCTTAACTCCTCCAAGTATCATGAACATAAACAAAGGTCACATATACATTTTTAGACCTTCAAATACTTACAAAACTCCAAATTCACAAACATTTTCTTTTGTAGTGTGTCGTCCCTTTCTTTTATTTTGTTTTGATTTTCGTTCTCTTTTTTTTCTTTTTTATGTAGGTTTCGGCACACACAAAAGATGCAAATTACACAATGCAATCCCGAGTAAAAACAATCTCTCGGACAGTATGACCTCTGCTCACTAAAACTGACATAACTCTCATGTCGTGATGGATATGAACAAACCTCAAAACCGTTTGAAACTAAACTCAAATTTTTTTCCAGTGATATAAGGTTTGCATTCTAATTCATCAAGAACTGAAAACCACACTCAGACAGAGTTACTGGAGATATTCTTCTCGGATAGTTTGACCTCTACTCACTAAAACTGGCATAACTCTCTCATCAAGGTGGCTATGAACAAACCACGAACACCTTTGGAAAATAGACTCAGAGAGCTTTCCAATGATATAAGGTTTACGTTCTAATTCATCCGAAGCTGATCACAGTGATCAGACGAAGTTACTGCCCAGTAGGTGCATATTTACTGTAGGTTTGTTTTTACAGAATTTGTACATGAGAGGATTAAAAACCTTAAGTGATACCGTAGGTGGCTCCTAGATCACTATGCATGCGTTCTAATCTCCGTTGTAGAGACTTAGAGTGAAATTATCATGTTTTACAATCGAGGATAGTGTTAAATATAATCGAACAAAAGGAGACAAGAACATCGAGAAATAATAACTTTTATTAAACAATACGCCAAATGGCTACAACGAAATCTCAGAAATAAAAAGGTGTCCAAAAACCACCGTCTAACTACGGCATGGACATCATGCCTTAACATAAGCTTGAAAAAGAGACAATGAGAACAACCATAAGCCTAGTGACATCAAAAGTCACCGGTTTCCATGTCGGTGTTTAAATCCCAAAAATCAGCAATCGTGAGATTGGTGTTGGTGTTTCCATCATTAGCCTCCGTATAATTACTCTCAAAAGGCTTCTTGTATGCAGAAATAACATGGGGAGGAGCCCAACATTTTTCTTAACCTAGTGGTCCAAAGATCCACACCGGAGGCATTGTGAGGGCCTAGCATTGATTGGCTTTGCTTGTTGAACCGGTTTGGGAGGAGCACCGCGGCGGGGGCCGGGGGTAGCATCCTCTCTCTGCCATACATTGGAGCGGCCCTTAGGCTTGCCACGCTTCCTATTGCGGGAGCCACGCCGTGAATTGTCCCCACATGGGTATGGTTCATGTCGTGCATATGATTCAGGACGTTCTCGTGATTTGTTCTGAGGAGTTTTCCCACTCTTGGGCCTGTTATAGTTGTTTTCCAGAATAGTCACGGTCCCAACAGGTCTTATATTGTTTCGATCCAAGAGCTTGTTATCTTTTCTTCAGTAAGCAGCTGAGTCATGAGACCAATAAAAGTTGTGATCCACTTATTTTTTATACTCCAAGCGATACTGTTTCATCAACACATTAGCTGATCTTGGGAAAATCAACAATGTTTTTTTTTCAATAAGATCTTCCTCAGTCTTTTTCACACCATAGAAGCCAAGTTGTGCATGCAGACACAACTTGTCTTTTTGATACTCCCTAATATTGGTGTAATCCAAGAGGCGCATGTTATCACATTGCGCCTACAACTCTGGGAGAAGTGCTACATAGATGTTACCAAACCTCTCCGCTAAAGCATCCCAGAGTGCTTGCGGTTGGTCAATATCTTGATATTGCCACCTTAGTGTGGTATCAAGATGACGACATAGAAACATTAACGCCTTGGATCTAATATTTTCATTAGGCACCTGCTGCGGGGTCGGAGGAGGGACTATGCTGTAGGTGAATTCCTTGCCAATGAACATCTGCTTGACATCCACGACCCAACGATGATATTTCTTACCGTCGGCTTCGAGGATATCAAATTCTACATGAGACTTGTCCATATCTCTGCATACAAGAATTTAAGTGATAGTTAGTTTTCTGAGACCAAGAGGGTTTGATGCTTTGAATTCAAAAATATATTGAACGTTGTCCAACAACGCGGGTGCTCTAAGCGACCACTTTAACCGAAAAATGTAGAACGTTGTCCAACAACGCGGGTGCTCTAAGTTGTCACTTTAATCTAATTATCCCAACATCGGATACCAAACGACGTGGGCCCGTAACACGGTTAGTGTCGGGATTTTACCTGCATGCACCAAATACCAAGCATAGAATGGAGATGGGAAAGGGAAAGGGATGGACAGATTTTATTCTCCCTGAATTTAGGGTTTCAAAGACATAACTTGATGATAGGGTGCAACTGCAAGCAAAGAAGGGTGCAGCACGGGTGCAACAAGGGTGCAGGAGTAGAACATTGGTGCGTAGGGGGGCATATGGGGTGCAGCGGCTGAGCACTAGGGTGCGTCTAGGGTGCAGCGGCTGAGCACTAGGGTGCGTCTGGGGTCCGGCAAGGGTGCTGCGAGGGTCTGGCAGGGTGCTGCAAGGGTCCGGCAGGGTGCGGCAAGGGTCTGACAAGGGTGCAGCGGCTGAGCACTAGGGTGCTTCTGGGTCCGGCAAGGGTGTTGTGAGGGTCTGGCAGGGTGCTACAAGGGTCCAACAGGGTGCTGCGAGGGTGCAATAGGGTTCTGACAAGGGTGCAACGGTAGGGCACTCAGGTGCGACGGGGTGCACCAGGGGTGCTGCAAGGGGTGTTGCGACAGGAACCCTAAGGTGCGACCAAAATTAGGGTTTAAGGATTTTTTGTTTTCGGTGGCTGTTTGCTCTAGGTTAGTGACATATGCTGATAACGTGTTCTAGGAGAAAAGAACTGTATTATTGATATGATAAAAGCCCTTTATATAGGGAGCCACATGGATTAGGGTTTACATAATACATGAGCCCTATCTCTACTGAAGCCTACAAGCCCGTATACATAGCATGGACCTAAAGCACACACACATGCCTAAATATCCTGAAACAGGATTGATGATGTGAAAAACATTTGTCAACAGTTGGATAAGAGACAGAGAATGAGACACACAAATAAAGACAGAAGATTTTCTTCCTCCATTAACCACAACAAAGTAGGTTTCACCTCAAATTCTCGGTGTTTTATTTATTTTATTATGTTTGACAGTGTGAATGATATACTGATATAGAGGTTTAAGGCAATTTTTTCCACAATGAAATATTAGAACATCACTAGTAGAATGCATAAAATTATTGATAAATATAACAATAATTAGGATTTAGTTATTTATTTTAAGTTTTTCTTTCCAACATAGATTGTTATGTCAATTTCTAAAGTGCAAAAATTGAACGTGGAAGGGATAAATTGTACCGTTGGAAAATTTAATAGCAAACTACATTTTAGTTACTAACTAAATTTATGTTTACAAATACCTCATTTACTTAATTTTTATACAATTTAAGACAAATTTTAACATATTAGGACAAGTTGTTATTATTATGTCATATGTCATCAATAATTTTACCATAATAACCATAACCTCTTAAATGTAGAGTAGCACAGTAGCACTTATTGTGCTGCCGAGTAGCACCGTAGCACATGGCACAGTAGCACAGTTTTCCCTAAAATTATCGCCCACCCGTGCCTTGCCATACTCACTCTTTCTCTATCTCTTTTCTTCTTCGTCTTCTCCTTCTTCTAGGGTTTGAGCTAAGACAATGGCCGACAAAGTCCAATACTCCTCTGGCCCCGATTTCGGTAGCAATAAGCCTGAAATACGAGGAGCCTACTACTCGCCCCTGTGTCACCGGAATCGGGGCCCCTATCCTCCCTTCCTCATCGCCTGACTTTGTACCAACTTCCTACAACAGCGTCCCTCCCCCCGTTGATGGCATCCAGCTGGCCAACCATCGCGCTTAAGAGATTGCTGCTCGCTTGTACAACAACTCTAGTAGCAGTGTTGCCCCCGTCACCGGCCTCAAAACTAATCACCCTAGAGTTGACAACGGCGGCGGCTACGATTCCGGTGACAGAGGCTACATCCCTATTCCATGTGGTTCGTCTATCTATCTTCAATTCTTTTCTCTACTTGTTTCAATTTGATATATTATTGTGAGGGTTCTTTTTTATTTGAATGGTGACTAGGCCGAAATCATCCCAATAATTTGATTAAAGGGAGAATTTTGTATGTGATTCAGAACAAAAGAGGCTTGACAGCATGAAACATGGTGTGAGAGCTAGAAACACACTACGGTGAATAAGAATTGAGTTGCGGGGAATCTAGTTTTTAGAAAAGAATGGGCTTCAATGATAGACATTGGAATAGGTAAGAAAGATTATTGCTTGAAGGCTTGAAGGCATGAAAGTATGTGTTTACTGGAAGATTTTTGGGTTACTGGATCAGATGAAGGCATGAGTTTTCTGGACTGGTTGCTTGATCGGATGAAGTCCTGAGGGCTTGATGGGTTTTTCTGGGTTGTTGGATGGTACTTCATGGTTTCTCTGGTTCTAAACTCCTCCTTTTATAAGCTTAGATTTGAGGTGTTAGGGTGATTCAAGCCTCTAATTATCTAGATAAATCACTCCCTCTTCCACTCATCCGTGATTTGTGGTCCAAAAAGAAGGCTTGCTTTGATGTTGATGTTGTTCTAGGAAGTAGAGGATTGCTACAGTGACAATCCTCAACACTAGCATAAAACCTGAAACGAGGCGTAGAAGTGAGATTTAAATAGTAAACTCGATGATTAAGAGAGAAGGAGATGTTTCTTGACCGATAAATATGCTTCTCAGACTGGATGTAAGATTGCTGCGGGAAGGATAAGATTGCTGAAGGGAAGGATAAGCCTACTGCGGGAAAGGATAAGTCGATGAACTATTACAATGATAAGATATGATATAGGGCCTATATATGATTGGGTTGTGGGTTTAAGAGGAAATGAGTGTGAGTAGATTGGGCCTTAGGCTAAATAAGAAGAAAAGGTAGTCAAATTCTCATATTCACCATTTCATTGTTGATTTACTTCGTTGAGCTTGGATTTTGGGCCCAAGACCAAAATCACCAACAACGTTAAACCAACATATGAACATTATGCGTTTCCGTAACCTTTCACACCACACCCACGTCTGCAAGCCCCAGATATAAGTGGATGTGACTTGGGCTCACATTAATGGGCATGTTTGCTTGCGGGTCAAAATTGAGGAGTTAACCCAAAACTATGGGTTTTGCATGAATTGCATAACAAATTGTCATGTGGCACAATGCGTGATTTAAGGCATGAACTGGGCCACATAATCAAAGAAGAACAAGAAAAATCAACCCGGCCCATATAACATGCGTTAGTCAACGCAAGCAAGCCCAAGTTGACTGGCCCAGTTATTATTTTACTTTTGATTATTCTGCTATTCTGTCCCAGACCAAACCGATTTGCTTAGTGTGCTTATCAGGAGGGAGATGGCAAGTTATTGGCAACTCTTTTGAATGAGATTTCACCGCAGCCTTGAGGTAGGTCTGGAATTCTCTCTAATTCTCTTCTCTTTGCTTTTAAATCCCAGAACCGTTCTTTCCTTTTAACGATGACAATTTCGTTTCTTTTGGTGCGAGGATGTCCAATCTCTTCTAAATTTCGATTGCATCTGAATATGGGATTAAATTTGTATTCTTTCTGGAATGTTTAACTTGTTACCAGCTTCTAGATTTCTTCTTTTCTTAGGAGAGTATTCATTAACTCTAGGAGTGCCACTTGCCGATTTGAAGCATATTCTTGTTTGCATTCTTTGTATTGAATTGTTGAGTTGAAGCAGATTGATGATTTATCATTTTCTACACTGCAGGGATTGCTCCAATTGTAGGGAACCGATTGCCTAAAATCTGGTGATCACATTGCTTCGTACTTCTTTTAGTCTTCATGCATCTTTTTCATCACAGGTAACCTCGAATTCCTCGAATTAGGTGTTTTTGCGCTTGAGTGGTGATTGGTGCCTAGTTCTTAAGAATGAATGTGTTCTTCCTTGATGATAGTTGTAGCCAATTATACATGTTGAGCCTAATGATTGATAATGACTTACACCTCTTGTGAATCTCATGCTTTATGACGTATTGCAATCTAATGTATTGAGATATCTTGAGTTATTCTGAATGGGTTCTGGTAATGGACTTGCTTCTGCTGCAGATAAATGGTCGATGTAATTTGGGCTTGGCTTTGGCATGTTTCAAGCTTTGCACAATTTTGATTTCTATAAGATAGAATTTGTCATTCAGGATAGAAACTGCTTGAGTGATGCATGAAGATAGCTTGCTAGGAGACTTTGTCTGCTCCATGGGAATCATTACTTTCGATTTACTTGTTCTGTTTGGCTTCTATTGCTCGTTTATGCTTGGTATGATTTGCTTTGGCTTCACCAGTTACAAATAGTGAGTGGTACTAGTTTCTGCAGGGGATCCATGTCAATATAAAAAGAGTAAAAGCTAGGAAATTAAAGTTGAATAGGCTAGAAAAGATTCATTAGAAATGGCATAGGGTAAAATTGAAGATATCTGACTACTAGGGGTGAGCTAATCATAATGAGATGGTTGGTGGGGAAATTTATAGCTACAAAGAAAAGTTTATGTGTGTTCAGTCTATGATGGAACATGGAGAAATGTAAACTTGATTTAGCTGCGTGGGTCTAGTATGGTTTGGTTTTGTTTGGAAAAACTTATCTTTATTTGATTGATATCAAAAAGTTGAAGGAGTGAATTGGCATGTAGTGCAGCCATGAGACAATATGCATGGAAAACCATATTTAGTGGTTGCCAGATTGATGATTAATGATGTTATCAATTGGCTTGATTGTCTTGTGATCAAGAATGAAGTTTGCCTCATTAAAATATGTGTGTGACCCGATTAGCTAGCATGTCCTCTAAAATACGCATCTGGAGCTTTTTGCATGTCTGCAAATCTTTTCCCAAGTGGTTGTGAGGTCTATGTGAGTTAGACTATGTTTTTCTTGGATCGATCACCGCAACTAATTTCTTCTACAAGAATATTTTTTTTGTTATGCCAATGATGGTTGATCTTCTTTCTTGTGATCAATCTTCTTAAATCTCTGCAGTGGAATCTACCTTTTTCTTTTTTTCTGTATGATTCAGGTGTGTATTTGCGGCAAAGTGGTTGCATGGGTATAGGCCCCGACCTGAGATTTTCAGATTTGATTCGAACTTTTAAAAATGGGTCCTTAAACTATATTATTCATTTAACTTTATTTTTTTTTCAAAAAATTCATGAACTAAAGCTATAAACTCAAAATCTAACGACATAAAACATTAGAAATCTTTTTTATACTTACTTACACTACTCATTTTTTTTAAAAAAATAGTAACTACTGATTGTAATATAATACTTATTTTTTACTAAACTAATGTGTTCACACAATGAGAAAAAAAAATTGGGCCCTTAAAGGTTTGGGGCCCTGAGTCCATCGACTCTTGAGACTCTATTCAGGTACGGGTCTGATGGGGTATATATAAAGATTTTCGCATGTGCCTTAATTTGTCCGCCTTTGAATGAATATGCATGTTGTAATTGTTTGACGTCAAGTGAGATTTAGCTTGTGACAACCTTGCATAGGCATGTATTTAACATGAGTTTTGATTGCCTCGGCTTTTGCGATTGCCTTTTGTATTTGAATGACTATGAAAGAGCATGCTTGCATCAAAAATATTTACATTTGAGATGGACTTGGCGTGGCTTTATCAAGACTTTTACGATGACTTTTGAAAAAGGAGTCTGGCATATGCATGCTGATCATACATATTTGCATGTATGTGCAAGTTGGCATCAGTCCAGAGTTTGCATTAGAATAGATGATGCTTGGCTTGAGTGTGTTTGTGTGTGTGTTTGCATGTTTCCTTACGCGTGTGTATATTTTATCATAGATTTTGCAGTGTTTGTGTTTGGCAATGAACATGTCATACCTTGGCTTGGTTTGGCTTGACTTGATTTGCTTGGCATTGTTGCTTGTTCTAGTATATATAATTCACACCAGCCTGGCGTGGTTTGGCGTGACTATGTTTGGTGAAATATTGATAATAGATTCATTATGATAGGGTGTGTTGTAGTATGACATGTCTTGGCTTGGCTTGATTTGCTTGGCATTGTTGCTTGTTGTGTATAGGTTTGAGCTTGGTATATAAATTTATATGACATCTTTATTTTAGGTTCATGTAGGAATTATAAAATAGCATATGGCTTGACTTACTAACAAAATGTTTTCACAAGCTTGGTTTTGTAGTTTGATGCAAGTGTGCTTGAGAAACTCGTAGAGTAGCATGAAACTAGTAGTGATCTATAACCTCCTGAAGTTTGCACATGTATGTAGGGGAAATTAAACTTATGGAACACTGTTCTGATGAAGGTGTCTATTGACCACCGTGGTAAAAGACCACGGTAGATCAAACCCGAGTTTTGGTTTGCTGATGGAATACATGGTGTTTGAAAATGTGACTTCTAAATGGCAAATACCATGCATGGAGTGTGCCAGCATGAATGCAATTGTATGACTAGCATAAATTTTATATAAGATGTTTTGCTTGCAGAGTAAAAAACGAGGATTGATTACAAATTTGAGAAAGACTTGCACGAATGATCTAGGTGTGTCATTAGACCTTGTTGGGGTCTAGAGTTGAATGTGGTTGTCAATTTTGAAGTTTGGATTATGGAGTAGGATAACTACTGTGGCATATTACTATCGTGATGAAAGAATTAGACATGACTGGGAGCTGCGGGGAGAAAGAACAATCTAGAGAGAATTCGTTTATTAGGATACTAATTGGTCCTTTGACTTGGAGAAGGTTTGGAATAATGTCATATTGGTATTAGAATCATTTGGAAGACGACATAGATTATAAAAAGTAGATGATTGTGGTTAGCACAGAAGCTTGAAAGAGGTATCGACTTCTATACAATACATGACATAAAGAAGATGTACTTTAGGGTTTTGGTTGAAAAGGTATATGCTTGAACTATAGAAATATGATGATCTCATAAACTAGTTGGTGGCCACAACTTTAACGATATCACTCAGCCCCCTAGTAATTTAGAACATGATGTTTGCATCTTGCTTGAAACTAGCTTGATTATGTGGTGATACTTGCTCTAATTGATTGAATATTAATTGCTTGGATTTTGGCTTGATCGGATGTTGCTTGCTGCCTGATTGTGTTTAGATTGCTTGCTCTAACAATTTTGCTTGTTACTTGCTTGAGTATTTCTTGTTGCATGATGATGTCATAGTTGCAGAACATGTGCTTCTGGTTTGCTGTGTGTCTTCATTATTTCATGTACATTCCTTGACAATCCCCTCTTGTATGTGATTAGGTACTGGTGTTGATGCACTGGTGAAGAAACTTGTTGTAGATGTGTGAAGGTTATGTTAAAGGCTGGAGGACAATGCATAAGCTTCAGTTTCTGAAATTGCACAGGGAGACAACAGCGTTGCTGCTACAATCTCGATTGGTAGGGTTTTCATCTCGTGCTGACTCAATTTGTTCCCTTGCTCTTAACTCAAACAAGAAGGAAATGGATTTACTAATTTTGTTGAGAGGTACAATGGAGGTAGATTATCTAGCTTGTTAGCAGAATAAAAGAGTGCTTGTTAAAAAAGGGCTGCTGCCTTTTTTTAGGAATGTTCAGATCTGGATTAGTAAACAAGGATGTGGAAAGGTTACATTTTGTTTGGAATAAGGATGAAGCAGGTTTGACATGGAGTGTGATAGACCTTATTGGATTTGGCTGCAGTGAAAATGGTTCATGAATTGGTTTCGATTTTGGCATCGGGCTTATGTAGGCAAACAAATGAGGTCTTGGTACCTGAAATGAAGCTTTGGCTGGATTGTGGTCTCAGTAGCAAAAGATATAATTGGGAATATGCTATCAAAGAGGCATTTGTAAAAAGATCACATAGAAGACTTCAGACATAGGTTCAAAACACAATTTGTCAGCCCCTAAGTGTTTGTGAGTATTATTCGGCATTGTGGAATGTTGTCATAGAGTCAGACTTGAAGCATATCTACATGGTTTTATAGTTACAGGATGTGTCACAGCAATACCAATACAACTTTTTTTGTATTGAGCATGTAGTGTAAGCATAACAACATTTGCTTGTTTACAATGAGAATAATATATTAACAAATGAGAGCAACGCTTGTTAGCAGCATATAGCATGACCATTGAGCTTGTATGTATCTTTTTTAATTTTCAAAAACAATCTGGTGCATTAGAATGTTAACATAGTTGCAACATAATCTTTATGATTCTCAAGTAATGTCATAACAGCTGCGAATTTAGGGACAAATCCAGCTTATATTGTGGAGTAAAAACATTGACCAAGGGTTGACAATTCTAAATCAATATGTGAAAAGCTTGCAGCAACTATTGGCATAAAACAACTTTGACCAAGGAAATAGAAGATTTAGTTTTGGGATCAAATAATTTCATTGAGGGTTTTGAGCAGAATACTATGATAAAGGCTGAATCAAAGAAATAAAGTTATAGGCTGAGGGTCGAAAAGCATAACGATAGAAAACAAAACTATAAAACATGATAGATGAGGTATCACTCTGTTACTTGCATCTGCAACAGTTTTGAACAACACAAGCATGCTTGAATCAAGTCACTGCGTCATGAGAAATTGTTGGAATCACAACCTAGTCTCTCCAGTGGAGTCGCCAAAATGTGAGGGTTTTTTTTGAATTAAGCATGACTAGGCCAAGATTAACCCAATAATTCAATTAATGAGAAACCTTGTATGTGATTCGAATAACAAAACGAGCTTGTAGCATGAAGCATGGTGCGGGAGCTAGAAACACACTGCAGTGAATGAGAATTGAACTATGGGGAATCAGGTCCCTGAAAACTGATGGGAGAATTGAGCTACGGGGAATCTGTTTTCTAGAAAAAGATGGAAGAACTGATATAAATTGGAAAAATGGTTAAGAGGGCTTGAAAGATGGAGGGGTAGGAATTAGGAGCATGATTGTTGAAGTATGTTGCTTGGAGGGATGAAGGTCTCTTGCTTGATGAAGGTATGAAAGCAAGGCTTGAGTGTTTATTGAGAGATTTCTGGGTTGTAGCTTGACTGGATGAAAGCATGAATGCTTGAGGGCTGAGTTTGAGGATGAAGAACAAGAATTGGAATGATAAATAAGAATTGTTGCTTGAAGGCATGAAAGCATGAGTTTGGAAGATTTTTCTGGGTTGTTCGATGATCTCCTCCGCAGCTCCAGACCCTCCTTATAGGACCTGATTAGTGGTCTTTTACAAGGACCAGCCATGTTTGAGCTACTGGGCAATAAAACTCCCCCTCTTGGCAACATGATTTTCAGCTGAAAAGCTGGAGAGGTGAAAACAGGCTCTGAGGGAAAACTTTGACAGCTTGCTGCAAGGGGGTTGCAGAGACGGCTGCATGGGCGAAGAAACCGGAGCTGGGCGGCCTAGGCAGCTTGCACATCACAGTTTCTTCGTTCGAGGGTGAAGGCTCGCCCTTCGAACTCGATCTCCAGCCTCCTTCTTCTTCAGACCAGAAGTGAAGTCCCCTTTGGGTAAAGCTGCTATCTAAAGAAGGAGATGATGAAACTGGTTCTATGGGTGGTTCTAGAGGTAAGGATGAATAAAATAAAGAGGTTATTGGGTCTCAAAAGCTCTGGGCCGAGGAAGCTTGAGTTCATAATATAAGAATGAGTTTTGGGTTTTGGGCTTGAAGGCTCTCATCTAGGCTCATATCATAGTCTAATTCATTTCACCAGCTTCGTCACCGATTTAGGTCGTTGGGCCTGGGTTCCGGGCCCAAGACCGGAACCATTTAACGACGTTAGACCGGCGGACGAGTGTCGTGTGCCTCCGTGACCTTCCACACCATACCCACGTATACAAGCCCCAAAAGTGTGATTGTGGCTTGGGTCCACATCAATGCATGTATATACTTATTTAGTGTGTTAAGTTGAGGATTTCATCCAAAATTGCATGGATTATCGTGTGACGAGGTATTAGTTAACCACGTGATTTTTTAGGTATCAACAATTATAGTTTTGATCGGTGATGAATATGATTTTGATACAGATGCAAAGCCTTACTCAGCTCCATCGTCGAGAGAGAGAGAAAGAGAGAGATATGGGAAGAGAGACCGAGAGAGATAGAATAGGGAGATTAGTGATATATTCATAATTTTATTGTGAAACTGGATATTTTAGTCTTTAAAAAGTTAAAATTCAAGTCAGACCTATTGTTGTTAGTGTTGGGTCTTGGGTTGTTGTCTTAATTTGTCTAAATATTATTGAAAATGGGTTTATTTGTGTTTTGAAATTTGATCGGGTTCTACTATATAATTTTTCCAAAATTTAACAATAACTAGATTTTCTCTCTTCAAATTGATAAATTTATCAATTTAGTTTAACAACTTTAAGATTTAATAATTTTTAGACCTTCTGTTAGTGGCCCTATTTATCCTAAAAGTTGACGATCTTTTTAAAAAATTGAATTATACATTCGACTAGAGGTCTCTTTGGTCCTAAGAATCCCCCGCTCCTATACTCATCGGCGGAGGCATGCGGAGAGTTTGTGGGGTTTTGTGTCCTGTTCACTATTTTACATGAAACAACAACGGGGCACTGATCTATTAAATTAGTATATGTGGCCTATTCTGTTTGATAAATAAGTAGCATATATATGTTTAGTTTTGATCAAAACATCTTTCCCTGAACACGTTAGTGTCTTTTTTGTTTCCTAATATGATAGGATTTTTGACGAAAACTGATGTTCATTTAGTTTTTTTTGCAATTAGTCTAATACATAAATTTTCATTCAAATATTTAAGTTACTTTACAGGAAAGAAAAAAATTCTTGAGTATTATGATTGATTTTAACATTAATTATCATTGATTTTACAAGTCATGAGTTATAACTGCAAATTTAAAAATGACGTCACAAACGATGAAAGTATTTTTTAATATGAATATTCATCAATGTAATCTCGTTGATGAATCAATGTAATAAATTTATAAAAATTATATTTAATTAGAATTTTTTTTACTCTTATTGTGCTCCATTAGACCTAAATTTTTAGCTACGTCACTACCGAGAGTGTAGCGTTTACCTAAATTTTTACAAAAATGTTAGAACAATTCACATGACACTCATAGAATTGTTGTTATATAGACGGGGAATAACACGATAATGGAATCATAAAGGACCTGCGCATCTTGTTTTGGCAGCAAAATGACCAAAAGGCATCCTATGCATATGGAAAAGTGATATTCTAATGAAGACAAGTTGATGATTTTTTTTGTTTCCCAATTTTTCGATCTCTTTTCTGCAAGTTATTTAGATTTTTTCGATTAGACCGATATTTAGATGTTGAGACAATTTATACAATTTTTTTTCATTCAAATTGAAAATCAATGCTAGGCACCCGACCCTTTCGGAGAAGAGGCGATTAGGGTTTTTGGCGACAGGGTTCGACGACGACGGCGGCAGTCTCAGTCAGGTGGGTGTCTGATCACAACAACGACGTGGGTGGATCGCCTACGGCTTCGGCAACACGGTGAGAAGCTCAGATCACGATTTCAAGGGCGGCTACGTGGGTGATGATCTTGTTCTGTCTGTCTCTTGCTGGTTTCGGATCGGTGGACAGTGCTAGATCGTGGCGGCAGTGTCCGACGATCTCGGCGTTCTCTCTTGGTGGCGGCGCTCTTGGTAGCGGCTCCTTAGTGGCATTGAGGTTTGATCGGGGTTCGTTTTGCTTTGGATTGGCGGTGCGTTTGTGTCCCTCTTGATGCAGGTTTGTTTCGGGGGTTGATCCTCAGATCGGATCTATGTTGAGGTCGGCGGCAGCGCTGTTGAGTCGTTGAAAGAGGTAGAGGCAGAAACCGAGGCGACCCTTAAGGTGGTGATGGCGGAGGGTCGGTGGAGACCACCGGACTGAGGACTTGGTGGCGGACTTGATGTTAGGAGTTCATGAAAGGTAAAGGGAGTTAGGCCGTGAGGCTGGGCCCTCGGTTGCGTTATTGGGCCCAGAGTTTGGGCTTTCGTTTTTTCTCCTTTTTTGGGCCGGCCTGAATTGGGTCCTTAGATGGTTAATAATTTCTAGCGTATACTACTTTTGAGCGAAGCTATTGTGATTGTCTGCAGAGTGAAACGTACATCATTGGATCTTAGGCATCTAACCCGTGAGGATGGTGATTTTGCATAGATGTTGTATATGCTTAGATGTTATTTTTGTTTGTTTTCTAGTGGTTAGTTGTCCATTTTTTTAGACTGTGGTTTGTGGTTGTTTTTTCCTTTCGTAGTTGGTTAGTTGCATGTATGGCCTTCGGGTTAGCCTTGCTTGACCGTAATGGTCGTTTGTGATCTTTGATCAATGGAATTTTCTCCTTTAACGTTAAAAAAAATGAATGCTAAAGCATTCATAATTGTGATTTAGTAATTATGAATGTGAACCCTTCATGTACTTTTGACATATTTGGTTTCTCCAGACTATCAAATTTGACAAAACTGAGTAAATAGTAATGGGAGTCGTTAAACGATTGTAGTTAGTGCAAGGTTAACAATGAAAACTGAGTTACAATAAAGGAAGCTATTCGAGATGTAAGGAAGAACATTCAAGATGTAAGGAAGCTATTCGAGTTAGTCATTATCTATGAAATGTCAAATTTCATCTGATTGGGCCTAGTGGGCACATCGGAAGAGCGGTCAAATTTGTTTGATAAATTAGATCAATAATCGTCCCTGCAGAACAATTAGAGAAAGAAGATAGGACAAGATTGAGCAAAATCATGTTGAGCTCCCTTATTACCGACATAGCATACATGTAGTTGAACAACCCTAAGCTGGGACGTAGTTTAATGGTTGAATTGGAAGCTTGTTGCCGGCCTGCGCTTTGCCACTAGTACTGAGAGGACCGCTGCTATAATATATCCCATATCACAAGGCCTCTTGTTGAATCAGTTCCCAGTCCAAGTTCGTCCAACTTGACATGAAAACTGGAGCTTCCATATTCTCTTGGCTGGTTTAGACACTTTCCTGGAAATTTAAAGTAATGTTATGGAGTATCGACATTATAATGTATCAAGATTTCTACAATGCATACGTCTACGCAATCGATAAGTTGGTCATTGTTTCCGAGACCTGTTCGTTTATTGTTGTTAATTACCAAGATGCTCGTTTTGTTTTGTTGACACTACTGAAATTATATAAGAGGGGCTTCGACTTCTGATTTATAGGTCACTGAAGCTTAAACAGCAATAATGTGGGCGGAGCACAATTATGCAACCAGAATCTGATGAGGAATATGTCAACAGGTGTGTCCAATTTCATCCTAGTTTCGTGAGGAAATTTTCTTTCAAGGTTGGCTGGCAGCACTTTCAATTGTTAGTATTTCCAGTTATAAGCACAACTACAAGAATATACCACACAGTTTGAACCAATGTAGAATTACTAGGAAGCAAAAGCACAAATGGAGCGAGTAGAAAGTAGAATTCCATATAATGTGAAGTCTGTGTATTCCACGGAACAGTAGAATTCTACAAAGATCATAATTTGTAATGAAATCAGCTGGATTAGAAATCTCAAGTAGCACTCCAACAATATAGGATGGGCAAACAAATATAACAATCACCAATTCAAGCGAGGTTATTGAACCTTTGAATTTCGAAGATTAAAGTACGAGAAAGTAACACACGACTCAGTAAAGCAAACAGAACTGAACTAAAGTACTTAGCGACTATAGATGTGACTTGAAACACAGTTGATCTTTATACGCAGTTCTTTTCCTTTCACCAGAAACAGTTCTTTTCAGCTCGAATAATAGAAATTTTTCGGTCTATTAGTTAAAATTTCACAAACATAATCATTTATTTCAGTTTAATTTTGATGGTTATAATATTACCACAGCCTTCGCTCGAATAATGGAAACATCTGATAGCTATATTTTGGTTTTTTCAACCTTCTCCAACATGTAATTGATTCCTGAAGAAATTTCAAATATGTACAATTTCTTCATCTACCAAGTTAAACGCAGTGGTATTTTACTTGGAATCTAAGCAACAAACCTGAAGAGAGCTTTTCAAAAAGCCAAGTCATAGTAACCGAAAGAGCTTCACATTGTCCTTGTCGTATTCAACCAGTTACCAAGGAACCCACCCTTTTACAAATTCTATTACTGGAAATCTCAACTCTCTCACACCAAAATTTACTTCACAACATAGAAAATTAACACAAGGGGAAGCAAGAACCGAATCAGGAATCAGAAAGCAACTAGATTTCTCAGTCTCTTTCTCTCTTTCCATTGTTAAGCTGAAGCCTTTGCTTGCTCAGATGGGAAAATGTCATACATATGTTATATTCATACTATTAACTAAAAACCCAAAAAGAAAAAAAGAAAACAAACCCAAAAAAGAGCCATCTCACAGAGCCGAGATCCCTCCTCCCCCAAACCATGCACACCGGCCTTCTTCTTCCTCTGTATAAAAATATTCCATAGCCAGATTCTGAAGCCCTCAAAATGGGTTTTCAACCTTTTCAATCTCCATCTGATATCTCTTCTCTCCTTAGCCCTTGTAAACTTTCTTGGACAGAAATCAAACTCAGATTTCAACTTTTCTTTTTTTGTTATTACATTTTTTTTCTATGAGATTTAAGCTGCAGCTACTGTGCCTGGCCGGAAAGGGTACTCCTTCGCCGTGTTTGCCGAACTGGATTTCCTATGCTCCCTCTTCCTCAAGGCTTTCATGGAAGACGAGAGAGTCCTGTTCTTCTCTTTAGCTTCATCTATCTCTATCTGCTCATCTCTGCACTCTTCACTACAGAAGGGAGTGTCACCTCTGCAAAAATTTACCATCCATCAGAAACCAGACTAATTTACCATGCAAACACACGAATCCAAATCTAAACACCCAGATTTAGACAGGAATTTTTTTAATCAAATCTCAGACCCCCAATTGCTCTACCAAAAATCAACATGTTTTTATATTTGGTCTCTTAACAAAGGTGGGATCTTTATTCTATTTTTGGAAGCTAATAATTAGAACAAGACAAAAACAAGCTCACAAGAGAAGAGAAACATCAATCTAACCTGTACATGAAGATGTCCCTGTTATCACCAAGAGGTTTCTTGCAGAGGAAACAAGCCTCCAAGAAATGAGGCTGGTGCTCTTCAAATCTAGCATCCCAGAACCTCCCAGATCTCGGAGACAAAGAAGAGTTCGACCCAAAAGACCCCATCATCCTAGTATAACACATGGGCCTTGAAAAAAACGAATGCTGCAGCTGAGTCCCGGAAAACCCAGCTTCCATATCAGCTAGCGAGGCCAACCCGTCGTCCTCCTCGATGAAACAGCAGGGTCTCCTTGCGCCTGAAACCGAGTCCATCCGTGTATTTGAGCTTAAAGCCGTGGCTAAAGCTTTGTTCTATACAATACAATTGGAAAATGTGAGGGGAAAATGTGGAGGGAGGTGGGGGAAATGAGACGTGATGGGGGGTTTTAAAAAGGGGTGGTGAAGGAGAACAAAACAATAAACAAAGGCCAAGGTTTCTGAAATCCGTGCTTGTGAATCCATTGGCTCAAAAATACCTGCATCTTCAAGACCTCCCTTGCCCTTGCTCCTTACCTTATTTACGCTTCCACCATCCCACGAAGGCCCATTTGGTATTGTTTGGTATTTAAAAAATCAGTTTTTATTTGAAGTTTTAAATTTAATAGTGTTTGATCAACTAAACAAAAACCGTCTATTTTTTTAAATTGTAAGGACATCTTTAATTATTGATGTAAGATTTAAACTTATATTTAAATTTTAGGTTTCTAAGTCTATAATTATTTATATTATTATTTAATTATATATAGTGAAATTTAATTGTTTAATCATATTATATTATTATATTAATAAAATATGATAATGACCTACAATCACTTATCCTCACAAATTATAGATTTTAGTCTTATTTGGTTAAGTCTTATTAGGTAAATCCTATTTTAGCTCAACTTTAATACTGGGTTGATGAGATTTTATAAATTCTAAACCTATTATAGATTTTAGACCAAAGATCAGAGATGTTCTAATTTTAAAAATACTTTTAAAAATTGTTGTCAATAAAAACACTAAAATTATTGTATTTTATCTTTTCAGGATAGTTCTAGAATACGCCTCCGCTAATCGCACGCCCTCAAATGGCCGTAACAAAACAAATACGTAACTCCAGATGAGTTGGTAAAAATAGCATTCACTGATAGCAGCCCAAGGACATCGTTGGAAGTTCAATGAACTCAATAAAATCAGTTTTCTATTCTGGAATCTGTAAGGGAAGACTAACACAATCAGATCAAGACGAAGGAAAAGGTGGAGATAGGATTTCGGAAGACGAAATCGGTGGCTTTAAGTGGGATGAAGAAGGTAAAGACTAAAGTTTACACTGTATCAAGGATTCAAGGAGCCACAAGACTACTAAGGCCTTCGACGACGGCATGGGCAAGATATACTGCCAGGGGTCATCATCTATATAATTCGACGACCGTTAGGATCAAAGTGGCGACCATTGAAAATAGGAAGAAAAGAAGAAGCAGAAGCTCTCTCACTATGAACCCGTTTTGACAGAAACACAGAACGTTGATACTTGATACATAGTCATACTGGAATTGAAATCCGAATTTGGCACTCTGTTTGTAAACATAAACAAAACAGAAAAACAATATCCAAATTCGGCGAATTTTTCGTAAAGTGATTCGATTTCGACAATCCTGAAGTTTTGGAGGCCGTCGAGATTGTCCGGCGTAGAGCTATAGAGAGGAACTGGATCGCCGCAGATTGAATTTTGGTGGTATAATACACGTGTTATAACAAAATCCTTGAACTTTTACCTTAGCTGAATATTTTTATTGTTAACGACAGTTAAGTACAAAGTTACTGATCCACCGTTTTTTTTATTCATACCTTTAAAAACACATCTCTTTACTTAATAAATTTCTAATTTACTTTTGAAAAGAACTAAAATATTATTTACACCTCCTTTTTTAAAACGCCCATAACCAAATAAAATTAATAAAACCTTATTTTTCAACTTATTATTCTTATATTTATATTATAAGTTTTTAAGATTTGTGCGCCTCAATAGATTCGATATATATTAAGTTTCATATATATATATATAGATACTTAACGATGCATTCTTTATAAGAACTTAACAGACAATAAGTTTCATTCTCGTTGAAACTATCACAATAATACATATGTGATTCATAATAATAATAATAATAATAATAATAATAATAAAGAACATAAAACTCTTACCCTGTACATAGACTCCAAATCCATGTTCGGCTCGATCGAATCACAACTATTTTTCATGGAGTTTGATGATATCAATTTAGTTAGGGTTTATATTGGAGAAGAAATTTTTCTCATTAATATTATGAAGGTAAAATAGTCCGTTTTTTACTATTATCAATCTTATGTATCTTTATTGGTAATTTTAAATACGTTGACAAAGTAAATTATAACTTGAAAAAAAAAGATGTCTAAATAATGTTTTTGAAGTTATGAATAGAAACCCTTTTTCAAAATATGTGAAAAAGAACATGCCACGTCAATAGGGCGTATAGGCATACTAAACTACATGACGTGTTCTAACCTTTTTCTATTTTTCTAAAATAAAACTGATTTTATTCACAATTTAGTATCATTGTGACTTAAAAAATAGGTTAAATACTTGTACCACATTAAACTTTATATGTAAAAACTGTTTTGTTCTCCGACTTTTAAGTTAAATCGGTATATCCTTATACTCCTATATTTTCACAGTTTTATCCATTTTGTACTCCTAGTCAAAAAAATAGTTTTGTCCAAAAAACAGTTAAATCGGTATATCCTTATACTCCTAGTTCAAAACAGTTTTTTCCATTTTGTCAGTTGACTGTTACAAAAATATGTTAAGTTATTTCAATAACCGTAATACTCCTAGTGCAAATGATTTTCTTATTTCAATTGCTATATTAGGGTGTTAAATTAGGGGATTAAGAGGAAGTTAATTAAGCTAGGATGGAAGAGAGAGAAGGGTTTGAAATTTGCAGAAGACGAAAAAAAAATAGATAAGTTAAAAGTGTAGAAAAAAATAGATATTTTTTTCTTCAACTTGGAGTATTTTGGTCACATGTTATGGTCAATGGGTTAAAAAGTGTGCTACATTAGTTAAATAACGGAATAAACAAAACTGTTGAAATATAAAAGTATGAGAATATATTAATTTAAATTAAAAGTCAAAGAATAAAACTGTTATTACATAAAAAATTAAGATGTCACGTGTATTTAACTTAAAAAAATCTACCACTGACCTTCAGAATATATTATTTTTTATTTTTTTGATTACAAGAATAAACTATTTTCGAAGTTTAGCAAAGAGTAGTTTTTAAAAAAAACACACACGCACACCTCACTTCCCCGAAGCTTCTGAAGTAAATGGTATGTATGTAAATAGAGTTAATCAATTGGGGTAGAAGCAGAAGAGGGTGTGAGAGATCTTTCAACTCTCGGGTAGGTCCCGACTCCCGCGACCTAATCGCACTCATCGACACGTCCCTAACGTCACTGTTTGTACAAGAGAGAGAGTGGCGTCCTACACGTGAGGAGGAAGCGCGTGAGCATGACGTTCGCTGCACCGCCCATGTCGTTGTCCTTTCTTTGGGAGTGTGGGCAAGTGGCAACGACTTTGAGAGTCTTTAACCAAATGCTTACTCCAATTATTTCAAAAGTTAAGGCGAAAGCGCAAGAGGGGAAAGAAAGAATCAACGGTGGGTTGTTTTTCTTTTTACATTTACTATGTGTACCTTGATTGAAAAGTTCAATAAAAACAAAAATTTACTATGTTGTTCTTATTTATTCAACGATCAAAATTGAATTCGAAAGCGATTTGATGAACTGTGCCTAGATCTTCATTCGTTGTAGAAAACTAGAAATGTGTTACAACCACTACATCAAAGGTTAGTCGGCAGGGTTTTTGAATTTGGATGTTTCTCATTTCACTTATGCAGTTCACAATGTGATTTATCACAGCATTTGTTTTATAATTTGGTTGCATATGTTGCAGTACGTTAATTTGCCATGCTATTTTGTGAAATTTTTGTTGGTTAATAGAGTTGCTAATCTTTTACAAAAAAATATATTTATTTGTAGGCGTCTTTCATAAATGATATAAAAGATATTGGTAAATGATTTAAACTTCACTATAGTTAGCGAGAAAGGGTATTTGTTATCAACTATAAAGGATCTACAGCCATTATTATTCAATTTGTTCTCGCTATAATGAGTCTTTCGTGGTTTGCTAAAACCAACTTGTTCATCTAGATTTGGTAGCTAGTGCATGAGCAACAATGAAGATTTTGTATGACAATATAGTTGAATATTACCTTATTGTCGGGAAATATGTATCAGGGACAAAGAAAACAACAATAATAATGGGAAATTAGTAGTTATAATTACTCCTCAAACGTGATGATTGAAACGCATTATAAGGAACGTCCTCAGTAATATTTTGAAGAGTCAATGTAGCTTAAGCTACAATTTTGCTTATGGATGAATGTTTTTATTATTATTATTATTAGCTTGTAAAGTAGTGCAACACTAGTCCCCTAGGCTATTTTGAATCATGTCTGTAAAAGTAAAAATAATGCAGTAATAGTAACCCCAACTTTTGTTAGAATGATTATCCTTTTTTGAAAGTTCTAGTGGCCTTCCCCATCATCATGGCAAGACCATGCTTTGCCTTAAATTCTTCAACACTTCTAGAAGAATTCTTCTGCCGTGCTTGATATTTTGTAAGACGGTAATCATCCTACCAAAATCATATAAATAATTATTTTAATTAGATAATTTTATGATAAAAATAGTCATCTAAAATTAAATGTATAAAACGTTTTTTGTTATTTTATTTTTTATCTTTCGTGACTGTTTGGATTTTGTATTAACAATATATTTAATAACGTGTTAGTGAAATAATAAAATGTTGTAACTACTATTTTTTCATTCATGACATTCAAGTGGTTTCAAGGTCCCCTCATGTATAAATAAATGATCTATTCTTCATTCTCAACACACCAACAACAAACACTTCTTCTTCTCTAAAAAGCTTCTCCACTCATACTCAGTTCACTCAAAATTCAGTGATAGTTTGAAGACACTTCCTAGTTCGTTGAAGCTCTTGTTTGTAGTGCAACAACTTGAGCTTGATTGTCATTTTATCTTGGTTAACCAATCGGCATTGAGGTCCTTGCACCAATTGGGACGCCGCAATTCGTCTTAAGGACACCGTGTGATACACGGGACTCGGCAAACTTCCATTTGTTGAATTCTTCTTCTCAAATCCTCAATTTATCATTTTATGGTTTTGTTCATGTTCATGCAATTTGATTAATTAGAATTAATTTTCGTTATTTTATTTTGTTAGTATATAAATAATATATTTACCACCTTTTCCTAACAATCTTAAGATGAATTACGGTTTATATTGTTTTTATTTCTGGAAAATTTTACTAACTTGTGTGTGTATTTTTCATAATAAGAAAACTCAAAATGACTAACAGAAAAGGAAATGGCTCGGGTGGTGACAATGGTAGGGAGAACACCATGCAAACGGTGGTACCTCCAATTGCGCTTGTTCACGCACTATCCGTCTCTCATGCTGAGAAACCTAAGAAGTTTACTGGAGTGAATTTCAAGAAGTGGCAAACAAAGATGAAGTTCTACTTGACCACCTTGCACGATTCCTTACTGAGACGGTCCCCTTGCTCACTGATGAGGAAAATGATGACTTGCAAAATGTTGCTGCTGTGAATGCATGGAATAACTCTGATTATCTGTCCATGAACTACATCCTCAATGGTTTGTCTGATAATTTGTATAATGTGTACATTCATTTGGAGACCGCTAAAGGCTTGTGGGAGTCTTTGGAGAAAAATATAAGACTGGGGATGCTGGGGCCAAGAAGTTCATTGTGGGCCGCTTCCTTGAGTAGAAAATGGTGGATTTTAAGATTGTGATGAGTCAATTTTCTGAGTTTTAATTGATCATGCATGAGATGAAAAGTGAATGAATGAGCCTCTCTTGACCCATTCAAGTAGCATGCTGTATTGAGAAGTTATCTTCTGCATGGAAAGACTTCAAGAACTACTTTAAGCACAAGCGAAAAGAAATGAGCATGCAAGAACTAGAGGTCCGTCTTCGGATTGAGGAAGACAACAGTCGAAATGAAAAAAAATGAGCTGGATGAACACAGCGAAGGTCAATGTTGTTGAAAATGGTCAAAACTTAAGGACCAAAAGGTTCAGGGGCCAGGGGTCCAAACTTGGCCCAAGAGGAGGTGTTTCTAAAAAGCCAAGGTTTGAAGGCAAGTGCTTCAATCATGACAAAGTTGGTCATAAGTCTGTGGATTGCAACAAGAAAAGGAACAAAAAAACGTGAGGCTAATCTGCTGGAAGCTGTTACCAAAGATGTTGGCGACATTAATTTGTGTGCTATGGTGACTGAGGTGAACATGATGGTCTCGAACCCCAAGACCTGGTGGCTGGACACTGGGGCCGCTAAGCTTATCTGTGCTGACAAGAATATGTTCTCCACCTTTGAGCCTGCTGAGGAATGATAGATTATGTATATGAGGAACTCTGCTACCTCTGCAATAAAGGGGAAAGGAAAGGTAATCCTGAAGCTAATCTTTAGAAAGGACATGACCCTGAATAATGTCCTATATGTTCCGGAGTTCTGCAAGAACCTGGTGTCTGGTGCGTTGCTAAACACCAATGGGTTTCGCATTGTCATAGAGTCTGACAAGGTTGTTCTGTCTAAGAGTGACATGTTTGTTGGTAAGAGATATCTCTCTAATGAGATGTTCAAAATGAATGTAATGACTATTATCAACAAGAATAAAGGAGCTAGAGCTTCATCTTCTGCTTACATGATTGTGCCTTCCAATTTATGGCATGACAGACTATGACATATTAACTATGATACCTTGAGAAGGTTAATTAACATGAAACACTTACCAATGTTTAAAATCAACTTTAATGATAAGTGTGAAACGTGTGTTGAAGCTAAACTCACTAGAACCTCATTTCAAACAATAGTAAGAAACACTGAACCTCTAGATTTAATTCACACAGATGTATGTGACTTGAAATCAACATAATCAAGAGGTGGTAACTAGTATTTTGTCACGTTCATATATGATAGAACAAAATATTGCTATATGTACTTGATAAAATATAAATGCGAGACTATAGAGAAATTTGTACTCTATAAGAATGAGGTTGAAAATCAACTCAATAAGAAAATCAAAGTACAAAGAAGTGACCGTGGAGGTGAGTATAAAGCACAATTTGCTGACTTATGTGCTCAGAATGGTATTATACATCAAAAAACTGCGCCTTATTCATCACAATCAAATAGTGTGGCTGAAAAGAAAAATCGTACCTTAAAGGAATGATGAATGCAATGCGCTTAATTTCTGGGCTGCCACCCAACATGTGGGGAGATGTCGTACTCACGGCTAATTACATTTTAAATAAGGTTTCAAAAAAGATGACAGAAAAGACTCCTTATAAATTGTGGAAAGGAGTAAAACCATCATAAGATTACTCTCGAGTGTGGGGATGTTTGGCTAAGGTAGCTATCCCTCCACCTAAGGCAGTAAAAAATGGATCAAAAACGGTTGACTATGCGTTCATTGGATATGCAGAAAATAATAACGTGTATTAGTTCATTGTGAAAAAATCTGAAATTGAGGATATACACAAGAAAACGATCATATAATCGAGAAATGTTTCATTTTTTGAAAATATATTTACATAGAAATCTGAGGAAGAATCAAGTTCTTCTATAATTGAGTCAAATACTCAAGAAAATCAGGAACAAATAAATCCTGAAGAGATAGAGCCTGGAGAGGTAGAACCTAGACGGAGCAAAAGAGATCGGATAGAAAAAATTTTTAGCTTCGATTTTTTGACATATATGCTTGAGGATGAACCTCAGACGTATACAGAGGCAATAAGGTCTACTGAAGCGTCGTTATAGAAAAATACGATTACGAGTGAAATAGACTAAATTCTGTAAAATCATACTTGGAAACTGGTGGATCTTCCACCGAGGTGCAAGCCTTTAGGTTCTAAATGGATTATTAAAAGAAATATGAAAGAGATGAGACCATAGACAAATACAATGCAAGACTTGTCATAAAAGGATACAAGCAAAATGAAAGTCTAGACTTAGGAACTGGCAGATCTTCCACTAGGGTGCAAGCCCTTAGGTTCCAAATGGATCTTTAAAAGAAAGATAAAAGCAGATGGGACCATAGAAAAATACAAGGCAATACTTGTCATAAAAAGATACAAGCAAAAGGAAGGTCTGAACTATTTCAACACATATTCTCCTATGACGAGAATAACCTCCATTAGGATGGTGCTTGCCATCGCGGCTTTGCGTAAGCTGGATGTACATCAAATGGATGTGAAAACTGCTTTCTTATATGGGGATGTAGAGGAGAAAATCTACATGGAACAACCTGAGGGTTTTTCCGCCTCAGGTCAAGGGAAGAAAGTGTGCAAATTAGTGAAGTCCTTGTATGGCTTGAAACAATCTCCAAAACAATGACATGAGAAATTTGACAATGTCATGATCACCAATAGTTATAAAATCAACGAATGTGACAAATGTGTGTATGTGAAAGCAATGAGAAAGTGATCAAATCCACTAAAGATATGTTGTGATCTCGGTTTGAAATAAAAGATATGAGACTTGCTGATGTGATTTTAGAGATAAAAATTACAAGAACGTCGGATAGTCTTTTGTTGAACCAAACACATTATGTGGATAACATCCTTGAGAAATTTGACAAGGAAGGCTTTGAAATTGCCAGGATACCGGTAGATGTAAATTTACACTTGTCCAAAAACAAAGGGGAAAGTCTCTTTCAGTTAGAATATTCGAGAGTGATTAGGAGTCTGATGTACTTAACAAGTTGTACAAGACCAGATTTAGCTTAAGCGGTGAGTAAGCTAAGTAGGTACACGAGTAATCTAGGGGCTATGCACTGGAAAGAGATTGGAAGAGTATTGAAATACTTAAGATGTACTCGTACCTATGGGCTGCACTATACAACGTATCCAGCTCTCATAGAGGGGTTTACTGATGCAAATTGGACATCAGACATGAAAGACTCAAAGTCTAGTAGTGGATATGTGTTCACACTAGGTGGTGCAGCAGTGTCATGAAATTCCTCAAAACAAACGATCATAACCAGATCTATAATGGAATCTGAGTTTGTTGCCTGGACAAATGTGGGGAGGAGGCCAAATGGCTACGCTAATTAGTTGAGGACTTTCCAAAGTGGACGAAACCTGTGCCTGCAATATGTATACATTGTGATAGTCAATCATCTATTGGCATGACACATAACAAGATGTATAATGGCAAGTCTCATCACATCCGATGACGACATAACACCATTCGACAACTAATCTCAATTGGTGTTATTTCTATAGACTATGTGAAGTCTAAGGAAAACATTGCGGATCCGCTGACCAAAGAGTTGAATAGAGAGCTAATTGATAAATCATCGAGGGAAATGAGACTAAAGCCCATGAAAGAATAAAATATTTATAGTGGATACCCAACCTAGCTGACTGGAGATTCCAAGAAATAAGTTTAAAAGGGATAACTAAGTTGTAGAGATTATGATAGATCACTATGGGGATTCGCCCCATGTCCATTCTTATGATGAAAACAATGATGCCGTTACGAAATTGGGTTAAGCTAAAAAGTTTTTAATGATTCTTATGTGACGGTAAAACCGAGAGGAGTAATGCATGTTACTCTTAATTAAGAAATTACCTATGTGTGAGAGAGAAGTGGGGCCACTTCTAAGGAAGTTGTTGAGAGCACAACTCTTGTCAAACTCTTGCAGAACCAGACGCGTGTCTAAAGCCAAAATGGACACAATAATGAAAACTGGAATGTGTCAGGGAGATTTATGTGTGGGACATGCCATCATTTACACAATTGACGGATAGTTCAAAGACATCGCGACTACTATTTAGTTAGTAAAGTAAGCATGTTTCCATAAAGGAGGGTTCAAAAGCTCATAACCTACCTATCTTGTGCAGGTCTCAACTGTAGAAAACTATCATCGAGTCTATCGAGTCTTTGGTCACCTATTTCATTCATATGAGGAATTGTTGGAAAAATTATATAAATAATCATTTTAATTAGATGGTTTTATGGTGAATGAGAATAATCACCCAAAGTTGAATGCATAAAACGTTTTTTACACTTTCATCTTCCATCTTTCATGGCTCTTTGGATTTTTTAATAATAATAGAGTCAATGACATATTAGTGGACTAATGAAAGGTTGTAACTAATGTTTTTTCATTCATAGCATTCAAGTGGCTTCAAGGTCCCCTCATGTATAAATATGTGATCTCTTCTTCATTCTCAACACACCAAAACAAACACTTCTTCTCCAAAAAACTTTTACACTCCTACTTAGTTCTCTCAAAATTCAGTGATAGTTTGAAGACACTTCCTAGTTCGTTAAAGTTCTTGTTCGTAGTGCAACAACTTGAGCTTAATTGCTATTTTATCCTGAAAGACTAAGCGGTATTGAGGTTCCTGCACCGATTGAGACGCCGTAATTCGTTTTAAGGATACCGTGTGATACACGAAACTCGACAAATTTTTATTGGTTGAATTTTTTTTCTCAAATCCTCAATTTGTCATTTTATGATTTTGTTCATATTCATGCAATTAGATTAATTAGAATTAATTTTTCGTTATTTCATTTTATTAATATATAAACAATATATTTACCACCATTTCCTAACAACCATTTCCTCCCAACATTTTTCATCCCATCCAGTAAATCACAACGTAAATTTACAAAGTAAAATTTTACCGAAAAAGAAAAATGAGAAACGCAAATATGGAAAAGAAAAAAGACTCGGAAAATTAATTGCAGGTCAAAGTCACCCCACCCTTCACGTATGACCCGCCAGTACTACACCCTCCACAACCCACGGTTTCACTTTCCCCACCCTTGCCCTTCACTCTGCTGACGCCACCCTCTCTTTCGTCGTTTTCCTCCGCTTCCCCACCACCGCGGGAGGTAACTGGGTCCCGCCCTTCACAAAAAAATCAAAGCTGGGCCCCGCGGCCTATTACTGGGTGATGGCGTGGGCCGCGATAAGTGTTTGTTTCTTGGGATTTGTTTATTGTGCGTTGTAGCTCTTTCTCTGAGGTTTTTGTTCCCTTTATTGCTGCCCGCGACTCCCCGGGCAGCTTCCTCGCCGCTGCCCGTTTCTTGATGACTCAACGGTCTCCTTGTACCACCGCAGCCGATTGCGGTCTCTGCCACTACGCCACGCGCCGCGCAAAGGACAAAAGGGTTTTGATTTTCTGCTCCTTCAGGAGCTTTTGATTTGTTTTCCTGGATTGTCAGGCGTTCATTGTTTCCCCCGTCTCTCTGATATCACCGTCTTGACTTTAGGTTTTGATCCTTCTAGACCGCCCTAGCTTTGTATTCTGTTCACCATTGTTGTGTACAGTATAACAGTATGTCTGTAACTATACGTTAGATAGACTTTTCGATCCGATCAAGGAGTACAGTTTGATCTTAAAAGATTAGTGTACGAACTACGAAGCGAGTACGTACAAATTGTAGCAGTTACACGTCTGACTTACGTTTGAATATACAATTCTCTTACGACATATTGTAGTTACCCAATTTATAGGTAACAGAGAAATGACCTAGCATCTACAGATAGGTCTCGGCATGGGACGGGCGAATTCCGTCTCGTTTCAAAAATATATTATCGGGACGGAACGAAATATAATTGTAGTTTTAGAAAACTATCATGTACGAGATGATATCATTCGGTACCGGGAATAGATCGGAATCCCGCAACGAAAGAAAAAAAAAATAGAAGAGATAAATTAATTCTAAATTCTTGAATAAATTTTATATTTATTTTCTATAAACTCAATGTGTACTCATCCAATATTGATAAGAGTTTTATTGTGTATAATATTCATATGTATATATATATATTCTATAGTGTTATTTTTTCATAGTATAAAAGTTTTAAACTCCTAACTCTATATAAGTAGAAAACGAACAAAAATTGTAAAAATGAAAGGGAGTCAACAACCAATTAATTAAATGTTTGTAATTTATATCTAGCTAATTAATTAAGATCTCGAGAAAACTTTTAAGCTTGAAAAATCATATGAGATCTAGCTATCGCCACTTAGATTCGTTGTGATGGTCGATATCTTACATATAATCATCATCACTAAATGAGAATGAATTATCTAACTTTTGTCATGTGAAACTAGTACTTTGTATTTAGGTTTAGATTTTGGGCGTCTCATTAAGCACGTTTGAGTTCATTGTAAGAGTATACACCCTAACAATCGAAAGATTACGATCGGAAACAAGTACAATTACACTTTCTGGACAGTCCCGATCCCATCTCGTCCCATTTCTAAACTATCGGGACGGTACAGTACCTCCAATTTAAAACTCTGTCTCGTCATGTCAATTTTCAGTACAAGACCGGGACGAGATCGAGATTACTGTACGAAGTGCCAAGCCCTATCTATTGATGTAAAGGAAAGGAGTTTACTCTATGTACATGTAGCAATACAGATACCATAATACGAGTATTTATATGGTAGAAAAGTTTTATTTATTTCTACAATTTTATTGAAGAACATAAGGATCAGTGATCCTCATCCCTTTGTAATCATTTGATATGTTTTAGGATTTTCTTTATCGGATCATACAAGTTAGGAGATTGTTGTATATATATTGTATCATTGTTGACATATCAAATACAAGCAAATATTCACCAATATCAGTTTTATTATGATGGTACCACAACTACTACGTTTTTGAACCACCTACAAACACAAAAACCTTAAAACCCAAATACCTTGTCAACAAGCATGACAACAGACCTTGCAAGCAACGAACCAAAACCTCAACTGGATGCAGCACCATCAAAGAATGCACCGGCATGGGAGAACTCAAAATATCCCTTATACCTTCACCACTCAAATAAACCAGGCGCGATTCTGGTCGCACAATCATTGATGGAAGACAAAGAAGCAAGGGGATCCTTCTAGACCGCCCTAGCTTTGTATTCTGTTCAACATTGTTGTGTATAGTATAACAGTATGTCAGTATCTATACGTTAGATAGACTTTTCGATCCGATTAAGGAGTATAGTTTGATATTAAAAGATTAGTGTACGAACTACAAAGCTAGTACATACAAATTGTAGAAGAGTTAAACGTCTGACGTACGTTTGAATGTACAATTCTCTTACGACAGACTGTAAAGTTACCCAATTTATAGGTAACAGAGAAATGGCATAGCATCTACTGATGTAAAGGAAGGGAGTTTACTCAATGTACATGTAGCAATACAGATACCATATAATACGAGTATTTATATGGTAGAAAAGTTTTATTTATTTGGGAGAAATACATATTATTATATGACCAAATTTAAAAACACAAAAAACTCATTTACAATAATTTCTATACAAATTATGACTCAAGTTCAGGCCCAAAACTTATGGTATTAGGCCTGACCCGAGTTTTGATTGTTAAATGACCAAAATATTCATATAACTCCACCAAATTACACGCATATGCCACTCCTCTCTTCCTAATATCTTTGATCTGATCATCATCTTTTGGCTAAAAAACAGACCTAATATCATCATCTTTTTCATCATCATCATCATCTGCTCTCTCTCTCTCTGGATTTAAGATTGAAATCATCGAATTGGGAGTGATAATGAGTGCTACTAATTTACATTCAGCAGTAGCAGATATGCAGCAGGTTTCAGCAGTAACAGATATGCAGCACGTTTCAACAGCAGCAGATCTGTAGTACGTTTCAACAGTAGTAGATCTGCAGCAGGTTTCAGTAATAGAAGATCTGCAACAGGTATTCAGTTGATTAACTCAATAGTAACAGCTTGGATGCCAACAGTAAAACATGTAGTAACAGTTTTAGAGGGGATAATAATAAGTAGCAGCAGCTTTGGATTGGAGACTAATAGATAATAGCAGGTGCAATGTGGAGAGTAATATACATTAGCAGTTTAGGAGTGGAGAGTAATAAACAATAGAGGTTTTGTTTGGTTTTAGGAATTGTCAGAAAAATATTGCAATTTCATTAACAACATCATATTTTTGGTCAACAGTAGCACTATGTTTGTTTCTAGAGAATTTTCAGAAAGTTAGGTTAGTAGCAGAAGATTTCTAATCACGACAGTAACAACTATGTTTACCGAAAATTCAGGTCAGTAGCAGGGTGGTGCTACTATGTTACTCGGCAGTAGCACACATTTATGATCCATTGTAGCAGTTGATATGTAGTGAAGGGTATTCTGATAAAATTATTGTGACAGATGACATGTGGATATTAGTTTGTCCTAATTTGTTAATATTTGTCTTTAAAAGTGTAAAATAATATATAAATGATGTATTTGTAAACTGAAATTTAGTCAGTAACTAAAATGTAGTTTGTTATATTTATTTCTATAATTTATTCATTTTCTTTTATTTTTGTTTAGTTATGGGCGGTGTGGGGTATAGCCATGAACTTACCGTTGAGAAATTGATTGGCTGAACCGAAGCAATGCCCTACCGTTGGGGCTTCAGCGTTTGTTTCTTCAAGTACGTCTAACTGTCTAAGTTTTCTCCGTTCACAATCCTTGAATAATCCAAAACTGTGCAAGTGTCTGTAGCTCATTGTGGTCACCTGCATTCGTAACGGGGTTCAGAATCCAATTGAGCACTCATTTCTTATGGAAAAAGGAAGCTGAAAACGGAAGCCAAACTAGCCAAACGTGAAGCCGATTCTACACATCAAGGTTTGCCAGCGTCATATGGTACATGTCATAGTGATTATTGAAGTTGTGAAGATACTATGGAGACTCTCAACCTCTTCATATGCTTCTTATTTTTTATCCGATCAAATTAAGCAGCCTTCATAGGAGAACATCTTCGTTTTCGATCGGTTCCATACCTCCCGTGTTGGAAATGCTTAAATTAGAAGTGTAATGGAGATGTAAGTCATGTAACACGTTATGTAAATTGGTAAAGAACTATAATTTTATGCTATTACCTTCTTTTTTATGAGGCACAAGGTGCATGTTCAATTTTGGCTAGAACATTCAATCACAAATATCACAACATACAAAACGTTAAGAGATGTTATACGAGTTAATAATGGGTTTGCTGAACTGACTCACTAGTCACTAGAGAGTGGTGGCCGGCGGTGGTGGATTTGTTGGTTAGGTATGATTTTACCCAGTTCCAAAACAAATAATTTTTTGAGATCCGACCATATGCAAGTGCTGGCATTGAAGTGAATAATGCTAGTGGAGAGAGCTAGATTTGCATATGAGAAAGGGAAAAGAGAAAGGAAAAAGGCTTTTTAAGCATGATTTGATTCTCCATGAAATGATTGAGCATGATTTTCTTAACTAAAGTGACGTCCTCTTTGTTTCAATTTTTCTTTGTTTGGGAAAGTGACATACATTAGTGACAAGCTTGATATGATTAAAGTATGCCACCATGCTCCCCGATCGACTCCTCCGTCCATGGCGGCTACATAATCATATCCTTCCAAAGCTAGAGCACTAACAAATATCGCTACGTACTGTCCTCCGGCCGAGGGTTAAGGTTGAACGCATCATCAATTTTTCCATAGTTATGAAGATCTGATGAGCTTTGCAGTGGCATATTTAACATGAAAATGGGGCATAACTTGAAATTATTGGCAAGGTTTTGTAGATTGAAATGAATGGAGAATGTGAGATGTAAGATTACATATACATGTTCACAATTAAGGTTATAAGGTAATTGATTATACGTACCATATATATAGGCAATTTTGTTGCACAGTACCTGAAAAATTAAGCTTGTCATGTTAAAGTTAGCAATTTCACTTTCAGTTAGAAAACTTAGAATTATGTACTGAAATGTTGAACTTTTTAGGCGTGCATGCCATTTTGAATTGTGTATATAATCCCATAATATCTCTAGCTTTATCATCCTAGTAGAAAATCTACTGGATCGATCAGATAATTAATTTTTAACTAGATGATATTATATATAATATCCTAGTAGAAAAATTTAAAACAACATACGAATACAATCACAAATCCAAACTAAATTTTCCAACACAATTACACAAATACTTCCATTTTAGGGAGCAAATTAACCTATGATTTTTCCATTTTAGTGTTTCGGGGCGTGTTGAACGGTGAATAACTGCGTTGCACGAAACCTTGCCAGAAGGAGCACTTCGTGCTCTTTAAGCAGAAGCGAAGTAGAAGCGTGCTAGAAGACTCAAATATAACGATATTGAGATAATAAACTTTCTAACATATTATTCATCTCATCATGAAGGTTTATATAGGAATTTACAAAGAATACAAATGGTAAATATTAACTATAGAATAACGAAAATTAATCTGCGACATAACTACAATATATTTACATTCATATTCCGACTCACGTTAACACTCCCCCTCAAGTTGATGCATATACATCAACCATGCCCAACTTGCCTAGTGAGTCATAAAATGTCTTCTTAGAAACTCATTTAGTGAGTATATATGCAAGCTGCTCTTCAGTTGGAACAAAAAGAAAGCTAATAATTTTGACATCTAGCTTTTCCTTTATGAAGTGTCGATCAACCTCCACATATTTAGTTCGATCATGTTGAACTGAGTTTTGTGATATATCAATTGCAGCTTTGTTATCACAATACAATTGTATAGCTTTTTTAGGATGAACACCCAAATCACGTAACAAATTCCTTAGCCATAACAATTCACACTCCATGGGTCATACCTCTGTACTCAGTTTCAGCATTGGATCGTGCCACAACATTCTGTTTCTTACTCTTTTATGTAACCAAATTACCTCCCATAAATGTGAAGTAACCAGATGTCGACCTCCTATCTATAATATTTCTAGCCCAATCTGCATCGTTGAAGCCACAAAAATTAAGGATGTTGTTGTGTTTAAAAAACATTACTCCTCTCCTTAGAGCTGACTTTAAGTACCTTAATTCATACAACCGCATCCATGTGACTCTTGCTCGAATTGACTAACCACACTCACTGCATATGCAATATCTAGTCTAGTATGAGTCAAGTAAATCAAGCGCCCAACCAACCTCTGATAGCGAGCTCGATCAGTAGGTACTTGGTACGGATATTTTGCTAGTCGATGGTTCTGCTCAATAGGTGTATCGATAGGTATGCAATCCAACATACCTGTTTCTGTCAACAGGTCTAGGATGTACTTTCTCTAGCATAAGTAGATGTCTTCTCTCCCCTTGCTACCTCAATACCTAAGAAGTATTTAAGATTACCCAAGTCCTTCATCTCAAACTCTGAGGCTAACTGCTTCTGCAATCTATCCAATTCAATGGTATCATTGCCCGTGATTACCCTATCATCGACATAAATAATTAAGGCTTTTAACTTTTCACCTTGATGTTTGAGGAACAGGGTATGGTCTGAATTACTCTGTTTGTAACCAATATTACGCATGAATTATGAAAATCTCCCAAACCACGCACGAGGTGACTGTTTGAGACCGTATGAAGACTTTCTCAATTTGCACACAAATTCACCTGGAGAATTAGCTACATACTCAGGTGGAAGACTCATGTACACCTCTTCGGCTAACTCTCCATACAAGAAAGCGTTATTGACATCAAATTTTCGAAGTGGCTAGTTTAAGCTAGCAACAAAGGAAAGTAGAACCTGAATAGTATTCATTTTGACAACTGGAGCAAATGTCTCATCATAGTATATTCCATACGTCTGAGTGAATCCCTTTACAACAAGACGCGCTTTATATTGTTTTACTGACCCATTCGCATTATGGTTCACAGTGAACATCCAACGACAACCTACAACCTTCTTGCCTAGTGGTGGATGCACAAGTTGTCATGTATCATTCTTCTGCAACGCCTCCATCTCTTCCTCCATTTTGCATCCCCCAACACATCCTGCACTTTGTTAGATACTGATACAACAGATATTTGATTCATAAATGACTCATATGACTTAGATAATCTTCTTGTCGACATGTAATTGGCTAATGTGTACTTTGATTTAGCATGAATAGTAGGTTCATACCTTTTTGCTGGTTGCCCTCTAGCATGAATTGTCGACATATAATTCCTCCCTCTTACCATGATACAACTCTTCGAAATAGGAACTCTCCCCCTAAGAGATGTATCAGATGAGGAATAATAGCTCATATCCTTAAAGAAGGTAACATCTATTGTGACATAGTATTTTCTGGTAGGTACATGATAACACTTGTACCCTTTCTGATATCCTTTATAGCCAACAATCACACACTTAAATGCTCGAGCATCATGTTTAGACATATGTTCTTTCCTTGGCTTTAAAGGATAACTGAGTTTGATGCTTTCTTTTCAGTTTTCATAGATATTGATACAATACATTGTTAGTGGTTAAATAGATATTGATGATCTTATTCTCCTCTGTCATACTTGAAACCATCTGAAGAATATTACTTCACTACTAATGACTGCTATTGATAGTACCAAGTTTCTATCTTGTGCATGGAATATAAGATTTGCTACCATTTTTTTGCCGTACATAAGAGCTGATAGGAAATCAGAGCCAGGCAAAGCATCAATTCAAGAATGTGAATCAGGCAGCAGACTTGCACTAAGAGTTGCTTCCAGTAATAACTCGGACGATCGTGTGGACTCCCAAAACTGTAATGAAAGATAACTTATCCAAGATGCTACCAGTTCTATGCCTAACGGGAGTTCTATTGAAGAACATAAGGAAAGAATCCTTATCAAATAAGGATGAGTGATCCTCATCCCTTTGTAATCACATAAGATCCGATATGCTTTAGGATTTCTCTTATCACTCCTACAAGTTAGGAATTTGTTGTGTGTGTGTGTATATATATATATATATTGTACCATTGTTGACGTATTATTGTATATACAGAAAATATTCACCTATATCAGTCTTATTATGGTACCAGAGCCACTAGGTTTCTGAGCCACCTACAAACCCTAAAACACAATACCTTGTCGACAACCATAACAGGAGAACTTGTAAGCAACGAACCAAAACCTCAACCGGATGCAGCACCATCAAAGAATGCACCGGCATGGGAGAATTCAAACCATCCCTTATATCTCCAACACTCAAACCAACCAGGCGTAATTCTGGTCGCATAATCATTGATGGAAGACAATTTCACACAACGAATTGAGAGCATAAACATGGCACTGCAGATCAAGAACAAAATAGAGTTCGTAAACGGAACCCTTATCAGGCCAGCTATAAATCCAGATGAACAAGTTCAATGGGATCGATGCAACATCTTAGTGAAGACAGGCTGCTCTCTTCAATGTCGAGAGAGATTGCTAAGAGCTTTACACATTGCAGAGATGCAAGAACTGTTTGGTTGGAGTTACATGAGAGGTTTGGCCAAACTAACACCGTTCAATTGTTTCACATAGAGAATGCAATCCATGAATGTGTGCAGGGACCTTTTACTGTCACCTCCTTTTTCACAAAACTCAAAGGGCTGTGGGACGAGAAAGAATCTCTTTGTGCATTCCCTTCGTGTACATGTGCGGCTGCGTTAGAGGTGAAAGCCTATATTGAGACTCAGAAAACTATGAAGTTTTTGATAGGATTGACAGAATATTTAGCAACTGTACGAAGCAATATCATTGGTATGGATCTATTGTCGTCTCTGAAAAGGCATACTCTATTGCCCTTCGACATGAACGGCATGTTGTTGTCTCTATTGACAAAGTTGTCACTCCTTCTGAATCGGCAGTGTTTCATGTTGCACAAAACACAACCATGCCCTCGCATCGTATTGAAGACACTGTGGCATATGTGCGCAAGTTAGAACAACGTCATGATCCTGGTGAAGAGAAGGTTCGATGTGAGAAGTGTGACCGTACTAACCATGCAACCAAGAACTGTAGAGCACATTTTTGTTGCACATTTTGCAACTAGAGGGGTCATACATATGCAAATTGTCGAAGATGAAAGGCTGCTATGTTTGGAGAAGTTACAAGCCAAGCTACAAGCAATCATGTTGCTGCCTATAACAATGCACAAGCAAGAGCTAGAGCAAGTACCAGTTTTCCATTCTAACAAGAAGACTATGCACGTCTTATCGAGCTGCTAAACCAAAGCAAAGCAGTGTCCAATTCCCCAAGCCAAGCTGGTAACATCTCAAACTATAAGGAATTTTCGGGTAAGGCTGTCATCCTAGCTAATACTTGTTGTGAATCACCAACATGACTTATTGACAGTGGCGTAAGCGATCGCATCGTTTGTAACACAAATCATTTCACCACTATGCGACCTGTCATCAATTATACAGTGAAGTTTCCATCTGGTTCCTCTGCCAATGTGACACATGTTGGGACAATTATGCTCTCAACATGCTTTGGCCTTGAGAATGTGTTATGTGTGCCATCATTTTATTTCAATTTGATATATGTAAGCAAGTTGCCACGTGATTCATTCTTTGCAACAATATTTCTAAGACAGATTTGTGTCATACAGGACCTTCAATCGGGGAGGACGATTGGAATCGAAACTGAGAAGGAGGGAATCTACTGCCTTGATATTTATCAGAAATGAACGTGCAATGCGGTTCAAGTTCGGACACCAAGTTTATGGAACAAACGTCTAGGTCATCCATCTCATCGAGTTTTATCCTTATTTCCCTTTTTCAAAGACAAATTGTTTGCACCAAATAATTGTTTCATTTGTCCATTGGCTAAGCAAACTAGACAGTCTTTCTCCTTGAGCACTACTTTAAGTAAAATTTGTTTCGAGTTGATTCATGTTGACATATGGGGTGGATACCATGTTCCTTCACTCACTGATGCACAATATTTCTTGACCATAGTTGATGATTATTCACGAGCCACATGAGTTTACTTAATGAAACACAAATATGAAGCACGTCCTCTTCTTATCAATTTTAATCATTTGGTCGAAAACCAGTTTGATAAACGAGTCAAAACAGTTAGGAGTGATAATGATCCTGAATTTGCCATGCATGATTTTTATGCATCTAAGGGTATAGAACATCAAACAAGTTGTGTCAATAGTCCCTAACAAAACGGTGCTGCCAAAAGAAAACACCGACATCTTTTGAATGTTGCATGTTCACTTCTTTTTCAAGCGAATCTTCCAAAATGTTTGTGGGGTGATGCAATTTTGATCGCTTGCTATCTCATCAATGAGACACATTCTCTTCTCTTGCAAGGTCATACACCTTTTGAATGAATTTTTTCAAAGCAGCCAAATTATGAACATTTACGAGTTTTTGGTTGTCGGTGTTTCGTTTCTACCCATCCTTCCAAGCATAGTAAATTCGATCCACGATCAATCGAATGTATTTTTTTAGGATACCCACAAGGTAAAAAGGGTTACAAAGTCTATCACTTGACAAGCAAGAAAATATTGGTATCACGTGATGTGATCTTCTTTGAAGATAATTTTACTTACATTGATCCTTCTGATTCCTATCCGAAAAACACTCCCAATCCCACTATGGGTCATCCAGTCTCATATCGGTCATCCAGTCTTATATCCAGGACATTTCCAAGCTGATCTTAGGGTTTTACTGGATAACAGTCCTAATCCTACTAGGACTCTTCATACAACTTCTGCATATCCGGCTGATTCTTCCTTTGACGATAATCCGTTCAACCCTTCAGTAATCAACGATATCCCTAATCATATGCCATCTTCCGCTGCACAATCACATCCAAACACATCCACCTCTTTGAACCAACCACAAAATCCTTCCTCATATACATCCCCTCCACATACGTCGGCTCCTTCTGCTTCTATCGAGTCCATCATACCAGTATTACCCTCGCCTCCTCCACGTCGTTCCTCTCGTCCAATAAAGGTTTCTACCAAGTTGCAAGGATTTCACATCCAGGCAGCTCCCCCCTCACATACCATTCCATCGCCTTCTTCACCCGAGGTCAGTAATCCAGGTACGGCTCATCCCTTAGCCAATGTGATCTCATATGATATACTCTCTACTGCTCTTCGAGCATTTACTATTGCTCTAACATTGCATCGTGAGCCTACATCTTATTCCTAGGCCATCCAGTTCCAAATGGCGAGAGGCTATGCAAGATGAAATTCGTGCTTTGCAAGCTAACCATACTTGGAGTCTTGTGCCACCACCTGTTAATAAACGCCCAATTGGATGCAAATGGGTATACAAGATCAAGTACAATCCTGATGGCAGCATAGAGCGGTGCAAAGCTCGCCTTGTTGCTAAGGGGTATAGCCAGGTGGAAGGAATTGATCATCAAGAAACATTTGCTCCTGTTACCAAGCTCATAACTGTCCGTGTCCTTCTCAGTTTGGCATCCATGCGTGGTTGACATCTTCATCAACTTGATATTAGCAATGCTTTCTTGAATGGTGATTTATATGAAGAAGTTTACATGCAACTTCCTCCAAGACTTGGAGGAAAGGGGGAGACTCGGATATGCAAATTACAAAAATCATTATACGGCCTCAAACAAGCTTCAAGACAATGGTTCATCAAATTATCTAATAAACTAGAGGCAGCTGGTTTCAAGAGAAGTTGGTCGGACTACTCACTTTTTGTTCGCAATTACAAAAGCAGATTCACAGTTCTCTTAGTTTATGTTGATGACATCATTATAGCAGGCGACAACCTAGAGGACATCAAGGCAGTCAAGGAATTTCTAGCTAAGAGACATGGAAATTTTGAAATACCTAAGCTAAGAGACATGAGAATTTTGAAATATATATATACACAACAAATTCCTAACTTGTTAGGCCACTTCACATAAGATCCAATATGCATTAGGATCTCTCTTATCACTCCTACAAGTAAGGAATTTGTTGTGTATATATATTATACCATTGTTGACGTATTGTATATACAGAAAATATTCACCAATATCAGTCGGCTAGTGAAAAAAATGTCTTTAATTCCAGTGGAACAGGGGATCCAGCTCAGGACATGCTGGATCTGTTTTTAGGCCCCTGGCTGAAGAAACCTGTCGAGAAGGAAGTGAAGACTGACATTGTAACTGACAGTCTGGCATTCTCCTATGAACTTGAATCATAAACTCATAGTAATGTCGTTAAAGAAGAAATTGCCCCCATAACAAAGAAGAAGAAGACCAGTCTGAAAGGCAAGGTGGCAATGTTACTTGGCTGAATCAGATGTTTCATCTGTTACAGGATCTCTACAGTACTGTGAAGTGTATAGCTTTTGTTCCTTACAAAACACTGAAGATTGATCAGATGAATCTAATAGTCATCTGGGCAGATTTATCATGGCGCTGCAGATGTTGCTGGACTAGAAATTTTTACTGTCAAACTTGGGTGTCCATTTTGGTGATAGGGTGTACATTGACATGCAGTAGTATCAACTGCCCACAAGTTGGTCAAGTATTTTTTTTTGTAAATCTTTCGAATTGGGATATCGATTTGATCTGTAACATAGTCATTTGATTTCTCTGATATCATAACTTTTCTTGCATTACTACCACCATGATTTGAATACGAAAACTTGTTAGGGCTGTTAATGCAGTTCTGGTGAAGCAACCTCCAACATCATCCTACATTATTTTAAGTCTGTGAAGTTTAGGGCGTTGGTGTTACTCAGTGGCTCAGTGCTGTCTTGTTACTCATTCTCATGTTGCCGACTTGCCGTGTTCATTCTGAGATCCCCAATGTTACAGCTTACAAAAGGCTGTCAATTTGAAGTTGGTCTGGTAAACTTGACTACATGCCTGACACAGTTGTAGTCGGCTAATCCCAGATTTCACATTCTTTTCTGCGTAAACAATACTAGCTGATAGTCAAAAAGAATTTGATCTTGCCAACTTTACCTGATAGTCAAAAATTATCGTTTCATGTCCTCCAAGAAAATACAGCAGTACTCTTTGACTCATGTGGGAATCAATTGCATTCCACCCTTTTCCAACTTGCAAATACTAAATATGATCTGATGTAGGTGCTCAATTGCTTGCTAAATAAGAAATCTGGAGAGTCCAACTTTATGGCCAAGCTTCTTGACATCCTCTTGGATTTGGCTTCTGTATTCTCCAAATGTGAACTTTCTGTAAATGGAGGATTCTGTGCTGCTGCTGCTTCCTATTAAAGAATCATACGATGGGCACAGAAAGTATGCAATGGAATATCGTTCCGTCTTCTCGTTCGCCATGACCTTGTGTTCCACACTCTTTTACACATCGTTGCTCCATGCCTGCATATATATAATTAAGAAGGGGAAGTTTTTACTAATCACAAAGGTCAAATGCAAAACATGTGTGTATTGACATGCCTGCATGTTAATGTCTCACAATAAATAAGGATGTAATGTTGAACCAACTGATAACTGCACACTTGGCATGCCACATGGCTCTCACGACATAATGTTGTGCTTATACGGATAGTAATATCGGTGATAACAAGATGATCATGTTGCTGGACTATGAATCTGAGTATTACTTTAGTGTTTATTGTTACTGATTCACTCATCCATAGAGGATCGGCACAGAGCTTGAGGATGAAGGGTGGTCACCAGAGGGAGAAAAGGCGCAAGTGTGAGGATTTCGCTGGAGGGGGAGGAGGTGATGATGATGGTACATGCGGTGGCGGTGAGGAAGCTGGAGGGGGAGCGGCTGCGGCAGCTGGAGGAGGAGAAAAAGAGGAAGATTGTGGAGGAGATGAGATCTTTGAATGGGTTTGATAAGCTTTGGACTTTGAGGAAGAAGAGGAAGGTGGGAAGTGTAGCATCAGCTGATGGAGGGGAAGGAGAGGAGAGAGATGGAGATCGAGAAAAAGACATAGAGGTTGTGGTTATTATTGTCATTTTTTAGTTAGGTCTCATCATAGCCACGTCAACAATTAAACGACGTGACGGAAATTGGCCTCAGACCATTTGTTGATAGTGAAAATAGAGTTCAGGTACCACATTGATAGTTTTTAAAGTATGCATGGGTACCACTATGACCAATACACATAAGTTCGGGTACCAGTGCTGATAAAAACTCTATAAAAGGGTAAGATATGAAAAATCTAAACAAACCCTTATCAATTTGGTATCCTGCCTTGCAAAAGCTGTATAATTTGGGAAACTAAACAGCCCAGTTTAACAAGATATAATGCAACTCCACGAACCGTATTAGGAATTTAGCTGCATTTAGTAATTTAATCACTACACCCACAGACCGGCCCAACTCGCAAAACCAATTTCAATGTTGTCAACTTTGTTCGAAAGTTTAAAAAATTAATTGTTCAAATTCAGCAAGTCCTACCTATTTTTGGCCCTCATTAGCTTATGTGTATCTGATTCCCAAGTCAATAGTGATTCCTTAAGATTACATGATTTTTCCTAAGAAACCGATGTGTTCTTGGTAGTCTATAGGATTGCTTGCAAAGCCAGCTTCAGCGTATTCTTAACTAGCTAGTGATATTTCTCAAATTTTGAGCATGTTTATTTTAGGGTTTTACAATCTTAAAATACAACATAAAAAAGAACAAGATAAATAATGCGAGAAATTTAAAATTATAAGAAGCAAAAGCACAATGACCTTTTTGTTTTGTGGTCAAGTCAAGGGAATCATGTTATTAGCATAGATCGTAATCGTTATTCATTTCCATAACCTCTTTAAGACTTTCTTAAACTTGGATTTTTTCTTGAGGAAATTAGAGAAACCCTAAAAAATAGAGTCTCTTTTAATATAAATTCATTCACATATTTCATTTTAATTTACATCAAATTCAAAATTTAACATGTCTTATAAGTTTTATTTTTAAAACTGAAATTTGTTACCATTTTTCTCCTGACAGTTATGCCCTTCTGATTTTAATTTTGTTTTTCACATATTTCATTTTAATTTACATCAAAGTCAAATCATTTAACATGTCTTATAGGTTTTATTTTTAAAACTGAATTTTGTCACTATTTTTCTCTTGACGGTTTTACCCTTTTGATTTTAATTTTGTTTTTAGTAGATTTTTAAGTCAATCATACATTTTGTTTTCTATATTTTAATTTGTGATTATGGTGTAGGTATCAACCATACATTTTGTTTTCTACCTTTAAGTTAGATTACAAATAGCTAGATGAATTTGGTTTTGGATATAGGGTTTTAGGTTAGGGTTTAGAGATTAGGGTTCATATATTCATGTGATATCTTTTATTAACGATTAAAGATAATGACAACTTCTGTAATTCTAAAAAAATAGGTTTTTGTTATAGAATATTTTGTTATGTGTGTCTTGGCCTTATGCAATTAGGATAAGAAATACATATTTCCTATAGAGATAAGTTTATTAGTTATTTAAGGATATGTCATATGTAATCCTCTATAAATAGAGGCACATATCTATGAATAAAGTACATCTCTTTCATGATTCTCTATTCGCATTATTCTCATACTTCATCATGTTATCAGCAGCTCTTGAGTTGATAGCAACCATAAACCTTAAAACATAAAACAAAAAGCCTTCAAGCCCCCTCGGCTCCTCTTCCTCGGATTCCTTCTTCTAGACTCTTCTGCCCGCCGTCGGCTCTAAGATCATCTCGCCCAATTTCGAGACCCATCTGATGCCACATTCTCAAGTTCTATTCAAGCAAATTTTGAGGTAAGTTCAAAGCAAACTTAAACTCTTTTCAATTTCAATAACCTTGGGGAGGATAAATCAGGTTCCTCCCTTCTTCTATACCATTCTTTGCTTGAGTTGTGAAAATTGCATGTTTTTAAAATCCCCAAATTGGAGTTACCTTTTTAGGTCTGTCTCCCTTGTGAGAAGCTCGGATCTTCGAATCCTTGAGAGAAAAATATATTTGGACAAACCATTTAGCATCGTACCTTTTTACAATGTCTCGAACAATTGCAAACACCTTGGTTTTTCTTGTTTTTGCAGATGGATTCTGCAAGGGTTGAATTCGACGTCCTTGATGCCGATGGCACTGAATACCCTAGGTGGGTTTCGGACGTCGAACAGACTTTCATCGGTAGAGATCTCATAGGGACGATCCACCATGATCCCAAAGCTGCTCCGCCTGAGAAAAATATGCAGTCATAGGCATTAATGTTTCTACGTCAGCATATGTGCCTGACTCTACGTTGCCAATATATGAAAAAATCAAATCCGCTTAAACTCTAGACAACGCTGGCTGAGCACTTCGGCAACGTTCATGAAACGCTACTGCCAATACTATTGGCTAAATAGGATGACATAAACCTACTAGACTACAAAACTGTGGAGGAATTCAATAGCGACATGCTTCACCTTCAAGCTCAACACAGTTTTTGTGGCGTCAACAAGTCTGAAGATGATATGATCACAAAGACGTTCTTGACTTTTATCACTTAATCTAAAGTATTGATGAACCAATATCGCCATGATCACCAACAAAAAAGACTCACTACCTTTAGTGGTCTAATGTCACAGCTAATGACCGAAGAAAAGAGCAATCTGATCCTTGATAAAAACAATGTTCGCCCTCGGACTACATCGGAGAGCAACTATAGTGATGGTCGTGGTGAAAAAGCTCTTAAAAACAGAAGACACAAACATCGTGATCCATATGCGCATGAGAAAGATCCTCAACCCATCAACAATCAGAAAAAATTTGGTGGGGGCAACCAACGCCTCCCCAATGTCTGCCGACGAGATGGTGGTGCCTCTGGCCCTAGTGGCGGCGCACCTAAGCCCAAGAATCCCGCCAAATAGCATACTCGTGCTCCCTCAGTTTGTAATCGATGTGGTTATTTTAACCATTGGCATCACAATTGCCCTGCGAACTCAAAGGTTGTTGTTGCTTACAAGAAATATAAGGAGACTCTGGAAGTCAACAATATGGAGACTAATGATGCTGATAAGAATGTCAAGCTCAAAATTGATGACTTTGCACCTGATTCTAGCATGGATGCATCCGACTTCGATGTAGTCGATTAGATAGTCTTTACTCTCCTATTTGTACCAAGTTTGTTATGTAATAAGGCATCTTAATGTTATGCTTAAGTTATTTTTCAATTTCGAGATTCTTGATGTACACAATTTTTCATTAGTGCTTATGAATGACATTTCGTTTTATCGAAACATTCCTCTTTGTCCCTTATGGTTACAATAACATGTACAAGTCCTTACATAATGGCATGAATAACAACCTACAAGGTTAGGTTGCTGCGTCATCTCCGTCCCTCCCGAAGGGATGGTGATGCATCGATTGTATTATACTCATATGTGCTTCATGTGTTTTTCGGCTAAAATATTATACTCTAGCGGATTTTTTTTATCATCGATTGTATCAATTAGGCCTATCCAAGTATAATGTGATGTCTTAGAATTATCTAAAATTAAGGAGCTAGTAGTTTTAAGTGTGCCTCTCACTACAGACCCTCCACGGACATGCCTGGTCATATAACACTTGGAGTTACCGAATGTTTTCGATTTTGGATCTCCCTACGCTAATAAACCAAATGCCGCCTTTTACTAGATGTTAAAGACTTCTTATGCCACATCTTTGATAAGAAGACACGTCACTTATGGCCTAGGTATCAGCCTACACGCCTCTTGCAAGGTCCAAAAACTTGCACATGCCAATTCTGCAAAAACAGCAAATTTGTCCCTCCCTGGTCAGAAACTTCGAACGAGCATTGTAAACTTCTCCGGACAAACTAAAATGCCTATTTCATATCATTGGAAAGCTCTACGAGTCTATTTTTCAGAACAGTTGGGTCGTTCATTCATATATATCCTAACAAAGAAGTTATGGCTGTTTGAATGTCCACAGGTTATCCTACGCAGAAAATTTTTTGAACTCTAAGGATTAATGATTTTTTAAGTACTTTCCAATCCTTTTTAAATAGTTTCAAAATGAACTATTTACTCATATATCTACTCTCTTTTGTAGGTATGACTACTGGTGAGATCAAGTGTCTCGCAGATAGTGGAATTACCCACACAATCCTAAGGAACCGACAACTCTTTATTGAGTTAGTACCTTGTACAACCTCTGTGACAACAATGATTGGATCTTCATCTGTAATTCAAGGACGTGGATCTGCTCGATTCTTATTGTCTCATGAAACTTTGATCCATGTTGTGGATGCGCTTTATGCACCTAAAGGAAATTGAACCATATTGAGCTTCAAAGACATACGCGCTAATGGTTTTCACCTAGAAACTCACTGTGAGAATGGACAAGAATTTCTATGTATTACTTCTCATAAATGCGGACAAAACGCACATTGGAGAAACTTATGAGTTAGTCTAGTGGCCTTTACCTCACTACTAGTTGAATTATTGAATCTCATGTAGTCATCAAACAAGAACTTTGAGACTCTGACTCATACAAGCTTTGGCATGACCGTCTTGGTCATCTTGGAAGAGATATGATGATCCAGATTTTTTGCAATTCGCACGGACATCCATTCTTTAGTTTGGGACAACGTTTGGGACATCCATTCTTTAGATATGATGACAAAGTTTGGGACATCATATTACCACGCCCTAAGGTGGTGACGTCACCATTGATGGTGGCAGCCCATTACCGGCATTAGTGCCTTCCGGGCTAAGCTCTATCATCCAGGATGCCGCTCGGCCGCCTTCCCATACAACTGAGGCTTGCCATCTCTCCCATAGTGTGTCATTGGCTCATTCCAATGCACATTGCTCGTTTTACAAAGCTTGTTCCTTAGGAAAGATCACAGCAAGACCATCATATGCTAAAAATAACACAACCAATATACCGTTCTTACATAGGATTCAAGGTGACATTTCTGGACCGATTCATCCAAGTTGTGGACCATTTAAGTATTTTATGGTTCTAAAAGATGCCTCCACACGTTGGACTCAAGTTGAGTTGTTATCTACACGTAACGCTGCATTTCCAAAACTCCTAGCTCAAATCATAAAACTCAGGGCTCACCACCCTGATCATCCAATCAAGTCTATTCGATTGGTCAATGCTGGAGAGTTTACATCAAAAATGTCATGCCCCGGCCCAAGTTTACCTTCCTAAACCCGGGTTAGGACGTGCGGGACCCATTCTAAGGGAGATTTACTCATAATCCCCCTTAAGAAGGGATAACCCTCTTTCCAAACAAATTTCAAACAGTCTAAACGATACCGGAATAGACCTCACAGCCGGAGGTTGTCCCGATTTCCGCATTTGGATCTCAAACCAATCATTTAGAGGACCTAGGGTTCTAATAATATTTGTGACTACACCCGAATCCCGGTCAGGCTGCCTACGTACCCTGTATTCAAGGATCATGCCACACGTAGCTCTTATTTTAAAATAACGCCCTAACCGGGAAAATCCAGCTTTACTACATATCGGTCGATTTATTAATATGGATAGCAAACACCTATTGCATATCCGGAGTTTTAGATATTCACCGACCCATTATCTATCGGAATTATCCCGAACATTCCACCATAATTATAAACAACATTCCTAAATAAAAGCATCCACGTAAATAAAAAATCCTCTAGGGGTAATATTGTCAATTTAACCCTAATGACACTCTCATAAATACCTAGTACTTCCAAGGGCAATATTGTAAAATCAATCTAAATGGCAACTTGGTAAATATGCTAAGCTGCTAGGGGTATTTTAGAAATTACAGCCCTAATGGCAGCACTGTAAATAGACAAGACAGTCAGGGGCAGTATGGTCTTTTTAACCTTAATAACAGCCTTGTAAATATACGAATCTGCCAAAGGCATTTCAGCGATTTTAGCCTTAAGGGCATCCCTGTAATTATATAAATCAGTCAAGGGTATTTATGAAATTTCCAACTTAGTGGCAACCTTGAAATTAAATAAAACTACCAGGGGTATTTTTGAGATTTTAACCCTAATGGCACCCCTGTAATTACCCCAAACTGTCAGGGGCAGTTTTGATATTTCATCTTGCGGTAAAACAGTAAAAAGGAAATTTTACTGTGATAAAACCCAGAGTTTTTACTCGTGTCTTCTCTAATCAACTGTTTTGCCGGAAAAGCTTGGTTTTTCGGCCAAACCAGGCTTCTATGTCTGCAAGAACAACTTCTACAACAACCCAACAACATAAACAGGCTAAAATCGAGAGGAAAGTTGAGGTTTTATACCTCAAGTTCAAACCGCTGCAAACTTCCTGCAAATCTCCTCCAGCGGAGCTCCGCTCGTCACCTCCTTCCTTCTGGTAGCTCTTGGGAACTTCTTGGGTGTCCCCAGTTCCTCCTCTCGGCTGGTTTCGTATCGAGGCCAAATGTGCAGACCTCCAGCACTCTCTCTCCTATGCTGGGAAGCACGGTGACGCTGGCTCGGCTGAGGGTCAGGCTGAGGTCACCGGTGCAAGGCGAGCCCGACGGTGGCGGCGGTGAGGCGAGATGCGCGCGCCGGGGTGGTGCTGCTGGAAGGTCTCGATCTAGCTCAAGAGAGGGAGAGAGTGAGAGACCGAGGGAGGAGAGAGACTGTGTTTCTCTCGGTCAACCCCCCTTTTTAAATACCAAAATTCAACGGCCTAGATCAATCTCTGATTGATCTGACGGTCCAGACTGAATTGTGAAAAGTTACCATGAACAGTAAATAGATATTTTACAATTAACTTTTACCGCACAGTAACAACACTTTATCCCGCATAACTTTCGCATACGAACTCCGATTAAAGCGTAGGACATACCCACGAGTTCGTGTTAACATCCTCTACAACTTTCCCTAAGGAAGTTTCCTCAAATTCACGAGTTCGTGTCACCTTTTTATGATAAGGTAAATAATTCCGTAAACTAAATAAACCCATGTTAAACAGCCTGTAGCTCCGAAAAATATTCCGGACATACCGGTGCACTCGTATTTACATAATCTACCACCTCGGGATGTTAATTTTATATTCTCCCAAAATCGAGAATATTTTGATATTAAACTTGAATATTAATTCAGAAAAAAAATTAACAGCGTAGTTACAACCCTCTATAACCCGCTTGGTCCCGATAAAAGGGTAAATTTCAGGACGAGGTGTTACAAAAAATTTTGATAAATATTGCATGTCAATAGGGATTGAAGTTGAACATCCCGTACCCTATGTGCACACTCAAAATGGTCTTGCAGAAGCTACCATTAAGTAACTTCAGATGATCGCTCGAGCTTTAGTTATGCGCACCAACCTTCCAATTGCATCTTGGGGATATGCAATACTATATGCAGCTTTACTTATTCGTTTCAGACCCACCACACACCAAACCTTTAGTGTGTACCAGTTGGTAACGGGGTATGAGCCTGATATTTCACATTTACACATTTTTGGTTGTTTTGTCTATGTGCCAATAACGCCACCACTGCATTCAAAAATGGGTCCTCAGAGACGATTGGGTATCTATGTTGGATATGAGTCACCAACAATCATTTGATACCTAGAGCCTTGTACAAGAGTTCTATTCACGACGTGATTTGCCGATTGTTACTTTGATGAAACACTCATCCCGCCGTTAGGGGGAGATAAGAACGCAAGTGTTCATGAGGAACGTCGTGAAGTGTCTTGGTTTGTCTCATCACAATCTCATCATGATCCCCGCACTTCTCAAGTTGATAATGAAGTGGAACGAATGCTCAATCTCTAAAAAGTAGCAGATTCGATGCCTTACTCATTTGTCAAGGTTGCTAGAGTGACAAGATCTGAAATGCCAGCTACAAATGTTCCTGCTAGGCTCGAAGTCCCTTGAAATGAGGGCACAACCGTCCTCGGACTCGGTATGGCTGTCAACGGTGCTGCCGCCCATGGTGGGAGGATGGAGGTCGTGGCTCCTTCTCAAAGGAAAAGGGGGAGACCACATTGTTCGTTGGATACACGTCCCAGAAAGAAACTGACTGCTAAGGCACAACATGATCCTTTGATCATTGATGTGAAGAATCCCTCCCATAAGATTATCTCTGATTACAGTTATGTCCTAGAATCGATGTTAGAATCCATAGGGGACGCCACAAGATCAATGTCGACATCAGAGAATATAGAAATCTCCATATGTTATGATAACACTTATGAATTGATAGACCGGTCATCTATGCAAGTCAATGATATATTTGCATATTCCGTAGCTCATGAAATCATAGAGCACGACGACATCGAACCACGCTCTGTTGTTGAATGCCAACGTAGAGCTGATTGGCTAAAATGGAGAGATGCTATCCAGGCAGAACTAGATTCTCTAGCAAAGTGACAGGTATTTGGCCCAATAGTGCTAACTCCGCCAACTGTAAAGCCTATAGAACATAAATGGGTCTTTGTTAGAAAGCGTAATGAAAAGAACAAAGTACTTAGATACAAAACTCGTCTTGTGGCGCAAGGTTTCTCACAACGCCTTGTATAAACTACGAGGAGACATATTCTCCCTTAATAAACATTATTACATTTCGCTATCTCATAAGTTTGGTAGTGTCCGAAAATCTAGATATGCAACTTATGGATGTGGTTACAGCTTATCTCTATAGGGATTTTGACTCAGAGATATACATGAAAGTCCCAGATGAGATTTCATTGCCTAAATCAGGAGACTCTAAACCATGAAGTACATATGCTATAAGATTGCAACGCTCACTTTACGGATTAAAGCAATCTGGGCGAATGTAGGCATAGAGGATAAGTCATCCCCATAACTAGAGATTATGAACTGAGGAATTACATCCCAATATTGGCCACCATAATTAAGCAACATAATTGGCTAATGCATCAATTGACGTGTTACCCTCCAGAAATATATGTGTCACTTTGAGATGATACTAGCGGGCAAAGGACATAGCATTTAACCACCATGTGTGCAACCTCCATGACACCAAATTGGATTCCTGAAAGTAGTGTACCACCACCATAGAATCAATTTCAATCCATAAAAAGTGTCAATCACGCAGCCGTGCAATACAAATTGCTTTTAAAAAAGCTAGAACCTCAGCATCAAGAGCACTCGAAATATGCACACGTACTACAAAAGCATGAATAAAAATCTCTGCATGATCCTTAAGTATGCCTTATAACCTGCATGCTCCGAACTACGAAAAAACCCTGTCAGTATTGATCTTAATCCGTGGGGATTCAGGTGGCTGCCAAACCACCAGTTGGAATTTTAGGGTTGCTGGCCTGAGTTATGAGAGCCCCACAACCCAAACATCGGTATACGGAAGAGAGAAAGACTAGCAGATTCTTTTAACGAACCCACAAAAAAAATGATGAAGTCTGCTAAAAGAAAAAGCATCTCCCTTATGCATCATACGATTAAGATCTGACCAAATACTCCATAAAAGATTGCATACACGATTCTCCAAAACAGTTTAGAAGATTTTGTCAACCTGAAGAGTAAGGCCTCTGAGAGAAGCTCAGTCAGTACTAGATGAAGAGGTTTAGAAACACGAAACATATGGAAAATCCAATCCCAAAGGTATGAGAAGCGTGATCGATCATCTAAGCCTGAGAAGCATTTCTCGACTTGCTCTTGTAATTATTATATTTTTCTTTAATTTATTTTTATTTCTTATATATAGAATCAAGGAGGCTGTTATGTCTTTTGTTCATTAGGATTATTAGATCGATATCAAGTTTTGGACAATTTGCAGACTTCCAGGCAATTTTCATTCAAGGATTACTCAATTTGTTCTATCTAGATAGTAGAAAAACACCCTTAGGGGACAGAAATTTTCTAAGCCAAAAAATTTCCGTCGCTTAAGAAGCTCTTTACCGACGGAAATATGAAGGTCATGGAAATTTCCGTCGCTTAAGCTCTTTCACTTACGTGACGGAAATTTTTTGCTGAAGCGACGAAAATTAGTTACTTAAGGTCGCTTAAGTAAAATTTTAAATTTTCACCATTTGGCACTCAAAAAATGAATCAAAAATTCAAAACTTAATTAAGAGACAGAAATTATGTACTTAAGAAACAAAAAATTTTGTCGCTTAAGTAAAATTTTAAATATTAACCATTTGGCGCTTATAAATTTTGAAACTTACTTAAATGACAGAAAGTAGTTCCGTCACTTAAGCAAATGATTTAAATCTTAAAATCCCGCTCAAATTTTAAAGTAGTTCAGATCTGCATATACCTCGAACGTATCTTAATGTTAGAATTTTGATCACAAAATCGAGATAGATTTATTAGAGTATGATTATCCGAAGCAATATATACAATTGCTATTGGCGGCCAATTCTATATGGAAACAATAATTAGATCGACAATAGATGTGAAAGTGCTTGATTTATAGCTGTGACGTCGTTGCCATTGTCGTCGTCCTCTCTGCTGTTAGCTGTTGGCATATATTTTTGATTTCTTCGATCAATACCCTTCTTGGGAGGCATGCCGTTGTTGTCGTACAAGGTGGAATAGAAGGATTAGATAATCTTGGTTGACCTAGCAGGAGTTAGAGAAAGAAACAGACGCACGAAAAAGAGGAACGAGGAGACGATCGAAACGTATTAGTTCTAGGCTAAGGCTTTGTGTTTTTGGGTCAATCTGGAATTGAAGCCTCTGCTTGAAAACAAGATAGAATGGAATTACATGTTTTCATTGATACTGAATCAAATCTTTATACACAAAGGGACCAACTTAAATCCCTACAAGTCAAGGACTCTCCACAATCTAGGAATACATGTAAGGAAAGAAAATATACAGCTAATGTACAGATCAGACATTCCAAATATAGAAGATGTGAAAGTTTGATTTCCTAACACTCCCCTCAAGTTAGAGAGTGGATATCCTGCACTCACAACTTGTGTATCATAGGAATGAAGATTTCTTTTCCCAAGGGCTTTTTCAAGACATCTGCTAACTGATGCGTAGAATTCACATATCGCGTAGTCACTGAACCATCTTGAATCTTATCCCTAATATAATGACAATTCAATTCAATATGTCTGGTCCTCTCATGAAAAACTGAATTGGCTGTAATATGCAATGCAGCTTTGTTGTCACAATACAACAAGGCAGATTCACGATGTAGAAGTCCTAAGTCTCTCAGTAGACATCGGAGCCATGTCAACTCACAACAGGGTTCTGTCATTACACGATATTCTGCTTCAGAAAATGAGAGTGAGACTGTTTTCTGTCGTTTTGACCTCCAAGAAACCAATGAAGGTCTAAGAAAAACACAATAACCAGTAGTGGATCTCCTAGTAAGTGGACAACTTGCCCAGTCAGAATCACAATATGCTCTCAACCTAAAATCATTGTTTGATGAGAAGAACAGACCTTGACCTAGTGCATCCTTCAAATAAGGGACAACTCGAATAAAGTCTTCCATGTGAAGCTTTCGAGGTTGATGCATGAATCTACTCAAGACATGTACTGAATATGTGATGTCTGGCCTTGAAAGAGTTAAATATATTAACCTTCTAACTAATCTTCTATAACGAATTGAATCCTTGAGTAAATCACTCTTATTCGACAACTTGACGTTTCTCTCCATAGGAGTATCAACGAGGGCTGCGCCTAACAGCCATGCATCCTTGATGATTTCTAATGCATACTTAAATTGAGAAATGAAAATTCTATGTCCAGAAGCAGAAATTTCAATTCCTAAAAAGTATTTCATATCACCAAGATCTTTAAGGTAAAAACTGCTATGAAAACTTCTTAATCTCAACAATATCAACAGGATCATTACCAGTAATCAGGATATCATCAACATATGTCAACATAGCAGTAAAAGACTTGTCTTGCCTCTTGGTGAAGAGAGAGTAATCAGCCCAGGACTGTATAAAACCAGCTGAAAGGATAGCTTATGAGAATTTAGAGAACCATTGACTCGAAGCTTGTTTCAATCCATACAGAGACTTATATAAACGACAATACAAGTGTTACTCCCCTGTCTTCGAAGACCTGGCGGCGGAGACATATAGATCTCTTCCTCAAGGTCGCCATGGAGGAATGCATTATTGACATCTAATTGATGGAGTGACCAACCTCGAGCAGCAGCTAAAGCAAGCAGACATCGGACTGAAATGATCTTAGCTGTGGGAGAGGTGTCCTGATAGTCAACCCCTTCCAATTAGGGGAAACCCTTGGCCACTAGTAGTGCTTTTTACCGTTCTATAGAGCCATCAGATTTATGTTTGATCTTATAAACCCAACGACAACCAATTTGTGTCTTGCCGGTAAGGAGAGGAGTGAGCGTCTAAGTACCATTGGCCTCCAGCGCTGCTAATTAGAATTGCATTGTAACCTGCCATTCTGGAACAGTTGCGGCCTCTGTATAAGAGGAAGGTTTTGCAGAAGTACTGACTTGAGCAATATAAAAATGATATAAGCTTGTATCGATGATATATAAGCTTGTATCGATGATATGAAACATAATTGGCCAACGAAAAACGCGTACCTTTGGTCGGACCTGGCATGATAGAGGGCGATTGATCGAAGTAAATAGTAGAGCAGATGTAATCCTTCAATTTGGCCAGCGGGGCGCTCTGGCGACCAGAGCGACGAAGGACAGGATGTTAAGGCTCGGGTGCTCGCTCAGAAAGATCAGGTAAGAGTTCGGTTGAGGGTGGAGGACGTCTGCACCGAAGAGGTGGGGCCAAAACTGAAAGAGGAGAGAGATGAGGGAATCAGGTCAGAAGCGAAGTCAATGGGTGGTGCTGGGTTTTGACGACGAGAGTATGTGCAGAGAATAAGAGGTGAAGGAGATGATGGTGTCGGTATGGAGGGAAAAGATGATGGGGGCAGTGGCGGCGAGGGAGGTGGAGAAGCTGGATGCGTCGTGGTAGGTGGAGAAGGGAGAAGATCAGGTTGTTGGTGTAACATCCCACATCGACCAACGGAGAGGGTGATGTACCATATATGTACATCGGTGACACCCATCTAGTACGAGGCCTTTTGGGAGCTCAGTGGCTTTGGAGGGGATGAGAACTCCGAAGTTAAGCTTGCTAAGCTTAGAGCAATCCCATGATGGGTGACCCTCTGGGAAGTTGCTCTGAGAGCTCCTGGAAACAAAACCGTGAGGGCCGACGGGCCCAAAGCGGACAATATCGTGCTACGGCGGAGATGGTCCGGGATGTGACAGATTGGTATCAGAGCCACTCTGCCGAGGGGTGCGAATGTGCCGACGAGGACGTCGGGCCCCTAAGGGGGGTGGATGTAACATCCCACATCGACCAACGGAGAGGGTGATGTACCATATATGTACATCGGTGACACCCATCTAGTACGAGGCCTTTTGGGAGCTCAGTGGCTTTGGAGGGGATGAGAACTCCGAAGTTAAGCTTGCTAAGCTTAGAGCAATCCCATGATGGGTGACCCTCTGGGAAGTTGCTCTGAGAGCTCCTGGAAACAAAACCGTGAGGGCCGGCGGGCCCAAAGCGGACAATATCGTGCTACGGCGGAGATGGTCCGGGATGTAACAGATTGGTATCAGAGCCACTCTGCCGAAGGGTGCGAGTGTGCCGACGAGGACGTCGGGCCCCTAAGGGGGGTGGATGTAACATCCCACATCGACCAACGGAGAGGGTGATGTACCATATATGTACATCGGTGACACCCATCTAGCACGAGGCCTTTTGGGAGCTCAGTGGCTTTGGAGGGGATGAGAACTCCGAAGTTAAACTTGCTAAGCTTAGAGCAATCTCATGATGGGTGACCCCCTGGGAAGTTGCTCTGAGAGCTCCTGGAAACAAAACTGTGAGGGCCGACGGGCCCAAAGCGGACAATATCGTGCTACGGCGGAGATGGTCCGGGATGTGACAGTTGGTTTTGGGAAGCAAAGGATGGCGTTTGAGATGGTGAACACGGGTCAAAGGTGGAGTCAAGAGAAGAAGGGCTAATTAAAGCAATTGGGTCTAGAGTGTGGGCTGAAGGGGTTTTGGATGAGGTGGGCTCGGTAGAAACATAAGGGAAGATATTCTCATGAAATTGAACATCCTAACTCGAGAAAATCTTCTTAGTCGACAAATCTAATAACTTGAAAGCTTTTTGACCCACTGGATAACCAATGAAAACAGAACGGATGGCACGTTGATCAAATTTGTGAGTAGGATGAACATTAGTGACATATGTTAAACATCCAAAAACTCGAAGATGAGAGAAAGAAGACGGTTCAGTGTAAAGAAGCTCAAATGGAGTTTTGAATGAAAGAATTAGAGAAGGCAACCGATTGATGATATGAACAGCAGTAATAGCACACTCCCCCAGGATTGAATAGAGAGATGAGCTTGAAATCTTAAAGCACAAGCCACTTGGATAATGTGATGGTGTTTGCGTTCGATGACCCCGTTTTGTTAGGACGTGTAAATACAAGAATGCTGAAAAACAACACCGTTATCTTGGAAGAAAGAGCGTAGGGAAAGAAATTTGCCCCCATTGTCACTGCGATAAGTTTTGATGCTAGAATCAAATTGAGTGAGAGCGTAGCTAAAAAAGCGTTTTAAAAGTGGTTGCGCTTCATTTTTGTGTCGTATAAAAAAAATCCAAGTGAAACGTGAATAGTCATCAACGATAGTGAGAAAATAGTGTGCACCAGAAATAGAAGGATGTCGATAACGACCCCAAATATCACAATGAATAATCTCAAAATGTCTCATAGAAGAAATAGTACTGACACCAAAAGAAAAATGACTCTGCTTAGCCAAAGGACATACTGGACAAACATTATTTGACTGAATGGATATGTTTAAAAAATTCTTAACAATGAAACTTAAATAGGAAGATGAGACATGCCCTAAATGAGCTTGCCAGAGGTCGGTGGATGAGATGGTGAAGTTGCAGGTTGGTTGAATTGAAGAAGGTTCGGCCTCGGGTTTGTCCGTCACTACAGCCGTTAAATAATTAAGTCTGTCTCGTTGTTTACCCAAACCAATCGTCCTCCTCGTAGCCAGATTCTGCAAAATACACCAATAAGGAAAAAAATTTACTGAGCAATTTAGAGCTTTGGTTAGGCGACTAACCGATACCAAATCAACTTTAAAAGTAGTACAGATAACACATTATGAAGATAATAAATCTGATTTAGAGGAAATGATCATTTTGCAGCTATGTTGACTTTTTCTCCGCTAGGCAACAATACTTGTGATATCGAACAATTTTTATTTTTATGTATCAATTGAAAGGATGATAAATATGATCAGTCGCTCCGCTATCAATGATCCAATTACGGGAAACGACTTTAGACAAACCTGATTTCGTCACCGCATTAGCTTTGGAACCGGAAGTCTTAATTTGATTATTGAGAAGTGACAAGAACTACTTGAGCTGAATCTCCGACAACGTGACTACTGGTCTCCCTCTATCTGGACTTGTTACTTCCGATACTTGATTAGCAACTGATCTGAAATTGTTTGGATTTAAGCCAGGATTCTGTTTTGATCTGGAATGTCCTGCTGGATATCCAATCAATTTATAACAAGTTTGGACCAAGTGAACCATATCCCCATAGTGGCTACATTGAGGCCTGCATCTGCCTCTGCCTCGAACGCGTCCATCTTGAAACGCAAGAGCACAGCCTTCTGGTCAAGGAATAGGACGATCATCAAATCGCTCAACTCTTCCTCCTCTAGCCAATTTCTAATTAGGTCTGTTATTGTTTCACACTGCCATGGCTGCACTGGAGCTGGATTCGGCTGTGATTGATGAAACACTAAGGCGGCGCTGCTTTTCCTCTTGAGAAACGGCGGCATAGACTTGACGGACTGTTGGAAGAGGATTCATCAAGAGGATTTGGCCACGAATAGCACTGTAAGTCTCATTTAGACCCATAAGAAGCTGCATCAATTTATGTTGGTCCGATTGTGCTCCATGCGTTGTTTCTGAACATGCTGCCAATTCATCCCATAAGTTCTTCAACCTGGTATAGAAGGTAGAAATAGAGAGTTGTTCTTGCCTCAGAAGGTGCGCGCGAGGTGCACTGCTGGTGCCTGAGGCGTGCGCGTCTGGTGCCTGGCGAGGTGCCCTGCTGGTGGTGCACGCTAGTGCCTGCTGGTGGTGCACTGCTGCGTTTTTCTTTTTCTGTTCTCTCCTTTCTCTCGCCCAACTCTTGTCTGTTTGTCGATCTCTCCCTGTTTAGAAAACCCTAGAGTCCTTTTATACTCTTCTTTTTGTCCCTATTGGTCTCTCATTCCTTATGACACTAGGAATCCTTTTTATTTATTTCTTTTCTTTATTTCTCCACAAAACCTAATAAAACAATAAACATTAATTAAATCACTCAATTAATAGTAATAATCCAAGTGTAATAGTTCAATTAAACACGATAAATACGCATAAATATGCGACTATCACTACTCATTTTTTCTAAAATAGTAACTAATGATTGTAATATAATGTTTATTTTTACTATAATAATGTGATCATACAATGAAAAAAATTTGAGCCCTTAAAGGTTCGGAACCCTGAGTCCATCGACTTTTGAGACTCTATTCAGGTACGGGTCTGATCACGGGAATGAACCAAAGAGTATTGACCTCCTCAATCAAAACATACAGTTATTAGACACTGGTAAGACACATATTCAGTAAACTACGAAGCTGGGATATTGCTAATCAAATTGGATCTGTAGCCTTCGTATAACTGTGTTTATTGGTTTCATTTATATTTTAAATCATAGTAAGTTGCGGTTACTGAACAATGAACTATATATATTCGTCATATCCTTGATTGATCTGTTGGCCGGGATCCATCTTTTTCAATAATGCATGAAGACGTAGTCATTCTCTTTTGAAGGGAGATCAGATTTATATGAGATTTCATCTATTAATTATGAGATCTAGCTACACGTCTACGCTAATGTTAGAGAATCTACTTATATCTTTCATTAGTGATTAGTCTATCTCGATCAAACTCAAAGGAAATGTCATCAATCACTGTTTCCTTGTAATCTCAGATGAATATATCAGAAAAGGAAATGTCGACCTAACAGCTAGAATAGATCAAAGAAGATGCCAAAGCATTTGTACCAAAGGAACGTGCATGTCTGGTAATAATAATTGCATGGATTGGCACCGAAGTTTATGCTGCAGCTAGCTAATCGATGTTTATTTCTTTGGTACGTATTCTGAACCTGTGGTCCAATTGTACATCATCAGACGGCTTTTACTGTTTATACCTAGAGCTAAATTGGGCTGTTCTTGCTTCCTGTAATGGAATGCATACGTGAACGTACATAATCTGTTCTATGGTCATGGGGTTTAGATAGATGTAGATAATGATCATTAGAATGCTACCTAATTATACATCTATACATCATATCCTCTTAATCACATATATACCGTGTGGATCATCATGCCACTACTTTTTACACAATATAGGAATGGATTCCTCATTCCTGTAAGAATTCGTGTGAAGCAATTCTAAATTAGGTTTTATTTCGAAATGATATCCATTCTAATACGCAGTCATAGAACAATGGCAATCAAATTAGTTTTAGTTCCATATGTATTCTTTGACAGTATAGACAAGTAGACAGTACGTATCTCTCAAGGTCATGAATTCAACGTACACAGACGCATTCCGAAAAAGATCCTCACGTCCCAATGCCTGAGGGAAAGGAAAGCTCGCTCTCGACAAGCATGAAGATTGAGATCAGTATCTAACAACAGGAAGACATGACGATACGACCGTCCCCCACCTCTCATTGATCACAATCGATCGAAAAAGAAAGAAGGGGAAAGGGAAATTGCTTGCAGCCAAGGTAATGTCTTTATTTGTAACAATTCTAGCTTTTGGTGGACTGGCCTATGGCAAGTCTTAGTTTTATGTAATGTGTGCTCAAGCAATCAGCCTTACACGTACCAAACAGAAGTGACAGATATTTCCATACCAAGATCGAATATATACTCTTCATTTGATCGAAAATGATTATCAATTCAACCCTAGAAAACAGAAGAATCCCTAAATTAAAGTTATTCTCGAATTACAACAGAAGAAGGCAAAAGGGTTTTAGGGTTTGAATGAAAGTTAAAGATTCTTTAAATTTGGTGGATCAATTTCCCCAATTTTGTCAGTGTGATAGAGGAAGATTCACGTAGACCTAAACCAAAAATGCCTTCCCAGGATGGCATTGGACTAAAGAGATCGACTTTCCGTTATTAGAGAACAAGCAGAGCAGGATATGAAATGCATATTATGTAAAGTAATTGAATCAAGTGCTAGATCGATCAGTGTCATTAGCTCTAATTAAGTGCAACGAATCTTGTAATATGTCCTGCCCGTGATATATAAAACTAGAGAAAGCTCTTGATACTGTGACTTGCAGAAGCTTCACAATTAATCCCATGATTCTTGTTGAGATAATTAAGTAGATCGTTGCCAGTATAGATAGTGTGATGGCCACATGATTACAATCCGAAAGGAATTAATTCAGCAGCCACAGTTATAGTTTTGATGAAGTTTACGTATTTCAATCGGTATAAACCGTAACGTATATTAATTAATCTCTTTCGGTCTTGTATAACCAATCAGAAAAAAGAATATATATTACTTATAAAGATAAAGTCATAATATAAGTGATGATCAATCCAGATTACCATGTCAGCATTATTTTAGAGAAAGGATTAGTAATTATTTACCGATCGATCTAGCTAACTAGCCAGTTGGTCATCTGTTGTTTCACTTTCAAGACACGTACGTACTATTGTTTATTCTTTAAATACCTCGAAATTTGCTTCAATTAGTATATAATAATGAATCAGCTAAGCTAGCTACAACAATAATGGAGGCGGGCGTACAATTAAGTAATTTTTAAGTGTTACGATAATTTTTAGTGATTTTATATTTTAATCAGATTTAAACATGTAGATTTATTATAATTAAATTTATATATATAGAGTATCAAATTTATTATTTTGTTAAAGATCATTTTAGGTTTTTTATTGTTTTTTTTAAATATCAAATCCTAAATCCTAAAACCTTATACCATATACCTGATACTCTAAACCATATACCCTAAACTTTAAACCATAGAATAATATAAACTCAATAAATACTCTTGAATATTAATTCACAAAAGATTAAAAATATATATTAATTTGTATTTTAATTGTAATAAATCTATATATCTAAATCTGATTGGAATGTAACACCACCCACTGTCACGTGGTGCTATGATAGCATTAAAAAATTTCTGATACAGATGAGCAGAGATTGATTTATATTATCCACGTTATTGCATGACTTCCATCTCAATGGAGTCAATGCATCCTTATATGTTCAAATACCAGAACATAAGTACATACACATATATTGGTTTCAATAACAGAAGATTTTGATCGAGTATATTGAACTCAAGATATTTGTAAGTACAAATGCAAGTGTGTAGATCTTTAAGATGTACGGCTTTGCCGTTTGCGCAATAATTGTATGTATTCAAAGAGTTTTGTATAGTTGTACCCGATGAAGAAGTGAATTGGGAGTCTGGGAATGTGTTCTCCTTACTTGCCCAGGAAATGTTATCATCTGTTTCCAAATGTTTGTAATGGGCCGATGTTTACAAGTTACAGGCCTATCTAGCAGCGCAGATATTTGTATTGCAATATCAACATGTACATTAGGCCTTGCTTTATCTCCAAATCATTTTGGATATTTCACTCAGGATTTTTTTTTCTTTTTGAAATGAAGGATGTCAATGCCCTACCCGGTTCTTTAATAGCCATTCTTAAATATGGTAGGGTAAGAGTTTGAGTAAATGAAACTCGGTCATACCCTACGATCTTACCTTATGAAGCCCTTTAGGACCAATTCCGGCCCGGTCCTAAAAGTCTGTCATTTATGTCTTAATAATTTCTTATTTTTCTATTGTTTTAATGTCTCTTATTTTTTAAATACAATATAACTCATCTTCTTCTTTGTAATTGATTTTGTTACCTTTATTTTTTAATTTCTTTTACTTTGTTGAATAACGATTGTATTTTGATGATTTAGAGAGATAATTTGTAAGATATATTAAGCGAACCCATTCATATTAAATTGTAAGTGAAAACAAGCAAAGTTGTACACCAAGCAACATCATATTTGAATGGAATAATGTTAAACGCAAAAACATAAATGTAGTACTAATTTTTTTGTAAGAAATGAGGTGAAGTGGGAGAGTGGGAGAAACATTACATTTGAATGGACCCATATAGCTTTTATATATGCAACCACCAAATGGTAATTCATCACTAGACATTAATCTAGTGCTAATTTTATGTAAAGGAAAAAAGAAACAACGACAAAGAATTTAGTTCAAATAAAAGAATTTGTATGTGAATAGAATTTCACAACCAAAAAAACAATGACACTAATCCAGGTGGCCATGTACATTACCTCTTGGTTAGTTCACTCCAAGAGAGGGGAACAAAAAAGAAACCATGGAAAAATAAAAATAAAATTTTGCCAAAAAAAAAATAAAATTTATTGTACCCAATATTATTTGGTTTCCTCTGTTTTTTTTACTTTTTTCAGTGAATTTTTGTAATACCGTTGGGCCTGGCCTCCTAGCTCTGAGCTTAGGCCTAGCAAAGAAAGACTTCCACGCTCGAATTTCTGAACGAGAGGCACAATGGGCAGGACTGCACCATTTGGTCACACTCTGTACAAAGGCATAAGTGCCGACACGGCAACAACACCACCGACGCCACCCGCTTCCGACACGCTTTACAATTGGGTGCCGACGCGGTGGCGCGTTCGGGGTCAATGTACCCCGACTCGGCGTCCTCCGCCTGGTTTTCGGCGCATGTTAGCCCATCATCAACTCTCCTGCTTTCTTGCACACCCGCCACTTGGAACCCGGCACTCAACATTGCTTTGGCTTGTTGCACTTGGACCTGGAGAGACGCGGCGGTAGCCTCTTGCGCACGCGCCTTGGCCTGCCATATCTGCGCCTCCATGCTGAGATGGGCGGCGCGTGCCTCTAACTCGGCGTTTCTGCTCGTGGCCTTTTGGACCTCTACCTCTTTTTCTCGCAATTTACGGGAAATAGACTCCTCAGCTGCGCCCAGTATTGCACGGTAGTGCCTTTGCCGCTTCTCTGCTAATGTGCGCTGTAATTGTTCTCCCTAAAAAATTACAAACCCAGAAATATAACTAAATCATTCTGCCCAGTAAAAAAGGTAAATGAAAAAAGGTTGGAGAAGATTCAAACTTTCTAGAAACCCAATTGAGAAGAGTGAAGACTATTACCTGGGCTTGAAGGAACTGGTCTAATTCGTCCCTCTGTTGTTTGATTTGGGAGGCAAAGTCCTCTGTCAAAACAGAGAACAAAGATGAAGAAGAGTGAGAATCCTGTTGCTGTTGATGCTGTTGCAATTGTTGTTGCTGTTGTTGGTCTCCAAAGGATAATCGGAGGCCGGTGGAGACGACATTGGGGTGGTGCCGGTTGTTGTGATTTCGATTGTGGAGCTGAGAGAGGTCGATGAGTTGAGGAGGTTGAGACTGTTGCAAAGAGAAGGGAATCATTGAAGGTGTGAATTCAGTGGCGACTGAAGCTTCTCTTCCTCTCTTGCGCTGATTAGTACTATTTCCTGTTGTCATCAAACAAACCCGATTTAAAAACTCACCCTTTATTGATTGATTGGTTTTGATGGCCTAAAACATGAATTGTATAGAATGAATTATAAGCGAATTACCTTCTGCACCATTGTTGAATGGCATGTGGGATTGATCAAGGTACAATTCTTGTCGTGCTTGTAATGAATAGTCATGCCCTTCTTGTGCGTTTCTGCAGAATCAATGGAAATCAAACCTGAATTAGAATCACTAGACTAGATATCATATGCAGACTGAGAACCAAGGAAGGTGAAGGGGAGAATTCAAACCTGTTTAGGAATAGGACATTGGAAGGGTACTGAGCTTGAACTGCCATTGCAGATTGAAGATTGCTAGGTGATGATAATATACAAGACAGGAGAGGGTTGCAAAAAGAAAAACAATAATGTATTGTTGGAAATTGGTGGAAGAGAGGCAGAGAGGAAGTTATTGAGAAGAGAATGGAGCAATGTGGGGAGGGTGAAAGAACAATAAACGCTGCTAAGATGAAAGATTGCCTCCTCAACAATAGTCGCAAAACCAAGGCAGACTATTCAATGAGAAAGATACAGAGCAAGGGAAATTAAAATAACCAAACCCCAAACAAAGGAAGAACAGAGAGAAGAGATGGATACTTTTCAGAGAAAGAAAGAGAAGAAGGAATCAGAAAGGAAGAATGATCAATTATGTGATGATAATGGAGAGGAGGGCACCACCACAACCATCAGCATTAGCTGCACCTTCTTCAGAATCAGCATCATCCCCCTCTTATTATTATAGCTACCTGGCTTCTTCTTCCTCTTGTTATATATGATATGATATATCTCTCTCCTATTTACTTTGCCACTTTGTTTTCACCTACTTTTCTTCTTCCTTGCCTGCCTTCCTTCCTTGCTTGTTTGCTCTGCCTGCTTTGTTAATATAGAGATAGAGAGAGAATAGGGGGAGCTTGGAGGAAGAGATAGATGCGATTGAAAACGAATCAGTCCAAGAGAGAGACACCCTTATATTCTGCTATTCTTTCTTTCTTTTCCCTCTTCGTCTTCTTCGCGTGGGGTTTGGCCTTTCTTGAGAGGGACTCTCGTGCTTGTTATTTCCAACACCACCATCCCATTTATTAAAATTTCACCAAAAAAATTATTTCCTTTTTATTTTCAAAAATACTACTCCATTCCCAAAAGGGTTTAGATTTTTCACATAAATTTCGAAAAGAAAAAAAAAGGAAGATGAAGATGCTTGCGAAAGTGTGATGTAGATGTAGTTGTTATTGTTGAGCGTGCAGGTCTCTCTGCCGCTGGAATTGTTTTTATATGGCCCATGCATCTCTGGCCAGCTCTCCCTCGCTTTCTCCTTTTTTAATTTCTTTGTACAAATTCAATGCCAAAAATCTAATTTTGTTGATTAACTTGTTCATTTTGGGTTTTGTTCAATTTCAGTAAAAAAATCTTTACGTCCATCAAACAAAATTTAAACTAGACTTTTACTTGGCTGCGAAGATTCAAAGTTTCAAACCTCAACAGTTATGCCCTTTTCTTATCTTAGAAAATAAAGAAAAGATCACAATGCACAATTATAACTCCGACCAAATTGTATGGTGGTTGGTTTTCTCTGTTCTCTCCTATCACAAAACCTTCTTTGATTGAGAATATTTTCACGCATATATATATATGTATATTGACTAAAAATATCAAATGACAAAAGTAGTCCTTTTACCGTTAATAAAGGACAAAGTAAAAGAAGAAATTGAACCTCCTTCCCTAATTTGTAATGGTATTGGCCTTCTTGTAACGATTATCTATAATCATTATCATAGATTCACGATTATCACTTAAACAGATTAATCAAATCTTTCTTTTAGGTTATTACCAAAAAAATCTTTCTTTTAGGTTGTTAGGTGTGGATGGATGAACATTTTTGATAGTAGTCATCAAAACTCGTGCATGCTCTTTTCTTATTTTACAAGATCCAAATTATAGCAACTACAAGAGACTAGCCATTTTAATTTTGTTTTTGTCATTTTGAAGAGCGAGTTTAGTTTGTTATCAATTTTATTAGTTTTTTAGATTAGCTATTTTATGTATATGACTACCTATTTTAACTTTTAGTTATCTCGATAGTTATATTTAGCTAACAAAATGAGACTTTATTATTTATGTTAATTCATGATATTCCTTTTAAGTTATTTTATGTATTATTAAAACAAATTTAAATGAAATTTTCTTTATTTAATCATTAATATAAATCAAAATTTTGTTGAAATAGAGAGTTTGGTGTAGAGAGATTTCTAGTAACTAGCTAAAATAACTTTTTAGTTGCTTTTATGTGGGAAAAATTGAATTCCATTACCATATCTGTACGTAGCCACATATTAAATGCCAAAAAAACACTCCTATATCTGTGTTTAGACTTTAGACTAGCTAGCTATACCATTTGCACGAGGAATTTTTCAGTGCTATCGTAGCACCATGTGACAATACATATTGATGCTACAGTCCAATTAGAACAAGATATATGGATTTATTACAATTAAACTTAAATATATGAATTTTAGTTATATTGTTAAAGACCATTTTGAGTTTCTTATTGGTTTTTAAATACTTAACTATGAGCCCTAAACCTTAAACCCGGCCTATACTCTATACTCTATACCCAATAACCTAAACCATATACGTTATACCTGATACCCTAAACTTAAACCTTAGTATGAACTCACTAAATATACTTAAATGTCATTTCACAAAATATAAAAAAAATTAGTTTTTATTTTAATTGTAATAATAAATCAACATGTTTTATTCTGATTTGAATGTAACACCACGTGGCAATAGTGGTGCTACGATAGCATTCAATTTTTTTCCATTTGCACATATCAAATCGTTGAATATCAACCAAGAAGGACTAAATCATGTGGCATGGGGGATGAATTAGTAGCTAGCTAGATGTCCAGATCCAAATGGTGTGTATTACTAATATTTGAAGAACTTTATGTGGTAACAATCTAATGAGAATCAACATTTAACTGTTATGTTATGTGCTTTAACTCGTGACAAAACTTGCATCAGAATCATCATGAATGACATGAACCGAAAATGTGTAGAGGAGATGCATATATGAATGAAATACATCTAATCTTAACAAAATAAATGAGTCAATTAACTACTTATACATGTGGAAGTCAACATTGGATCTTCCCTAGCTAAGTTAACCTAGTAATAGGGAGGGAGCAAGCGAATGGCGATACAAAATTGCAAAACAACGTCATATAGCTGTGTTTGGGTGAACCTCACAAGAAAGGTTATGAGTTGGTATTGGTGATCTTCCACGAACAAAACAAAGGAAGAAGTGTCTGGAACTTTAATTAATTAATGGAGCGAAAAGGAATAGGAATAGGAATTAGGAAGGCGATGAGGAGGAAGTAGCTAGCTAGCTGAGGAATGTGAATTGTGAAAGAGAGTGCTCGCTTTGGAATGGCATCACGCAATTTGTCTTTGTTTTCTTTCAAGTCCCCACGAAATGGCGTCGGCTGTTTACGAGATCGAGCTTTGATCTGATATCTCTGTATGTAAATAATGCATGTCTCTATGTTACTCTGTAGTGATTTCTCATGGCCGCCCGTATTACAGCTAGCCCTGCACGGCAGCATATATATATATGATCCAACTCCATCGATCCTTTTCTTCTACCTCGATCTCAACTTACTCATTTTTAACTACTTGTATTATGACTAATGGTCGTTCACGTTGTAGATCACGTCTTTTACTAGAGTAAGAGTCGCATCTGGTGACTAAGTTTAACCAGAGAACTTGCTCTAACCTAGATTGAGAGGATTTCGACGTACTGGTTCGTGAGTTTGAAAAAAGAGAGAAGGGGACCAATCAACTTGTCCGTTTCACACGGCTTGGCACTACTATGCTGTATATAATCAAATCAAACCTGTCCGATTAAGCATTAGGTTTTTGTCATTTAACATGGGGCGTGGAACTTGGTGGAAATGTGTGGAACCAAACACTAATCAAAGATTAAGAATTCCAGGATCGCATCAAACACTACTACTACTCAACAACAGAGCTAGTTTTGAATTGATCGATCTTATCTCTCCAGGGCGAGGTAAGACAGGCAGGTCTGTGTTTAGAGTCTCAAAAATTGAGGAGCCCAATTTTTTTATTTTATATGTCGACCCCTAAAAAAAGTAACGTTGCCCTTTGGTGTCTCTCACATTTTGTACAATACCTAGATGTGCCACTCCATCCTGAAATTATATACAAGAAGAAAAATATTGCAGGTAATAGTCAAACATCAGTGAGTCCTGGTCTGATGTATAATTCTCAGTTACCTGCAAGGCTACGACTCTTACATGAACTACAAGCATACTGTGGAACTCCCACTTGATTGTATCTCTAAGTGGGAAATACAGATATACGTAGCTTGACTACGCAAGTGATGACCTATTTAAATTGACTTTTGATGCTTTCTTGTTCATGTAAGTGCTTTTATATATAAACTTTAATTTCCCTAGTTCTTATGCTCAACGAGGTAAAACCAATCCAATGAAAGGCACTGTCTATCCTCAAATTTAAGTAGTTGATCTTTGTTTTTATCATAAGGTTTATCTCATGGGATTAAGATTGATGAACTTGTAGTAATGCGGATCGAATACTCATCAACATCATTTCCAAAGATTTGTGTCATGAAATCATGCGCATTTTTCCTTGTTTTGAAGACACACCAACAACAATAACAATAACAACATAACAAAAACTTTACCTGGGAGCCAGCATTTCTTTAATCGTAATCCAACTATCTATAATCTATTTCCTTTGACCCACATAGCCACAACTCTTTTTTACTTTCTAGGGTTTTCCATCACTTCACAATTTCTATTGGCCTTTGTTTTTGCTTACACATATATATATAGCACCATAGTCAAATTCTCTGATTGATCCCTGCACAGCTTCCACCACTCCTCTACTACAGTCTACCCACTTCCATTGTAGCTTAGCTTTTATCACACACCCAAAAACACTCCTACCCATATATCCCTAATCACAACCCACACAATGTACTACAAAATCTTGTTTATTAGGCCAAAGATCATTATTGTTTATTAATTTTCAGGCCTGCAACACATGCATGTGTTCATATCTTGTCTAATGCAATAACCTATCTCTTTGTTAATTTTCACTAATGTACACTTCTACTTAAAAATTGTTGATTTTAGTTGGAAATAGTGGAACCAAATATGGAACTTGTGCTTCCAACCATTCTATATAATTTATTCCATCATAAACATAAAAGCAAGATAACAAAGCAGCTTGGTATTGGAGAAATTAGTGATGGACATTTGGTAAAGGAGAAACTTAATTTGTGCACAATTACATAAATCACACCAAGCATCACCATCTAAGAAGACTCTTTCCCTTTTGTATTTAGTGGACAAGCACATTATCTAATATTTGTAATCTTATAGTTAGCTAGCTTCTTGGTTGATTCAGATTGGAGAAAAGAAGTTAAGGAGTGGATTTGGTAATGAGGAAGTGATCACGTACTCATTTTAATATCAAAACGCGTGTACCTAGCTAGCCTCGAAATATATTAGTTGTATTTATTTGATGTGTAAAACTAATTAAGCAATACATTTGTTTTTTCGCCTATAACATAGTGTTGATCATATAGTTATTGAAATGAATCTACTATCTTAATCATGCAAGCATGTTAATTAAACAAACTAATTCAATTTCATTGTAACTTTTGGATTCAAACTTATTTCATATATGGGATCGATTAGGTTTGATATGCGATTGAAAGTAGGAAGCAACCATTATAATGCCGACTTGCTTGTTGAGATAAATATTGTATGATTGCTGATCTGAAACAACAACGAAGTCTTCCATTCCAACCAATGCTTTCCGTTTCCCTTTGTACAATTATTTGTGCGAAAATGGAGATCGAGGAGTGCATGTCATATTTTTTGACCCACTATCTATGCTTGTGTTTCCTTTCTTCCTTTCTTTCATGGCATTGCGCGCCATTGGCATCTAGTACTAAGCACATGGAGCCGTCCATGAATAATGCTACCCAACAATCAATATTACAAAACACATCGATATTTCCTGTGCAGCTTTCTAACGTTTTTCTTTTCTTTTTCACCCCCAAAATAATTCGAAGGCATCAGGTAAAGAAATATTTATGAATATGTCAGTGGGATCGAGAGGGTTTGGAGGAGGAGGTGGTGGTATGGCGAGTTAGCAGTACTAAGTTAGAGATCCAGGCAGTGCTTTCTGGTGAAGTTGATAATGGCGAGTCACAAGAAGTTTCAGCAGAGGGTAAAAGAAAGAGAATTGTAAAGGAAGTGATCGAATGGGAATTGGGGAAAGGGATCGAGCAAAAACAAGCGATCAAATGGAGTGGGGTGGTGGTGGTGGGTCTTTTAGCATTTGCTGCAAACGATCGAGATAATCAAATCTTAGCTAGCTCGATCTAACACTACTGCCAAACCCAACCCTCAAGCAATAAGCTCCTTATTGATTGCGGACACAACTTATGAGCTATCTATACACATGCATGACCCCATTGGCCCCTATGCAAACTGTTCGATCTGCTTCCGTTTTCTTTCTTTTCTTCTCTTCCTAGTACGTCTTAAATTTATAGAATATCAAATTAGAAAAAAATATGGGTGATCGAGTGAGTGTGTCATGTATAACGTTTCTACATATATTTCAAAGGTGAGTTGCATATGCATGATTTATCAACTTACATCTTACATCATTGTTATATGCAATTTGAATTCAAATTGTTCAAAACTCAAAAGCTTCAATGTATGGATTGTAGTTTCTGGAATGTCAATCATGAAGAAGTTAAATTTGAAAATGGAAATGGAATTTGGCAGCGATGAATCTGCTTGTTGTATGCTCGATCAATCTCCCCTTAATTATATTGTCTATGAGGGTTCCATATGTCATTTTTGTCTACACTTGAGGGTATGGTAGCTTCCGTTGTAATATTACAAAGTCACAAAACTCACAAAAAAAGAAATATCGGAAAAGATGTGTGAAAAAGAAAAATGAAATATAAATCCATGAGAAAACGGGTGAACTTGAAAAAACCGATACGTACACAGATTAGGTTTTCGATAATGTGATGTATTTATGATCGCAATAATTTTTTGGATTAAGATCGAACAATCTTCCTGTCAATTATATTGACAAAAATACAGAGGAAGGAAATAATTGAAGAACAAAACCCTCACGATGCATGCCAATACCATTATGAACGAGTGGGGTGTTTTTAGTGAAGAACAAAAAATCATAAATACAGATAATGAAGAAAAAAGACAAGTGGTCCCCTAATCAAACGGATCAGAGGCAAGGTAACACAATAACTATAATGTACCACACCTAATCAAATCATGCATGAAGCTCCGTACGATCTGTGTTTATGAAATTTTGTGTGTATAGCTCTCAGCTCAGCTCACAGTCTTCGCAGATTTCCATATACAATGTAAAATGGAAGGGGAAACTGTGCAAGCTTTTTACCAATCGAAGGGAGTCTCTGTGTTGTTGCTTCATAATCTGACACACTCTCCGATTACGGGTGCATCATCATCTTCATCCTGGGACCAAAACAATGCATCATTGTCTTACCCAGTACCAGTTATTATTTTCATTGGCCCAGTTTGGTGGAGGCAGCATAATTACTTTGCACTCTTGCGGTAAGAATCTCGTAGCATCCCTTAGGCTAGTACATTTTGTGTTCTTTTGTATAATCTGGATAACTCTGGGAGTTCAACTCGATGCGTTTCGCATATGCCTTGTCTGAATTATTTCACGTCTGTTGATTAAGAACTGGCCGGCCGGCAACGGCTTTGCTAGATACATCTACATGATTGATGTTCTTTTTTATCTTTTCCTTCCTTATGTTGGCAAAAAAACCAAAATTACTGATTCAATCATTCAAATATAAGTAGCATACATATGGAGTGGCTAATGGAGGAAACTTTTGAATATAAAATATCATATATATATATATATATATATATATATATATATCAAATATAAATATAATATATAGATATTATTTTTGAATTTTCATTTTCATCATATTGATCACATAAGATTTATTAGTGAGAACACGTACACAATATTTGCTCTACATTTTGAACCAGACGTAATTACAAAAGAATACCGGAGATTGAAAGATTTAATATTAGAAAATAAATAAATAAAATACAATATATATAGGTATGGATCATACCTAATTGTACAAATACCTTCTGTTATTAAAACCCAACACTTTAAAGGTGATTAAGTTAGGACAGTATCGGTACAATTGTGATCTACGGACCACATTTGTCATAATTCAAGTAAGAAGTGAACGATGACTACAATATTTTATTTTACCTGGCTCTGTAAATGCTGGCTCTTTTGCTGCTGTCGATTTTGTGATTAGAGACTCATGGTAACCCTATTGTTGTTAGAGCTAGGCCTCTTTTCCCTCCAAATGTTCTTTCACTAGTAGAAAAACAGCCGTAAGTGACGAAAAGCTCTTGTCTCTTAAGCTCGATTTTCCGTCGCCTAAGTTTGGACATATTTTTTTTATAGCGACGGAAATCCATCATTCTATCGCTTAAGCAATGTACATATCCATCATTCTTCTTCTTCTTCTTCTCATTCTTCTTCTTCTTCTTCCGGCCTTTTCTTCTTCTTCTGTCGCAAGAGCGGGAGAATAAAATTTGAATCATTTGCTTAATCGACGGAATTAAGTGACGGAACCAATTTTGTCGCTTAAGTAAGTTTTAAATTTTGAAATTCATTATTCGAGCGTTTAACCGTATAAATTTGAAAATTGACTTAAGCGACGGAAACTTCTGTCGCATTAGAAAGTTTGAATTTTTTGACTCAGTTTTTGAGCGCCAAAACGTATAAATTTGATTTTTTTTTTACTTCCGTCGCTTAAGTCATACATTTTGATCGCTTAAGTAAATGTATGTCGCTTAAGCAAATAATTTCCGTTGCATAAACGGAAGAGCCTAAACGACAGAAACTTCATTGTTCTATCGCTTAAGTGGAAGCTTGAGCAACGAAAAAATTTGGTCATGACTACTTCCATCGCTTAAGCATGTTTTTCTAGTAGTGTTTAGGGTGAGTGCTCCTCCCTAAAGCATGGTCTGCTTGCTTCTAGAAGACTCAATCTTACTCAAGTCTTAATTGAAGGAGACTCGGCGTTAGTCATCCAATGTAACAAAGATGGTTGCAATGTTCCTTGGCGTATCTTGTTATTTGTTCGTGAAGTTCAAAGTCTGATCAAGAGCTATCCTTACAGTTGTGTCTAGAACTCATGTCTTGCGAGAAACCAACTTTCTTGCAAATGTTATATCTGAATTTGGACACGCTCTTCCAAACTCCAAGATCAGGTCTCAGTCGATTCCTCCTCAATCTGCTGAGGCTCTTCGTTTTGATTTACTTCAATTAGGTTGTCTTCGTAGATCCTCGTTGTAATTATTTCCTTTTTCTCCTAAAATAAAACATTTAATTTTACCACAATTCTACATTATAGTCCTTGCGATCTTCAATCTTGATTCATTTGTGCTTACGTTTGGTCTCCATTTTAGCACTTCATGTTTTTGACTTGAAGCGTATAGATAGATCTAGACACTAAAGATCCACTCGACCACTAATAGGTTTTCATTCAAGGAAGAGGTGCCTACCATTTTTTCCACCAATAATTCCACAAAGGCTAGCTGCTCTACAAATTGACCTAGATCGTGATATGGTCGTTCTTACGGAGTTGATAATTTCTAACTCCTTCCATTAACATGCCTTTCTGATTCCTCCAACTCAATACAAAACTCATAATCGATGTACAGTCATGTACTCATCAGTAATAAGTGGAATATATACTCTCACCGAATAATTATTTATAATTACCTAAACAAGTCTACCTGTGTAGTGTTTGAAAAGTCACATGATGCACCATTCTTATCGTTGATATAAAGCTTATGAATAAACAAGAAGGATAGTACGCAGTGCAGTACCCCTGACCTAACTTGCCACTTGAAATGATTCTTCAAGTAATTAGCTAGGGCATCGGACCACATATATTCTAGACCAATTCATCCACCGATTTATAACTGGCATACCAATTTAAGGCCAGGTAGCCACCTCTGGTTTTAACAAGGTACTCTGAGGGCTAGCAAGGTATATACAAATTAAGGCTGCTGTTAATTAATTTACAGATCGAGTAAAGTAGTGACTGTTTTGATGAACAGCATCTCCTGATGCACCGCTGGTAAAGAGATCGATGAGAGCTTTGAATTGGTTAAAAGTGTAGGTTAATTATTAGTCAGGCCGGTAAGATTGATCGATAGAGTGGTGGTTTAATATGAAGTTATGAACTGTGCGAAGAAGAAGGATCGGTCTTTCCCGATCTCTATGTACTTAATTCACTTTAAGCTAGAACCTGCAGACTGCAGCTGCAGCATGCATGCCTCTGTATTACTATTATTGAATATTTGATGAATATGACCTAAAAAGAATTAATACTATCATGCATCGATCACTAAGCAATTCACTGTTTCCTCTGCATTATTTACTCTATCGATTTCCATGGTCATACACTCATACAGTATGCAATTAAACCTTCCGCTTGTTTGAAAACTTTTTTTTTTCAAATTTCTTCTTCTTGTAAGTTTATATGGTATTTTCTCATCATAAAGCAATGCAGATATGTACGTGCTTACAAATAATGAGAAATATTAACAAACAGAGAACAGTTGTTCAGAAGAAAAATATATATAATTTTAAAAAGCAAACTAAGAATAGAGTCTGCAGTTTTAAGAGCCGATGGTGGCTCCAGGTCCTCCACCCCACCATATGTGGTGAGTTTTTTCATGAGCTTTGTGTAAGATCTGAGGCTTCTATGTCTCATTCCTTTTATCGGTTTTTTGTTCAGTCCTTTCTATCCACAAATTCCCAGATCTATTTCACTTTATATATATATATATATATATATATATATATATATATATATATCACACCCTAGCTATATATGTTCGTGAAGTTTGAACTTATGACCTTAAAATTGTTACGTTTGATACGTTGTTAGTTTTGAAAGTCCACACATGAAAATCATCTACCTACTTTTAACTAGTTGTGGCACATAAATGATAAATCATATATATGTATGAGAAATTATAAGAACATGATATTTAGTTTCTTAAATATCTGCAAAAATCTTCTGATCGAAGTCCAACATATGATTGATGAAACGTTATCTTCGATCAGATCACATCCAACAATTTAATTAATCCAAAAAATTGGTAATTATTTTGTGTTTAAACTTCATTAGTCTAGTTTGGCATTCATTGTGTCCAACCCCCAACAATTTGATTAATTGAAGAAACAGATAAGTAATTATGCATGATGAACAGATAGATGATATCAGTTTATTAATCTAAATTCAATTGCTTTCCATTTTGGAAACGGGTTCATATATGGTTTTGGAAAGCAAACAATTAAATTTTGGGACGGATATGTATGTGTATACAACAAGAACGACTTGAGCAACACGTACAAACTATCAAGAAGGGGATCGATCGATTTTGGTGTGTAATATTAATTATAAATGAAGGGGTGATGATCATGATCATGATGAGCTAACAAGATTACGATGCAAAACCAACCAAAAATTTATATATAAGGTCATTGGCAATTGATGTTTTGTAGCTAGCAACCCCCTTTTAATTTTCTAACCACTGCCAGAGAACGAGGCAAGACTCCATGACCCATGATCGATCACCACCTCCCCTTTGAATTGAATTAGCTAACCATAGCGTGTCCACACTAAGAAGCAAACTTATAGTTTTCCACACCAAACTAGCTGCTAGCTAATCACAATTGATGTTTATATACTACTTAATATATATATATATATATATATATATATATTTATATATTTATTTATTTATTTATATACTCTTTCTCATATTATTATTATTAACAAATATTCTTCATTTTCAAGGGACCATTGAAAATGGGTGAGGATTAGGCAAGGATTGATGATCATATACAAGAGTTCATGGGTTGGCATTGTTTGGAGTAATGGGTAGTGTTAAGTTGGCACCATATATGTGTATATTTGACCTTGTATGCAAACAAAAGATGGCCTCTTTCCTTTCAAAGGTGCCAATCGAATATAATTACTTCAACTAGCTTGCTTCTCCCTTTTTAGCTCCATCTTCCGTCATTAGGGAGTGTGAGAGAGATGTCTTGTCCCTTTCGAACCCTAATTCCCAATATATTTTTTAGCTCCATCTACTATTTTGTGTTCTTCAACTCAATAACAAAAACAACTAAGTGAAGATATCGACCGAATTTATTATCTTCTTTTGGAATTGTTCATAAACTTGCTCTAGCTCCAAAGCTACGTACTACGCGTATTAGGGTTAATCATGAAAAGTGAAAGGGAAAGAAAATAATGGACTTGTGGTGGTGCAGAAAATTTATTTTTACTTTTACTTGGAAACCTTCCTTTTCATCTGTTCTCAAGTAAGATGTGAAAATTAGTTAAAGTAAATGCCATTATGTTCTGTTTTTTAGTTTACAATTATTAATAATATTAGCTTGAGAAACAATACAAGAACCAGGGGAAGCATTATATATAACAAATGTCATCTTTATATTCTGCACATATAGTACTTGTCAATGGCCAAACAGAATCTCTTTAATTTGCATAATTGGTTCTATACAATGTATGTTTTTCTCTTTATTTAGAGTCTTAGATCTATATATTTGTGTATGCATGGGAAGATATATGATATCATTTCATTATCTAAAAATGAAGTCCACCGAGTTTTGTCCCGTCTAAAAATTATCTAGCTATATATATATATATATATATATATATTAATAACTAGAGGTTTGAGATTAAGAATTGTGTGAAGTTTCTATAATGCATGTACCATTCAAAATGTGGTGTTTAAAAAAGACCAAACGTGTTTTCTAGAGTGAGAACGTCTTCCTTCTCTCTAAAACACTTTTTTCAGATCTCATTCACCTCCCCTCTCTCTTGCGGAGATCTAGATCAGATCTTGATCTAGCTCTTTGGCTTGAGAGTAGGTGGAGCACTTCTCTGCATCTGGCAGATCCCCCTACCCTTTTTGTGGTAGATCTCTGCCCCGGCGGTGGCAGGTCTCCTTTCCCTTTTGTTTTTCAATCACTACAAATTTTAATTCAGTTCGCTACCAAAGATTGCCACGGCTCCTATTTCCCGTCGCCATTGATCCTAAATTTGTGACGGCTCAGCGACGGTGGTCTAACTGTCGCTAAATCGAAACCAATTTGCGACGGCAATGTAGTTCAGTGACAAAATAAACACAGAATTTACGACGGCAATCTAACGCCGTCGCATTTTTATTATTTAATAACGACGGCATAGAAGCGCCGTGACAAAAAAACCGATTTTACTTAGATTTGTTGCGATGGATGGTTCGCCGTCGCCTTTGTTGTACGCGCTAAACTATCCCGCCTTCGTTTTGAAGAAAACAACTCAAACAAATGTCAATTTTCAAACACTCACACCAATTTCTCACACCAACTTAAACAAAAATACCAGAAACCTAACCTAACTATCCCTCCCTCTTTACTATCGTCAGACAAAAAAACTAGAAACTTGATCTGACTATCCCTCATCTGCTGCCTCGCCGTCCCCCTCTCCGAAACCCGCATCGGCTGCCTCCGCCCAACTCCCTCCAACCTTGACCCGACCCGGACCCGCGCCAATCGGACTCTTATCCAAAACCAATCGAAGGTTCTGCAGTTCTGCTTAAATCTTTTCGATTTGAACAAGGTAAGTTCTCCTCAATTCCATATTCTTTAACTTTTAGCATTAATCCTTTGTATTTTTTGATTAATCTTTGGTTCTCAATTCCATATTCCATATTCTTCTGCAGAGAATTTTTGATGGGATTTACTTGAATCGTGTTAGGGATTTGGTCACTGTGTTTGAGGCTGCTACGTTGGACCTACTTAATTGGGAACATTACCTTCCATAAGGTAGTAATTTTCTGGTCGTTTTCTTTATATCAATCTTTTGTGTTTGATGGATTGGTACCATGGATGCATAGTTTGACAGTTTTTGAGAAAATGATGTTTAGTTGATTGGATAGGTTAAACTTCGTTTTGGGTTTAGACTTGATCACTTTGCCAGGAATTGTAAAAGAACAAGTAGTTGCAAGTCTAGAACAGATCACATTCATATTGGCATGTTGCTTTTACTCCTCTTGCAGGGTTAAATTTTTGTCAGATTTGGTATGGTTTTGTGGCTTTTGTCTACATTGTTGTGTTAATGCGGTTTCAAGTTCTAGTGATTATAACAGTGCATAAGCTAGCATGTGTGAACTGTGTTTGAAACATTTAGTAAAAACTAGATTTGAAATGTGAGAGTACTTGGGATTGTAATCATTGTGTTTGGATCCATGTGGTTTTAAGCTGACCTTTTTTTTCATCTTTTTATGCATTGAAAAAATGTAATGCATAGTTTACTTGAGACTTGAGATGGAAAATTCAAATTAAAGTATGGTTTTTTCAAGATTACTTGCCTCGCTATGCCTTTGATTTCAGGCACACCAAACTCATCTCAAGTTGAAGAACTCGCCCTGAAGTTGCAATCTCTTATCTGAAGATTGACTCATCTCAAACAGGGTAAACGAATGAAAACCTTATCTCTCTCTCTCTGTAATATATATGTAATATATATATAGTTATATATATATACTGTCTCATATATTGTTGATTTACTGGGCAATTTATATTTGAATATTATCATTGTCAAATTTTTTGAGGAAATCGTACCATAATATTTTAGGAATTTTGGATCAAGGGTTTGGACTAGTACCAATTTATTCATACAGTTGGTGCCCGTTATGTTTGCCTTTCGAATACTCATTCATACTGATTTTTTAAAGGTTAGAATAGTTAATATCACATAGAGTTACACTTTCAGTGTCAAACTTTATTAGTAAGCATGTCATACATCTAGCATGCTTTACTATGTAATCTGAATCTAATCAATCCATAGTTGTTTACTTTTGCTTACTATTTTTCTCCCTATGCAGTAGGGAGAAAAATGGACAAGTCATGGATTGATTAGGGAACCAGATGTTGTAGGCCATACTATGACAAGTTAGATGAGTTTTTGATCTTTGCATCTGCCAGTAGGGAAATGAGTTCAAGGATATATTGTCCTTGTAGGAAATGTGAGAATCGTGATTTATTTGTAACTGATATTGTGCGAGAGCATCTTCGAGATAATGGGTTTTGGAAGAATTATAAGATATGGGACAAACATGGTGAGTCTAGGGATGATTCATTGCGTAGGGATGAAGTTTTTTTAGGGTCAGATGATTATATGGATGTGGATATGGTTCAACTAGTTCAAGAAACCTGTGGAAATGTTGCAAGACCAAATGATGAGAATGATGGCAGAGAAAATCCAGATCCTCTAGCTGGGCCAAATGAATCGACCAAAGAGTTTCTGAAATTAATGAAGGGTGCAAACCAGCCACTATATCCAGGTTCTAAGAAGCATACAGCCTTGTCATTCGTTGTCCGAATTCTAGAGGCAAAGGTGACACATGCATGGAGTGACGGTTCTGTCACAGATCTATTTGACATATTTGATGAGTCTATGTCAGAAGGTGCAAACCTTCCTAAATCCTACACTGAAGCTCAGAAGTTGACTGAGGATTTAGGCTTCACTTATTACACAGTGGATGCTTGCCCTAATAGCTGTATGCTATTTCGAAATGGTTCTGATGCAAATCTTGATAATTGTTTGATATGTAATGCATCTCGCTGGAAAGATGATGATATTGATGAAGGTTTAGAGCTTGGTTTAGGGTCGAGAAAACGTCGAGCAGCAAAGCAAGCAAGATACTTTCCATTAAAACAAAGGTTGCAAAGGTTGTTTATGACCTCTAAATCTGCAAAGCTCATGAGATGGCATGCTGAGAAACGAGAGGATGATGGTGTGTATAGGCATCCTGCAGATTCTCCTGCGTGGAAGGATTTTGACACTAAACACCCAAGTTTCTCTGTTGATATTCGGAATGTAAGGCTTGGTTTAGCCTCAGATGGATTTAATCCATTTAGAAGTATAAATATACCTCATAGTACTTGGCCTGTCATACTGGTTCCATTGATAAAATGTTATATGTGCTTCTTTGTTTATTAAAAGTAATTCAATATTGTTCACGGTGACTTGTAGAAAAATTTGGTTGATGTTCCAGAAGGATACAAACCTGTGTGCCTTAAGTGTTGCAATACTCTTTGGAAAGATCACAAGAGCAAAACCAAAGCTAACCACTTTGAACCAAACAAAAATCATCCAGACCTGCTTTCAATGGTTCCTCCACAAATTATAGCAGATCAATAGACTGTGCTTGTGGCCTATTGGAACTCTGAGGATGCAAAGGTAAAAGTGCTATGTCATTTCCATTATATTTTGCCAAATAGGTTGACCAGTGTTTAATTTCCAAATTGATTTTGTAGGCAATAGCGACTCGTAATTCAATCAATCGAGAGACACGTGGACCATCTCATAATACTGGTAGAAAGCATTTTGCCCAGTTAAGATATGAGGTAATTTTGAAAAAAACTTGTACTTGACAGATGAAGAGGCGTATAGTAAGATTGATGCCTAATATATGGAGTTGGCCGAGTTGCTTACTGTTTGTACTTGGCAGATGGAATTGAGTGGAGAAGCATCTGATAAATTTAGTGTGTGGAAAAAAGCACGCAAGGAATCTGATCCAGAAGTTGCCCAAGTCATTGTATGTTTCAGTTTATTGTTATGTTATTTAGAATTGTGTTTTTTTTTGTTTCTTTTTTTCCCCTTTTTGGTTTGCCTAGCTAAGTTATTTATAAATTCATGTAGAAGGAGTACAACAAGGAACTATCACTAGTTAAACCTGTGGAAGACCAACAGCTTACGGCTGTGAAAGACCGTATTTTTCATAAGCTTATAGGAGAGGATGGTCATGGTTATTGTCGTACCTATGGTTCTACCGTGCTGCCCAATTCGGTGTATACACAAGAACCATCAGTACCTGCCAGTAACAACAACGCCATTATAGCCAAAATCATTGAAGAGGTAACAAAGGAACTACAAGAGTCATTTGAGAAGAAATTTGAGGATGCTGTTAGAATGCTTCAAGCTCAGATTGCCAATAATATGGATAGCACTGGGGGGAGAAACACAAATAATGCACATGCAATGGTTAGTAATTTTTGAGATACACAACCTTGTTACTTTTTAAAAGTTTGAAATACTTTTATTTGTTGCAAATAAAGTATGATGTTTTGAGACAATTTATTGTTCTAAGTAATGAGAACCGGGTGAGTAATTTTGGAGAAACACAGCCTTGTTACTTGCTGCAAATAAAGTATGATGTTTTGAGACAATTTAATGTTCTAAGTAATGATATTGTCCTTTTTTGTTTGACTGAATAATTTTGAAGTACGGTTTAGTATGCATTAGGGTGGAGGTGTTTGATTTACTTGAATCTGGGTTTAAGGTACCAGCTAATGCATGTATGGTCTGTTTATGCAATAGGTACCAACTGATGCAACAAGTGGCCATGAAGCTAGGAGGGAGTCCATAGGAGAGGGAGATGCTGAGCCTACTGGCCATGTTTCATCTTCTCATGATGATACAAGCAATCATGATTCAGCTGGTCATGATGCTTCTGCATGATTTAGGTTTATGGCTTTTTCTTGTTTTAGAGTGTGATGGAACAAATTCTGCTAGAATATTGCTGAACTTTTATGAAGCTATTTTTGTTGTTGAACATGGTTAATAGTTTATTTGGTTTAGGTTCTTCCATCATGTGAAATATTGTGATGTTGGACATACAATTTGGTTATGAAATTAATGTTGTCATTGTGTATATTAAGGTGTCTTTTGCCAGTGATGGTGCCGTTAGTCTGTTGTTGCTTATGGTTGTTACTATGGATTGAATGAAATTTGAATTTTCAGATTATTGGTAAATTTGAGATTTAAACCAGGTGTTTTTGGAAAAAATGAATGTTGCGATGGAAAGTAGCTGTCGCAAACAAATCTGCAGTTCGCGACCGCAAAGTCTCGTCGCAAAGGGTTTTGGCGGGAAAAAATTGGGCTCGATATTCAAATTTTAAAAATAATGGCGACGGCAATTTTCGTGGCCAACAAATGAAAACGCCACAGCTTTTTCAGTAGCCAGTTGCCGTAGCTAATTGAGCAACGGCATTTGCGGTCGCAGGCTGCCGTCGTTAACAATATAGCGACAGCTCATTCCCGTCGTCGGGAGCATTGGCCACGCCACTTGTTGCGACGGTAGAAATGCCGTCGCCAATGCCCTTTCGCGACGGCAGAGCGGTCTTTTGCGACGGCTTGGAGCCGTGGCTAACCGAATTAAAATTTGCAGTGAATTTCTCTATTGCCCAGATCCCTTCCAAGTTCTTCTAACTCTTCGAATTCAGAATACCCATCACTCCCAAGTTTCTCCAATCACCCAAATCCCTGATTATTCATGGTCAAGATGCACATCCGACAGACTCATCTTCACCGATTGTTCGACTGTTCTTCAGAGCTTCGACGACGGAGTCGTGTTGATTGTCTGTCTTAACGGGTCTTTCCCGTTACTGCATGTAAATCCGATGAATACGGTTGTGTAAAAAGAGACTGCTTGTCTGTCTCTTTATCGATTCCTTTGCGGATCAGATCTTCTTCCTCCTCTTATTTTATTTCTATTTTTTGTGTCTAAGGATGTTTTGTATGGTTCAGAGGTACGGGTTAATTATGGAGATTCATAGATGGTTTCTGTACTGTTATTCTAGCCTGGGTTTGGATTAGTTGAACTGCAAGATTTTGCCAGCATATCCAGTGACGGTCCTGTGTCACTCCTGGATGTGGTTGGTAACGATGTCGGAATCTCGCATCCAGACTCCGATTAATCTGCTTCTGTGGTCAAAACTTGTAGTTGTGTTGTTCTGGGTTTCTTTATGTGTATGTAGTTGTGTTGTTCTGGGTTTCTTTACTTGTATTTCAGTTTCAGTTGAATAAAAATATCATACCATTGCCAAAAAAAATGTGAAGTGTTTCATATTGGAAAATGCAAAAAATAGGCTTGTGAACCTCTGTTTAATTATTAAGATTTTGGATGTGATATTCATAGTACTCTATCCAAATAATAACATTATGTCTTTTTCAAAAGAAAAATTCTCAAATATTTTCTTATCAATTTTGTTCTTTAATGGAGTGATGAGAGTCAGATCCACGAGTCCCATTTTCATAAAGAAGAACGTTGCAAAGTCATTTTAGACTCGATTAATTCATGATTTTCATGCAATCATGCATTTTAGGCTTCAGTCATCATAGACTAGATTAAGACCTAATTTTACTATTGAGTTTTGGAGTATAAATCACTTATAATTATTATTTTCAATAGATTTCATGTTTGGTAACTCTTAAAATTGTTTATTTAAAATTTTCAAATTAAATAATACTATTTTTAAAAAACAGGTCAGATGTTGCTTATTTAAAACTGAGTTTTCTTAAAATTGAGTTTTCTCACCTCAATACCAAACTAAGCCTAACTTATATCAAATGCATAATTATGATTCTGATGAGTTATCAAAATCATTAAGCACACGATGAAAGCTAGGTAAAGAGTTGAAGTTTTCCTTTATATGAGATTACTGGTTCTTAATGCATTTGGGGACGCATTTTTCTTCTTCAAGGAAATTAACAAGGACATCCTGTCATGGATTTTGTATTCTCATCCAACTGCCTCTTGAAACGAACACTCGAACAGAAATGTGTCATCGAAACCTCAGCAAGACCTTCATGACAGTAACAATAACAAGTAATATATGCATTATGGCCATAATTGCCAATTAAGAATCGTATATGAATTCAGAGACGTTCATATATAGAGATCTGGGTACTGTTTCTCTCGATCTGAATAAAAAATAAAACCGCGCGGGATCGATTCTATCTTCTATCTCTTTCATCGATCTGCATTTCCATCAGCATCATCGATCACGCTTTCCCTCTCTCTCTGCTTGGCAAATGGCAAATGGCTTTGCTCTAGACAAACGCAATGCATTTATAAGGTTCACGCGTCAGACACACATGCATGCAACCCTACTAACAAATGCAAACCAAGAAAACATGATCCCTCTATCTCTCTCATGTATGATTCTTGCTTGCTTTCATAGCTAGTTGGCCATTTTTTTGGTTAGAATCCAACAAAGCTTGCAAACAAACGAAATATATATATATATATATATATATATATATATATATACATATATATATATATACATATATATATATATACATATATATATATATACATATATATATATATATACATATACATACATACATACACGGCCTTCAATTAAGGGATTTTTTTTGACATATATGAAGAATCAAGTATTAGACCAATTTTTCGATCACTTATTAACATCTTCACCGTTTAATACTTAGATTCATATATATATATATATATATATATCATTTATGCAAATTTCATCCAATTTGGTGATCTTTAAGGTTTTGAACTAACTGAAATCAATTGACGCATAAAATCTGCCAAACATGAACCGTTCATGCTTATAATTTTAATTCGCAGTTTTGAGCACCTTAAAGATCACCAAATTGGATGAAATTTTGTAGAAATGATCTACATATATGAATGTAAGTATTGAACGGTGGAGGTGTGATTTGGTGATCAAAAAATTGGTGTAATTCTTGATTCCTCATATATGTCAAGAAAAATGATCCCTCATTAGAAGGGGGCTATATATATACACTACTAGAAAAAAAAAAAAAAAGACTTTAGCCGACGAAATGACCAAAAACAGGCCGACAAAATGATTTTTCGTCGGCTAAACTTATTTTTTCGTAGGCTATAGTCTGTAAACTTAAGTCGATGAAATTTGAAAAGTTTAGCCAACGAAATTAGGGTATTTCGTCGGCAAAAGTACCTTTTACTTACAAAATTGCACTACGAATATTTTGGTGTCCGATTGACTATTGTGATACCAACCTGAAAGCGGGACAGCCGTACGAGTCAAACTCATGGCTAATGCCATGACATATGGGTTTTTTGGCCATCCCGAGTTCGTTTAAGACTTCAAAATGTAGTTTTCTAACCACTTAACACATGAAAATGTCTATATCTGCATCTATATGAGGTATTTTGGTCAAACCTTAAACACAGAAAACTGTCACCATGATGAGATGCAACTGCCCATCTAAAAATTTTAAGACATTTACCCCTCGATGATAGGGCTCCCTATAGAGATAAATAATGGTAAATAGTAGGCATGTTGTGATTCCAGTCATCAAAATTCACAAACAAAAATACGACAGTCAGATATCATCAATATGTTGAAATATGTCTATCGTAAAAAATTCACCTTGATCCGATAAATTTAAGGGCTCCATCCGGACGGTCAATACCGTAAGTCAAACCTCTAAATTGTGTTGACCGCAACTATCGGCACCGAGACTTTACTGGAATTATGTGATTTTTCAACCGTAGACGTATTTTACCATTCCGGCCATATCTTATTTCATGACTTTTTGCGTTTGAATGTTCTACGTAGAGATTGTTTTTGAAACGTATCATTTACTTAAAACTTAGTAAACAAATTATACAACTTTAGTAGACATGTTGTGATTCTGATGATCAAACTTGACACATGAAAATCTGAACATCTGAAATGACCATCATGATAAAATATATACATGTATGGGAAAAAATTCAACTTTATCCGACAACGTTAATGGCTCAATCCGAATAGTCAATCCTATAAGTCAAACCCCTAAACACACAGAAACAGTCATTTGACCATCTAAATTACGTATTTTGGCCGGACCTTCAAATGAAAATAGTTTCAAATCGATGAGACGCAACCAATGGTATAAAATTTTTATGAAAAATAACCACCGGAGATATGGCTACCTCTAGAGAGAAAGAATGAAAAATTGCATTGACCGCAACTATTGGCATCGAGACTTTATCGGAATCAGGTGATTTTTCAACCGTAGAAGAATTTCACCATTCCTGTCATATCTAATTTCATGACTTTTTTTTGTTTGAAGCATTCTACGTAAATGGTTTAGGGTTTTAGCCGACGAAATTAGGGTAATTCGTCGGCTAAAGTTCTAAAAAATAAAATAAATAACTATAGCCGACAAAATTAGGATAATTAATCGGCTAAAGTTAAATAATTAAATAACTATAGGTGATGAAATTAGGGTATTTCGTCAGCTAAAATTCAAAATTTTCAAAATCTTCGCTACAAATTTTGATTTTTTTCTATATCTTTCATTCTCCTCCTCCTCCTCCTCTCCTTATCCTTATCCTTCTCCTTCTCCTTCTCCTTCTCCTTCTCCTTATCCTTATCCTTATCCTTATCCTTCTCCTCCTCTCCTTCTCCCTCTCTCTTTCCTAGCCTTCTCCTCCTCCTCTTCCTATCTCCTTCTCGGCCTCCTAGCCTCCTGATCTCCTCCATCCTTCTCTGCTCCTTCTCCTCCTCTACCACGGCCGGCAGAAAAACGAAAAAAGAAGAAAAAAGAAAAAAAAATTAATCAAAAATACAAGAAATAAAAAAGAAAAGAAATAAAAATAAATAAAAAATAACTATAGTCGACGAAATTTAATAAAATTCGTCGGCTAAAGTTAAATAAAAAATAAAAGAAATAAAAATAAATTACTATAGCCGACGAATTTTAATAAATTTCATCGGCTAAAGTTAAATAAAGAAATAAAAATAAATTAAATAAATAACTATAGCCGACGAATTTTACTAAATTTCACGGCTAAATTTAAATAAAGAAATAAAAATAAATTAAATAAATAACTATAACCGACGAATTTTAATAATATTTCGTCGGCTAAGGTCCTCAAATTCGTCGTCTAAAGTCCAGACTTTAAGCGACGAAAAATTTCTTCATCGGTTAAATAAATGACTTTAGCCGACAATGAACAGTAATTTCGTCTGCTAAAGTCTTGGCTGACGGATTTTTCCTAACCACTTCTTAGCCGACGAAAAAATTTTGTCGGCTAAAATAGTTGTTTCGGTATATATATATATAAATATATATTGGTACCTACGGTATAAAGACCAAAAATTATTCAATGCACCGCAGGTGTAAATGACATGCATAATCCACACCCTGATTGAAATGAATAGTTTCACACTGATCACCTCACCGTCAGATATATACACTGTTTACGTTTGTTTTTTTTCTTCTGATACATGGAATACTCTCTCTATAAAAACCATCATGTATCTTGGTGTCGTTTATTTTTCTTTGGGAAGTTGCATGTGAAAAGAGCTCAAAGAAAGAAAGAAATAGTATCCCAGAAACAGTTTTGCAAAGTTACACTGCTGGCATCGACACAGGCACTCACTACATACAAACGCAAAAGATTATTTCTGGCTTAATTAGCTTGGTCTTGGTGTGTGTTTAAATAACGTGACGGAATCATTAAGCAAGCAAATAGGTCATCCTTCTTTTTTTCGATCTTTCTTGTTGTTCAATGATTCTTTGTTTTCTCCCTAGGGTTTTGGCTTGATTTAAGGACCTTTGTACTAATGTTTGGTTTAGGCCATTTATTTTTGAATTAATCAAGTATAGAGATGGTATATTAAAATCTGAGAGAAGGGTATATATAAAACTCTACCGATCAAAATCGATCGAAACCCTTGTTCAATTCTGCAATGCGAAAGACAGCTAGAGAATTAGAACCAACAAGTTTTCACCAAAAATTCTGAACTAAAAGCAGGCAGTTATTATTGTCTTCTAGAATATATCAGCGAAGTTGAAATAATTACGGGAATGCACAGAGAGAAGGTCGAGATGAGAATAAATTTCATCACAGATTGAGGAACTTTCGGGTGGAGTTAATGTCGGTTTACTACAAATCCTGGAGTTTCATACTCGTTTCATATATACAAGCGCTATTATATATGTGATTAGAAAGCTAAATCGGGCCAAACTAATGAAATTTAAATAGTGTGAAAATTTATATATATTTTTCTCTTTGATCTGTGTTGCAAATCTTTGTCACTATTTATTTACATTCAGGTTTCGAGTTCAGAATGTTGATGAGTAGTACTCTTTACAAATTTGCAATTCCTCTCCGTTACCTTGAATTGAGGTAAAAAACTGCTGAGCTTTACTCTAAGTATGAGCTATTGCTCAACGTTACTACCATGTTATCTTTTGCTTGGATTTGCTGTCTGCTCATGTCTTGCAGAACACGGTAGCTATTTGACATATCAATGATGTGAACCAATTAGTCACCTGCTTCTCTTGGACCCAATCCAATCCCATCAATTACATATTTCGTAAACTTAGGGATAAGCCAGTGATTTGGATTATTGTGTGTTTTTTTATTGAATGGATTATTATGCGTTTGCTTTACGGGTAGGGAAGAACAAAAACTGCAGCTGAAGACTGAAGTACTAGTAGATAGAGGGCCATGACCGGCACAGACACCAATCTTGAATATTATTGTTATTTTTCTTGATTAGGAATTAGTTAATTACAATAAGTTCCTGTCTCTGGTTTGCCTAAGCCAAAAGTGTCACTGCAGCTTAGGTCAATTTCATGCCAAACAAGCAACTAATTGTATTTGTCATATTATTTGTCCATGTGAATCAAATGTGTGCAGCTAATCTTCTAGGTGTGTATGTAACAAGTTGGCCAAATCCGACATGGTCCAAAACAGTCACATCTTAGGGTTTTTGGACTCGGATGCCTAAAGCCTAAGTTTTTCTTGCATCACAATGCACCACAACAGGTTCTGAAATTTCTCAATCTTTTTCTTTGATTGATATGCCGGTTTTGTTTCTCTTGAAGCTGTTTTTACCATTCTTGTGTCTAGATTTCACGCATGTAAAATGTGTAGCTTGATTTCTGTTGGATTACTCTGATGCTGAATCTGTTGTAATCTTTGTTTACTAATGAAGTTTGTCATAATTTAAAGTTAGATTTAGAGTTTAGCGCTCAAAAATTAGACGAAAAGTTAAATGTAATAACATAGCTTTTCAAATGAGGGGGTACTCGCTACAATATATATGTTAGCTAGGGTGATTTCAAGATTTGACATCTTGATCTAGGATACAATCAACATGAAGAGGGCATGTAGGGTTAGGCATATATCTCCAACTGACTATCTTGGGCAAATTAAAATACGAGCACAAACCCATGTGCTCTTATGTGACTTGACGAGGCAAACATAGTCATAGACTCATGCTCTCGTAGTACATGAAAGCAATTTCTAGCACAGTTTATGCCATGAACCAGTTGCATTGGAATGGCATCAAAACAAAGATCTAAAAAAAGTACCGGTATAGGCAATTATCGAGAAGCCTTGATTCTTGGCTGCACATACACATGATAAAAGAGTCTAGTGAACTTTTCAGAAAGTGGATGTCTGCCAAACATTACAGCAAATTGATGCTTCCTTCTTCATTTTATACATGGTGTTCGATGACAGTCACACGAAAGATTTATATACTAATTGCAAGCTTAATTCTATTTTGAATGGCTTGGTGATAGTACTAATGCGCATTACAACAGGGATTTCTTTAATCTTTTTTTGACCAAAACATAATCATGGATTCATGGTTGCTCACCCTGTGGCCAAAATTAAACAAAGCCAAATTTGATATGAACCAGAAAGGGTTCCAGAACCCAGAAAAATCCAGAGGTAAAGCATGTGTGAATCTTTTCATGAAGATGTTAAACTACATCAATGTCCTGAGACTTGAGTAATATACAGACTGAACCCATGAAGTTAAAGCTAGACTATTCAGATGAGAAAATCATATCATTGTCTTGAGTAATATATATAATCATATCATGAAAATCATATTTCTCATTCTCAGGTAAATAAGCATGCAGTTCAAATAACATCATTGTCTTGAGTAATATATACAGACTGATGAAAGGGATGCTTGAGTTACAGTTTTTACTATGCATATGAGAGAATCATATATATTTTTCCTTCTAAAATAAATAAACATGCAGTTCAAAAGTTGGGTTGCTTTGATAATCAGTAGAAACTTCCCCACTTTGGAGAGCCGCTATTTCTATGTATATGTTTATACACAAGCTAGTACGTCCTGAGAGGTTCCTGCTTTATATTGTCAACATCCTCTTTGGCATCATCTCATCAACTCCATTTTATTCTTTTCATAATATTCTTGTATTCTTTTTCAAATGTCTAATAATGTAACCCAGGGTGAATCTAGATCAATGAGAAAAAACTGATCATGATTTAGATGAACAGATTTGAGAGTACTGGCCGGCCATGATGATGGGGTTGATAAATCTGCAGAAGGGTCTCTCTGAAAAGTTGATGTTGATGAGATGAGTAGAGCCTTTGAAATTGAAAACACTGATAGCCTTGTTTCAAGGGAAGATGGGCTAGAAAGCTTGATATCCACCAAGAAAGTAGTTGTTGTTGGTTAACTGAGAAGTATATGAAGAAGAATAAAGCAAGAAAAGCACCAAGAGCATTCAGAAACCTACAAAGCTTTATGTGAAAAATTCAGAAGATGGGATTTCTTTGTCATAATGGTATGTGCCTTTAGAACTCATATAAGGGATTCTATTCATGAAGGCACCAACAAGTAAAGACTTTGATTCCAAGACAAACAAAGAGATAAGGATATGTATGTTATGCCATAAAATTCTGCTCATTTTTTTCAACAAAAATAATGGGAAGCTTCTACTTTTGTATAGTGTTTACTTGGCTGGGAAATTAGAGTCAAAATTTGGCCATGCTAAGTACCTTTGAGAGGCCTAAAGTCTTTGATGTGTTCTTTCTGTTAGTGATATATAATTCCTTACATTTTGGCAACAGACAGATGAAATTATCGGTTTGGATGCTTATCAAATAATCACAAGCAATTAAAGAATAACAGTGGGTTTCTGAGAGATGACATGATAGCAATTAAAAACTACATCTTCCAGATTGGTGTTCTTGAAAGGTTGAGAATATGAGAGATCATAAATCGTCTTTGAAAATGTTGGGTGGAAGCTTAATCTAGTTGCCTATTATAAGTCAAAACTAATGAAAGTCAGAACCATATTGCTCTTCGTTTTCTTTTTCAAAGAAAAACATGATCTTTGTGAAACTTGATCAATGACCCTCATTTCTTTGGTCTAAGGATGTATTTCATTCCCACAATCCCACAAAATGAAGGGAACACAAAGATTGGGGAGTTTTGCATTGGTGAGTTAACCAATAATACCAATCTCCTAGCTGTTTATTGAGGCATATCCAAAGCTCTGCCTTTTAATCTCAAAAACCAGAAAATTAAAAATAGAAATTAGAAGTTGCCCAGAAGAGAAAAACATAAAGCATGCTACTGCTACCAGCGTACCAGTACCCCAGTTCTGTAAAAGAAGCCTGAAATGTGCAGAGTATAAGAATCATAACTCATAATTTGGAGAAATTAGATGTAGCATTTGAAAGTGCACATAGCCTGCCAAAAGGCTAATGCTCAAGAATTTTGGCAAGTTCTCCACCTACAGTTACATCATGTTACATTTTACAAGAAAACTGAGGTACCATGGTTGGATTCAAATAGAAAGCCAGTTTCCATAGCTGCTAACAGGAACTCAAGGACGAAATTACACCAAGTTATGACTACCACAAAAACTATGATACTCTGAATTGGCTAAAAGTCCACATCCTACTGAAAAATCATACCTCGAAATCTTTAATCATAAACCTTCTATCGGTTTAAGGGAAGAGAAGTGTGCATTAACGGTATTGAGAGTTTCTTGATCAATTGCGGTGGTACTAACCATATGAGGAAATAAATAATGCGACTCTTTCCAGGTTTCCAAGTCACCCTGCGTAGTGTGTTTCTCTGTGGTGTCTGTGTCCTCCAATTCTGAGCTACTCAAAGATTTCAGCTCACTGAAGAGCTGAGTCTTCATCTCCATGCAAGATTGTAGATCCTCTTCATTGCGGGCTTTGTTCAATTTATCAATGAGATCACCTAAAGCTGAAGCCCTTTTAGCCCACCATTTTTCTACTGTGCTAGGCCCCTTATCCAATTCAATTTGGTCACTCGGTTCCTTATCTCCATCAGCAGGCTCACACGTTTTAAGCTTCTTTAATCCCTGATCAACAATTTGCTGTATCATCTTTCTGAAATTACTAGTTCTCATTGGATTTAATCGCAACTTCAACCCTGAGACCATATCCCCATTGTCACCTTCTGTAGTAGTCATGTCATGGTTCGATATGAACGATCCATCCGCAATGGACTCTTCCTCATTAGAGTTCACAGAAAACATTTCCTCTAATAAGCTGATGTTCTGCATGTATAGATCAAAAGCTTCATTTTCCACTTCAATGTGTATGTCCCTGAATTCCTTTAACTTGGCAAACCTCCATTCATTAGTAGCCACAGCATCCTGAAATTAATTAAGACATTAGGACACGTCACTCTTGACGAAATATAGTACAATAAGAAAAGTATAGTGCCAAGAAAATGCCTTTCTGGTCAGCGGCCTCCCTGTTTGAATTCTGATATGCACAGACTATGATGCACGGATAGGGCAAAAATTTTAGTATGCTGTATCGTATCCGTATCCAATACGGGTACGCACGGGATACGCCATGGATACGTACCCAAAGATATTCAAACGTATCCTAGATCATTTAGGGAGGTTTTGACCAAATTAATACTAGGTTGTTGACTTTTTGTAGTAATATCTTATCTAATTTGTAGCAATCTTTGTTCTGTTTTAACTCTTTCACGATTATAATTGAATATTCTTCTGTATTTTCCTTAATTAGATGATTTAGATTAGATTTATTTAGAATTTATTTATTATTATAATTTTTTTGTGATAGATCTAGTAAAATTGGGCTATTTTCGTGTTATTTCCCATTAAAATTATCTATATATTTTTAAATTATATTAAATATATATAATATCAAAACGTACCCGTATCATATTTTTTTCGATAAAAAACGTATCTGCGTATCGTATCGAACCCGTATCCGTGTCCAGTACCCGTACTAGTGCATCATAGGCACAGTGTTGAACTGCGCAAATTTGTTCGAAAGTTGTTGGAGTGAAGCAACTCTATGCGAGTTCCTGAAACATATTCAAAAAAATAAGAACGTACCATCAAGAACAAAAACGGTGCTGCAGACCAAACTAAAAAAATTACCAAGGGCAGTAAGTAGAAACAGAGTGTGGCCGGGTTAAAACCATCAATGAGAGACAACTTTAGAACAAGCTAAAATTCAGAAAGAGTCTGGAAATAGGAATCATCAAATTTAGACTTAAGAACAAGCTAAAAGTACCTGGACATGTTATGATTGGGCTACCTTTAGTCAGTAAGTTATAAAAGTTCATACTCAATATAAACTTCATACTATAAACATATAGTCACTGATAAGAACATCTTTAAAAGCTCATGTATAATTTATCTATTCTAGAGGAGGAAATCACATAATCTCTAAAAGAAAATGAGCTAAACTCCAACAGTTCTTCAATTCTATTGAACAAAATTAAATTTTTTTCTGTTTAATATATGAATCTATATAAATTTATGTATTTATTCAAATTAAACCCTAAATTTAATGTTAATGTTTTAATTTTATGACGTTTTTCCTTTTTTTAGTAGAGAATGAATTCTATAAGTTAAAAATAAATTTTAGAGATTTCTAAATGAATATAAAATTTTTGAGAATTCTATAGATATAGAGGATATGTTTCTCTTTTTTCTTACTTTTTGTAAAATAGATGATGTTTTACATAAACTGTTGGAGCCAGAAAATAGTGTTTTTCCTCTAGAGATAATTCTAGTTTTACATGAGCTGTTGGAGATGCTCTAAGTTACCCTATAAACTTGGCTGAACTGCCAAAAGATCTAGACCTATGAGAACCTCATCATATTATACATATGCACAAAACTGCAGTTTCATAAAGCAATAATGAATGGAGCTCTTTCGACAGTATACTATCAGGTACATAGGAAAGACACTGCTTAGACTCACCCTGATGGTGATGCCTCAGTAGACTGATGGTCAAATTGAGGACTGTTTGAGGCTGGTTCCATGTCTGGAACAGTTGTATTTGATTTCAAAACTGCAGTAGTGATACAGTCAGTCAGCAAGGAAACAAAAGAAAAAGGGGTGTCACACATTAATAGGAGGTGTGCAAATTGTCCTAATCAAATGACTCAAACCAATGAGTCTATCATACCAACCAAACTGGACATTCAGTAGGCTTTATATGAGGATCGTTATATTATCAAAAGAGACTGACAAAACCTAGCTGACCCAACCAACACACACACGCACATATTGCCAAGTGAGGTAGACATGTATGCAAATGCTACTCCCTCAGATACAAGATCACTCGTATCTCCAGACTTTTAACAGTCTTCCCCAGACTTGACCCCTCTTCTTTCTGCCCATTACCTCATTAATCTAAGATCTTGCAATCCAAAGGCATCAGCAACATCACTCACTATGCTCATTACCTGATTAGAATCACTCACCTCAATAATTGCTTACCTAACCCCAATGGCAACCGTTTCAACTTTGAACACAAAGCTTATCATCCTAGGTTTCTTCTTCTTCAAATTTTAAATGGGATACTTACTAACAAATATCCCAACCCCACAGAACCAAACTTTAATGAGATAGGATATATTCAACAGTGATAGGTATTCAGATCGGATCAACTATAAGGATATTCAAAACTCAAAAGTGATATCCAACCAATGTACCATCATGTTATATGGATTTTAAAAGGTTAAACTGTTTATAATAGAATTATGATAAGAAAGACTATAGTTCACATATAGAATGGCCACCTAAGTAACAAAACCGATCATGTCCTGGACAGCACAGACTATCCTGTTTTAGCAATATGAAGATACTGATGCCTACAACCTTGAAAAAGTCAAACCTAATGCATAGATTCCAACATAATTTGATAGTAGCCATAGGAGATCAAATCTCAGGCAATGCCATGATGCCAATAACACCCCTAATGTTTTTAGTATCCTAAAGACAAGAAGATCCCATCATTATTTCTCGATTCCACTTGAAATAAACCCTTCATCGCCAAAGAGACCCATGGATTCAAATGTGTTACACCATGGGAACAGAATTGTTTACGTGTCAAAAACATGTTCTCTCCACCTGCTATTTCCTTGAAGGAAACGGTACATATATGTATGTGATCTAATCTCCTAAAAAATAGCTATATATGTGAATTTCAACTCACTATCACTGACAGCAAAAGTAGCTTGTTTTTGACATGGAGTGATCAAAAACCAGGAAAGCAAACCTTGTTTATTGTTTATATAGAAGACTAGGTTACTCAGCAGTAATAATTATCTACTTGACTGTTTGCATTATTACTGCAACCCATCCAAAACTGCAAGAATATTAGATTCTCCTACATTTTTTATTAATTGACCGAATCTCCCCACTCCATAATATAATTATCCAATTCATCAAAATACCCACACACTTGGAAAGCAGAAAGCTTTTCGCGTATACACACATATTTAACATACCATGAATGTGACATGGATTTTGAGCTCTTGAGCAGCAACTCTTACAAGACTCAAATGGACACCTGCACAAACAAATTAGCTCATTAAACTGGTCATAGGGAAACAACACTATTATAGATGATAAATTCA